>LR738712.1:183298241-183332334 GCA_902687465.1 Secale cereale | reverse complement strand
CGTCGGCGCGGGGAGGACGTGTTGGCGCGGTCGGCGAGAAGAGCGGGCGCGGGGGGAGGCGTCAGTGGCCGGCGATGCAAGGCCAGGCGCGCGCAGGAGTGCGGCGCCGGGGTTGGCGAAGCCGTAGCTGGGCACCACCGGTCGCGACCAGAGGCCCACGAGCGCGGCACGGGAGCGCAGCGAGCATGAGCTCCCGCAGACGAGCGCGGCGAGCACGGTGAGCATGGGCGCCCATTAGTGATGGCCTACGAAGACGGGAGCGAGGGGGGAAAGCGGAGGATCCGGAGGAGGGGCTCACCGCGAGTTCGATGAGGTGGTTAGGGCCGCCGGGGGTGGTCGGGATCGAGCGAATCAACGGCGGTGGCGCGGGGCTGTGGCGATGAAGAAGATGACTGTGATGTCGCCTTGGGGCATCCCGGTGCAGACGGAGTAGCGGACGAGGACGAGCGCGACGTGAAGGCCCTCCTTTGTAGCATGGGATGTCAATTGGTGGCCGGTGGCCACGGCAAAGACGACAACGGAGCGGTCACCGCACGAGCTTTTGAGCTCGATTGTGAGCAGATGGGGAGGGGGCGCGTTGGGGAAAGAGAGGGGGTCGAACGAGTGAGGGCTAGGGTTTCGTGGGGTGCTCTTCTAGGCCGAGGGGAGTCGACGTGGTGGCCATCCGGCCATGGCGCCGTGGGATGGCTGCCACGCCACGGCTCCCCTCTGTAGTCTGTACAGAGGAAGGGGAAAAGTCCGTGGTGGGCTTGGGCTATCCCTGTAGCAATGGGCTGCATGTGCACTGTAGTAGTCAGGCCTTTTCCTTTTTATGTTCCTTTATTTTCTGTTTTCATTTATTTTTCTTTTGTGTTTAAAATTTTGGAAACTCATTATTTTAGTTTTGTAATATACTTCTCTAGCACCTGGATTAGCGTATCAATTTAGTCCACAACATAGAAAGTTTAGTGCCTAAATAAATTAGTTTAATATTTTAGTAATTATAAAAGGTATTTAAATAATTGTTTTTGGCTACTGTTTCTATTATCTTAGTGCATCTAAACATACTATAAAGGTGTGGTTTCTCCGCCATAATTCCATATGCATTATCTGGCACCTCTAGAGCATTTTAGTTTTAAAGTTTGAAAACTTTTGTTGTTTTCTTTTAATACAATTTTTAATTTGGATTGGTTTCGAACTAACACAAGATTAGCAACAGTGATTGTGGTGACGTGGCATCATTAGCGCGGAATTACTGTGCCGTAATTATCCGGGCGTCACAATCATAAACGATATTGCAATGCTTTGAAACAAGGACTGAGGTTCATACTTTCACTAGTGCAAGTTATCTCAACAATAATAACATAATTGGATCACATAACTATCCCTCAACATGCAACAAAGAGTCACTCCAAAGTCACTAATAGCGGAGAACAAACAAAGAGATTATTGTAGGGTATGAAACCACCTCAAAGTTATTGTTTCTGATCAATCTTATCAAGAGTCCGTAGTAAAATAACACGAAGCTATTCTTTCCATTCGATATATCCTAGAGTTTGTACTAGAATAACACCTTAAGACACACATCAACCAAAACCCTAATGTCGCCTAGATACTCCATTGTCACCTCAAGTATCCGTGGGCATGATTATACGATATGCATCACACAATCTCAGATTCATCGATTCAACCAACGCAAAGAACTTCAAAGAGTGCCCCAAAGTTTGTATCAGAGAGTCAATACGAAAATGTGTGCCAACCCCTATGCAGATATTCCCAAGGTCACGGAACCCGCAAGTTGATCACCAAAACATACATCAAGTGAATTGATAGAATACCCCATTGTCACCATGGGTATCCCACACAAGACATACATCAAGTGTTCTCAAATCCTTAAAGACTCAATCCGATAAGATAACTTCAAAGGGAAAACTCAATCCATTACAAGAAGGTAGAGGGGAAGAAACATCATAAGATCCAACTATAGTATCAAAGCTCGCGATACATCAAGATCGTGCCATATAAAGAACACGAGAGAGAGAGAGAGAGATCAAATACATAGCTACTGGTACATACCCTCAGCCCCGAGGGTGAACTACTCCCTCCTCGTCATGGAGAGCGTCGGGATGATGAAGATGGCCACCGGTGAGGGATCCCCCCTCCGGCAGGGTGCCGGAACAGGGGCCCGATTGGTTTTTGGTGGCTACAGAGGCTTGCGGCGGCGGAACTCCCGATCTAGGTTATTTTGTGGAGGTTTCTGTATTTATAGGCATTTTTGGCGTAGGTCTCACGTCAGGGGGGGTCTTCGGGCTGTCCACGAGATAGGGGGCGCGCCCCCACCCTCATGGGCAGCCCGGGACTCTTCTGACCCAAGTCTTTTACTCCGGGGGCTTCTTTTGGTCCATAAAAAATCATCAGAATTTGGCACGTCAATTGGACTCCGTTTGGTATTCCTTTTCTGCGATACTCAAAAACAAGAAAAAATAGAAACTGGCACTCGGCTCTGGGTTAATAGGTTAATCCAAAAAATCATATAAAAGTGTATATTAAAGCCCATTAAACATCCATAATAGATAATATAATAGCATGGAACAATCAAAAATTATAGATATGTTGGAGACGTATCAGCTGCTCGGATGTGTGGACCAAAGTTGGCTGCACAAACTGCTGAAGCGGTGCCAAATAATTTTCTAATGGCACCGCTGATGAGATGGAAACAATTTAAGATACTAGGTACAAACTGTGACACTGTCTTAGGATGCGTTTGGTTGAAGGTGTGGTATGAATAGGTTGGGACCGTGACAGTGTCTGAATCACATCTAACAAATGATTTATAACAACGAAAGAGGGTCTAACCTTCTCTGCGCATGCCAGAAACTTCCTCCCACCGTCCACAGAATCAAACGCAACTAGCTTCACGCATGGATATTTATGGTGACAACGAGCAGATAGATCTTCAGCCACCCCGCTCCATTTGTTGCCACCGATAGTCCTAGGGAGATACAAGAGGAATAAATGACTCAAATCGACCATCGGGTAAAAATCCTTCATTCCAAGCCATAGCCCGAGAGAGAGAAGAGAGGCATACCCGGGTGGTGAAGGAGTAGTCGTCGGAGGAGGAACCGCTGGAGAGGTCTTTGAAGAAGACCATGGTGACCCCGGCGGTAGGATGCGAGACGGTGAGAGCGAGGAAGCGGCTATAGCTTACTAGCAAGGAAGGAGGAAATAGGGGAAATGTGACTCGTGGTCGGGGATAAAAGGGGGTGGGTAGGGCGGGAAGGGGGCGCGGTAGATATTTTGGCGGTAGGCCAAAATTTTGGAAATGTGGAGGGAAACTTTGCGCTCGGTGCTGTCGGACCATTCCTTTTGAACGATTGTGTGCATCGCAAATGATTCTTCTGCTTTACGCGCATGGCATGAGTTTGATAATTCAAATTTTGGTGGCAATTTCCCCGGGTACGCCATTGCATAATTTAACATCCCTTGCTAATTTGGGCACACAAAAGAGCGTACAGCAGACATACTACACTTACTGAATCAAGCAATTTTAGTAATTAAACAGAGCCAGTTGACCTAAACATTGCTCTAACAAAAGACCAGCATTAAAAACAAAGCCTAAGTACGCATAATTTTAACAAATCCGCTGCTGCGCCCGCCTATGCAACGCCGGTGTGAGATGAGACGTCGATGACTTGTCCTGGCGACATGTCGCCGTTGGTGGACTCCGCGCCCCCCCTGCTGTAGTCGACCGCATCCTCGTCCTCGTCCTCGGCGTCACCCTCAAGGTTGTAGTACTTGTAGTAGTGGCCGCGCCGGACTCGTATTGGTACTCTACCACTGATTCTTCGACGGACAGACTCTTCTCTACCTCGACCTCGGCCACACGCAACTCCTCCTCTCGGCGCTCCTTGATCTCTGCCGCCTCATGCATCTCCAGCTCCCGCTCGGCGACCTCATGACGAAGCAGGTGCTCCATGGCCACCGCCGCCTTTTCAGACGTGGGTTGCATGCTGGAGTCTGAGGTGGCCTGGAATATCTTGGAGTGTGCACCCTCGATCTTGGCGTGGATGGCCTCGACCCGGGGCCAGGGTGACATCAGCGGCACGGACGGCAGCTCGAGCGCTCTCGGCGTTTGCAGACGCCGTCGCAGCAGCAGCTGCAGCCGTCTTGGCTGCTGCAGCTGCCCTATTAGCTGCTGTAGACGCCCTCTTGGTGAAAGCAACCGCGCTCAATGCGGATGCGGCAGCACTCTCGGCGCAGGCGGCCGCACTCTCGGTTCAGGCGATAGTGCTCGGGGGCGACGCGGCCATCGTATGGGCCTTCACGAAGCGTTTCCATGGTGTCATCTTTGCAAGAAGAGGGTGCGGGGATGGGGATCGGGATTTGTGGATTCGGGGGTTGCCGGCACTAGAGCAGACGAGCCGGTGAAGCTTAAGGAGGGAGACTTAAATAGACCCAGATATTTTTATCGCAAACGGTTCCTAGAAAACAACTGTGTGCGAAGCTTAAGGTATTTCATATTTTTTGAACTTATTTGAACTCCATACTTTTTGTGTGTTCAAAATGCACCATTGAAAGCCATGTGATCAATTTTCAACCCTGTCTGACTTCATTTGGTATTTTCCATGCATTTACTGAGTTTTTAAAGCTAAATGACCCTGAAATTGAAAAGCACTACAAATGAACTCTGAAAAGTTTCAAAGTTGGCATGGTATAATCATTTCACCCACATAGCATGTGCTAAGAAGTTGAGGGGGTTACGACAAAAATTGGATGCACTTCGTGTATAAAATGGACAATCTCTTTTGAAGTATTAGGGTTTCAGACGAAAACTCATCTGTTACAAAGGGATTTCATTTTTTTGAACTTATTTGAACTCCAGACTTTGTGTGTTCAAAATGCACCATTCAAAGCCACATCATCATTTTTCAACCCTCTGTGACTTCATTTGGTATTTTTCATGCATTTACTGATTTTTCAGCTAAATGACCCTGAAATTGAAAAGCATGACAAATGAACTCTGAAAAGGTTGAAAGTTGGTATGGTATCATCATTTTAACCACATGGCATGTGCTAAAAAGTTGAGAGGGTTACGGGAAAAACTTGATGGACTTCGTATACAAAATGGACAATCTCTTTCAAAGTATCAGGGTTTCGGACGAAAACTCATCTGTTACAACGGGATTTCATTTATTTGGACTTATTTGAACTCCAGACTTTTTGTGTGTACAAAATGCACCATTCAAAGCCACATCATAAATTTTCAACCCTCTGTGACTTCATTTGGTATTTTACATGCATTTACTAAATTTTTCAGCTAAATGACCCTGAAATTGAAAAGCATGAAAATGAACTCTGAAAAGGTTGAAAGTTGGCATGGTATCATCATTTAACTCACATAGCATGTGCTAAAAATTTTAGAGGATGATGGGAAAAACTTGATGGACTTCGTGTACAAAATGGACAAGCTCTTTCAGAGTATCAGGGTTTCGGATGAAAACTCATCTGTTACAAAGGGATTTCATTTATTTGAACTTATTTGAACTCTACACTTTTTGTGTGTTCAAAATGCACCATTCAAAGCCACATCATCAATTTTCAACCCTCTCTGACTTCATTTGGTATTTTTCATGCATTTACTGATTTTCTTCAGCTAAATGACCTTGAAATTGAAAAGCATGACAAATGAACTCTAAAAAGCTTGAAAGTTGGCATGGTATCATCATTTCACCCACATAGCATGTGCTAAAAAGTTGAGAGGATTACAGGAAAAACCTGATGGACTTCGTGTACAAAATGGACAATCTCTTTCAAAGTATCAGGGTTTCGGACGAAAACTCATCTGTTACAAAGGGATGTCATTTATTCGAACTTATTTGAACTCCAGACTTTTTGTGTGTTAAAAATGCACCATTCAAAGCCACATCATTAATTTTCAACCCTCTCTGACTTCATTTGGTATTTTCATACATTTACAGATTTTTTCAGCTAAATGACCCTCAAATTGAAAAGCCTGACGAATGAACTCTGAAAAGGTTGAAAGTTGGCATGGTGTCATCATTTCACCCACATAGCATGTGCTAAAAGATGAGAGGGTTACGACATAAACTGGATGCGCAGTTCGTGTACAAAATGGACAATCTTTTTCGAAGTATCACGGTTGCATACGAAAACTCATTTGTTACAAAGTTATTTCATTTATTTGAACTTATTTGAACTCTAGACTTTTTGTGTGTTCAAAATGCACCATTCAGAGCCACATCATCAATTTCCAACCCTTTCTGACTTCAATTGGTATTTGGCATGCATTTACTAATTTTTTAAAGCTAAATGACCCTAAAATTGAAAACCACTACAAATGAACTCTGAAAAGGTTGAAAGTTGGCATGGTATCATCAGTTCACCCACATAGCATGTGCTAAAAAGATGAGAGGGTTACAGCAAAAACTGGATGCACTTCGTGTACAAAATGGACAATCTCTTTCGAAGTATTAGGGTTTCGTACGGAAACTCATCTGTTACAAAGATATTTCATTTTTTGAACTTATTTGAACTCCGGACTTTGTGTGTGTTCAAAATGCACCATTTGGAGCCACATTATCAAATTGCAACCCTTTCTTACTTCAATTGGTATTTTTCATGCATTTACTGATTTTTAAAAGCTAATTGACCCTGAAATTGAAAAGCACTACAAATGAACTTTCAAAAGGTTGAAAGTTGGCATGGTATCATCATTTCACCCACATAGCATATGCTAAAAAGTTGAGAGGGTTACGGCAAAAACTGGACGCACTTCGTGTATAAAATGGACAATCTCTTTCAAAGTATCAATGTTTCGGACGAAAACTCATCTGTTACAAAGTGGTTTAATTTATTTGAACTTATTTGAACTCCAGACTTTTCGTGTGTTCAAAATGCACAATTCAAAGCCACATCATCAATTTTCAACCCTTTCTGACTTCATTTGACCTTATAAAGACATTTAAGTGATTTTCTAGCCATTTAATGACCGTAATTCAAATGTGAACTACATCTACATGCAACGTCCAACCATAACGGTTTGAAAAATCATATTTTTGTGTACTTGTGTGCGAGTTAAAAAATCTTCAGACCATGTAAATATCTGGTGTTCAAAAAAGAAAATGTAAAGATCTGGAAAGACAACCGGCCCCCACAGGATTGGTATTCTAGTTCGCGCCTCGAGGTTTGGAAGGTGAATGGCAGGGGTTATTAATCAGACACGGTTCTGTATTGGAAAGCATGAGCTATTATGTTCACACACGGATTCTAATGCCGCAATCGTGTGTAATTCAAACGACAGTACGCGTAAATTCCGGCGACTAGCGTGTGTACAGTTCCCGTCGATCTAGATGAGCAGCGACGAGGAGGACCCCTACGTGCCGCCGGACGAGGTTGCGCCACCCCCCAACTTTGGATTTGTTTTGGGGCCAGTACAATCTTTGTCTATGGAAGTCATTGTTGCCGGCTGAGCAAGCCAGGCAAGTGGCGTTCAAGAAGGAGACGGCGGAGGAGAAAGCCAGGTACCGGGCGGCCTGTGAAGCCCGTGATGCCACCTGTAAAAAGGAGAAGATGGAGCTCCGGGGGCGGGCGTGTCGTCGTCCGAAGAGGTGTACGAAGACGGGTACTTGGCGCGGAAAGTCAAAGGCGCTATGCGCCTCATCGCTACGTGGAGGTGGGCCGATAAGCTCTAGTGTTCCACCGACGAGGAGCTCCGGTGGGCGCCCAACAAAATGGCAAGATCGTCCGCGCTTGTCTGGCAGCAAGAGGCAGATCGGCACATCAAGCGCTGCGAGGCAGAGGAGGCGGGGTACTGCCTCCGCACTGGGATGATGCTGCACATCAGGAGTGATTATTAGTTTTAGTATTGTTTGTTTTCAATTTTATGCATTGTACTTAGTAGTTAAGTATCATCACATATATGTGATGATATTATATATATTCTGTGGTGAACTAATGAACAATTAATATATATACATAATGGAAATCCTACATACACACATTGAAACAAAACATATAAGAATGGAAAACAGAGTACACACATTGAAACAGAGGAATAAACAGAGCAATACTATGATTGATGTGAATACATAACTATCCACGTCGAAACGGCTCAACAAAATAAAACGCGTCCATGAGACCATGACCAGCAGGCCTTGCCTAGGGTAGCTATTGGCTCTGCCTGAACTCATGCAGGCATTCGTCCAAGTGGTCGACACGCTCGCGGTACATCTAGAGCGCGATCTCGAGCTCCAAGTTCGCTATTTCATCGGAGATCACCAGCTCGAGGATGCGACGGCCATGTTCCTCTACTGCGCCCAGGTGGACACCTGGGCCAAGAAGGCGGTCGAGCCTACGGACCAGTGCGCTGGCATCCAGCAGGTCGCGGACAAGGCGAACGGCGGCACCCATGCGAATAGCGTGGCGAGCATCAAATGCAAGTATGAAGTGGCCGACCTCTGGTGCAAGTACGGTGCTGAGGGCCTCTGCCCACTCGTGGCAAGGTATGGGGGTACTGACGGGACGTGTACCTAGCTGCGACGCCGTGTCGACAGCAGGCAAGCGCCGATGGATCCTCTCTTGCCGTGCGGCGCGCCGCGCCTCTCACTCTGCGGCGAGCCGTAGCCTATCGACGCGGACACTCCTAGCTTGCTCTGCGGCGCCCCATCGATCATGTTGTGCGGCGAGCTGCAGCCTGTCGGCGCTTACATGCCTATCTTGAAACGCGGCGCTCAAGCGCCATGCGCCAAAGGTGTGCTCTGTTGGAAATATGCCCTAGAGGCAATAATAAAATGGTTATTATTATATTTCCTTGTTCATGATAATTGTCTATTGTTCATGCTTTAATTGTATTATCCGGAAACAGTTTTACATGTGTGAATCCATAGACCACAACATGTCCCTAGTGAGCCTCTAGTTGACTAGCTCGTTGATCAATAGATGGTTACAGTTTCCTGACCATGGACATTGGATGTGATTGATAATGGGATCACATCATTAGGAGAATGATGTGATGGACAAGACCCAATCCTAAGCCTAGCACAAGATCGTGTAGTTCGTATGCTAAAGCTTTTCCAATGTCAAGTATCTGTTCCTTAGACCATGAGGTTGTGCAACACCCGGATATCGTAGGAATACTTTGGGTGTGCCAAACGTCACAACATAACTGGGTGGCTATAAAGGTACACTACGGGTATCTCCGAAAGTATCTGTTGTGTTGGCACGAATCGAAACTGGGATTTGTCACTCCGTATGATGGAGAGGTATCTCTGGGGCCACTCGGTAATACATCATCGTAATGAGCTCAATGTGACTAAGGGGTTAGTCACGAGATGATGTGTTATAGAACGAGTAAAGAGACTTTCTCTCCCGTAGCGATGCTGAAGTCCGTCCAAATCATGTTAGTAATTGCCGCATTCTATGATTATGAGATATGGCAAATGGGCGTCAAAACGGCATTCCTTAACGGCTTCCTCAATGAAGAACTGTATATGATGCAAACGGAAGGTTTTGTCGATGCTAAGAATGCTAACAAGGTATGCAAGCTCCAGCGCTCAATCTATGGGCTGGTTCAAGCATCTCGGAGTTGGAACATTCACTTTGATGAGGTGGTCAAAGCATTTGGGTTTATACAGATTTGGGAGAGACCTGTATTTACAAGAAAGTGAGTGGGAGCTTTGTAGCATTTCTCATATTATATGTGGATGACATATTGCTGATGGGAAATGATTTAGAGTTCTTGGAAAGCATAAAGGCCTACTTGAATAAAAGTTTTTCAATGAAGGACCTTGGAGAAGCTGCTTACATATTAGGCATCAAGATCTATAGAGATAGATCTAGACGCCTCATTGGTCTTTCACAAAGCACATACCTTGACAAGATATTGAAGAAGTTCAATATGGATCAGTCCAAGAAAGGGTTCTTGCTTGTATTGCAAGGTATGAGATAGAGCACAGTTCAATGCCCGACCTCGGTAGAAGATAGAGAAAAGATGAGTGTCATCCCCTATGCCTCGGCCATAGGTTCTATTATGTATGACATGCCGTGTACCAGACCTGATGTGAACCTTGCCATAAGTTTGGTGGGGAGGTACCAAAGTGATCCCAGTATGGAACACTGGACATCAGTCAAGAACATCCTGAAGTACCTAAAAAGGACTAAGGATATGTTTCTCGTTTATGGAGGTGACGAAGAGCTCGCTGTAAAGGGTTACGTCGATGCTAGCTTCGACATAGATCTGGATGACTCCAAGACACAAACCAGATACGTGTATATTTTGAATGCAGGGGCAGTAAGCTAGTGCAGTTGCAAGCAAAGTGTCGTGGCGGCTTCTACATGTGAAGCGGAGTACATAGCTGCTTCTGAAGCAGCGCAGGAAGGAGTCTGGATGAAGGAGTTCATCACCGACCTAGGAGTTATTCCAATCGCGTCGGGCCCGATGACTCTCTTCTGTGACAACACTGGAGCTATTGTCATTGCCAAGGAGCCCAGGTTTCACAAGAAGACCAAGCACATCAAGCATTATTTCAACTCCATCCGAAATTATATTCAAGATGGAGACATAGATATTTGTAAAGTGCATACGGATCTGAATGTCGCAGATCCGTTGACTAAACCTCTTCCACGAGCAGAACATCATCAACACCAGAACTCTATGGGTGTTCAATTCATCACAATGTAACTAGATTATTAACTCTAGTGCAAGTGGGAGACTGTTGGAAATATGCCCTAGAGGCAATAATAAAATGGTTATTATTATATTTCCTTGTTCATGATAATTGTCTATTGTTCATGCTTTAGTTGTATTATCCGGAAACAGTAATGCATGTGTGAATACATAGACCACAACATGTCCCTAGTGAGCCTCTAGTTGACTAGCTCGTTGATCAATAGATGGTTACGGTTTCCTGACCATGGACATTGGATATCATTGATAACGGGATCACATCATTAGGAGAATGTTGTGATGGACAAGACCCAATCCTAAGCCTAGCACAAGATCGTGTAGTTCGTATGCTAAAGCTTTTCCAATGTCAAGTTTCTGTTCCTTAGACCATGAGGTTGTGCAACACCCGGATACCATAGGAATACTTTGGGTGTGCCAAACGTCACAACGTAACTGGGTGGCTAGAAAGGTACACTACTGGTATCTCCGAAAGTATGTGTTGTCTTGGCACGAATCGAAACTGGGATTTGTCACTCCGTATGACGGAGAGGTATCTCTAAGCCCACTTGGGATACATCATCGTAATGAGCTCAATGTGTCTAAGGGGTTAGTCACGGGATCATGTGTTACGGAACGAGTAAAGAGACTTGCCATAACGAGATTGAACAAGGTATCGGTATACCGACGATCGAATCTCGGGCAAGTACTATACCGATAGACAAAGGGAATCGTATACGAGATTGATTGAATCCTTGACATCGTGGTTCATCCGATGAGATCATCATGGAACATGTGGGAGCCAACATGGGTATCCAGATCCCGCTGTTGGTTATTGGCTGGAGATATGTCTCGGTCATGACTGCATGGTTCCCGAACCCGTAGGGTCTACACACGTAAGGTTCGATGACGCTAGGGTTATAGGGAATGTAGTACGTGGTTACCGAATGTTGTTTGGAGTCTCGGATGAGACCTTGGATGTCATGAGGAGTCCTGGAATGGTCCGGAGGTAAAGATTTATATATGGGAAGACCCGTTTTGGTCACCGGAATTGTTCTGGGCGTTATCGGTAACGTACCGGGACCATCGGAAGGGTTTCGAGGGTCCACCGGGAGGGGCCACCAGCCCCAAAGGCTTGCGTGGGCCAAGTGTGGGAAGGGACCAGTCCTAGGTGGACTGGTGCGCCCCCCACCAAGGTCCAAGGTGCAGGGAGAAGGGAAAAGGGGGAAACCCTAGACTCGGATGGGCCTAAGGCCGACCTAGGGTGCGCCCCCCTCTCTCCCCCTCTGGCCGCCCCCTAGATCCCATCTAGGGCTGGCCGCCACCCCTAGGGGTGGAACCCTAGATGGGGGCGCAGCACCTCCCCTCCCCCTATATATATGTGGGGTTTTGGGGCTGCCAGATACACGAGTTCGTCTCTCTCTTGGCGCAGCCCTACCCCTCTCCCTCCTCGTCTCTTGCGGTGCTTGGCGAAGCCCTGCTGGAGTACCATGCTCCTCCACCACCACCACGATGTCGTGCTGCTGCTGGATGGAGTCTTCCCCAACCTCTCCCTCTCCCCTTGCTGGATCAAGGCGCGGGAGACGTCACCGGGCTGCACGTGTGTTGAACGCGGAGGCGCCATTGTTCGGCGTTTTGATCGGATTCGACCGCGATCTGAATCGCTTCGTGTACGACTCCACCAACTGCATTCTTGCAACACTTACGCATCGCAATCTTTAAAGGTATGAAGATGCACTCCCCTCTCATTGCTAGTAATCTCCATAGATAGATCTTGGTGATGCGTCGGATTTTTTTTGATTTTCTGCAACGATCCCCAACAGTGGTATCAGAGCTAGGTCTATGCGTAGTTACTATGCATGAGTAGAACACAAGATTGTTGTGGGTGTAGATCATGTCAATTTACTTGCCGCTACTAGTCTTATCTTGATTTGGCGACATCGTGGGATGAAGCGGCCCGGACCGACCTTACACGTATGCTTACGTGAGACAGGTTCCACCGACTAACATGCACTAGTTACATAAGGTGGCTAGCGGGTGTGTGTCTCTCCCACTTTAGTCGGATCGGATTCAATGAAAAGGGTCCTTATGAAGGGTAAATAGAAATTGGCATATCACGTTGTAGTTTTTTCATAGGTAAGAAACGTTCTTGCTAGAAACCTATAACAGCCACGTAAAAAACTTGCAACAACAATTAGAGGACGTCTAACTTGTTCTTGCAGCATGTGCCGTGTGATGTGATATGACCAAAAGGATGTGATGAATGATATATATGTGATGTATGATATTGATCATGTTCTTGTAATAGGAATCATGACTTGCATGTCGATGAGTATGACAATCGGCATGAGCCATAGGAGTTGTCTTATTTTATTGTATGACCTGCGTGTCATTGAAAACGCCATGTAATTACTTTACTTTATTGCTAACCGTTAGCCATAGTAGTAGAAGTAATGTTTGGCGAGACAACTTCATGAGATCATGATGATGGAGATCATAGTGTCATGCCGGTGACAATGATGATCATGGAGCCCCGAAGGTGAAGATCAAAAGGAGCGAAATGATATTGGCCAAATCATGTCACTATTTGATTGCATGTGATGTTTATCATGTTTTACATCTTATTTGCTTAGAACGACGATAGTGAATAAGATGATCTCTCACTAAAATTTCAAGAATTGTGTTCCCCCTAACTGTGCACCGTTGCTAAGGTTCATTGTTCCGAAGCACCACGTGATGATCTAGTGTGATAGGCTCTAACGTTCACATACAACGGGTGTAAGCCAGATTTACACACGCAATACACTTAGGGTTGACTTGACGAGCCTAGCATGTATAGACATGGCCTCGGAACACGGGAGACCGAAAGGCGAACATGAGTCGTATAGAAGATACGATCAACATAAAGATGTTCACTGTTGAGGACTGGTCCGTCTCACGTGATGATCGGACACGGCCTAGTCGATTCGGATCATGTATCACTTTAATGACTAGAGAGATGTCTATCTGAGTGGGAGTTCATTAAATTTGTTTAGATGAACTTAATTGTCATGAACATAGTCTAAAATATTTACAATATGTCTTGTAGACCAATGGCCCACGCTAATGTTGCCCTCAACTTCAACGCATACCTAGAGAAAACCAAGCTGAAAGACGATGGTAGCAACTATACGGATTGGGTCCGTAATTTGAGGATCATCCTCATAGCTGCCAAGAAAGCATATGTCCTTGAAGCATCGCTAGGTGATGCACCCGTTTTCCCAGCGACTCAAGACGTTATGAACGTCTGGCAGTCGTGTAGTGATGATTACTCCCTGGTTCAGTGCGGCATGCTTTACAGCTTAGAATCGGGGCTCCAAAAGCATTTTGAGCAGCACAGAGCATATGAGATGTTCCAAGAGCTGAAAATGGTTTTCCAAGCTCATGCCCGAGTCGAGAGATATGAAGTCTCCGAGAAGTTCTACAGTTGTAAGATGGAGGAGAATAGTTCTGTCGGTGAGCATATACTCAAAATGTCTGGGTTGCACAATCATTTGTCTCAGTTGGGAATTAATCTCCCAGATGACGCGGTCGTTGACAGAATCCTCCGGTCGCTCCCACCTAGCTACAAGAGCTTCGTGATGAACTTCAATATGTAGGGGATGGAGAAGTCCATTCCCGAGGTATATTCAATGCTGAAGTCAGCGGAGGTGGAGATCAAGATAGAACATCTAGTGTTGATGGTGAATAAAACCACTAAGTTCAAGAAAGGCAAGGGTAAGAAGAACTTCAAGAAGGACGGCAAAGGAGTTGCCGCGCCCGGTAAGCCAGTTGCCGGGAAGAAGCCACAGAATGGACCCAAGCCTGAGACTGAGTGCTTTTATTGCAAGGGAACGGGTCACTGGAAGCGGAACTGTCCCAAATACTTAGCGGATAAGAAGGCCGGAAACGTCAAAGGAATATGTGATATACATGTTATTGATGTGTACCTTACCAGCGCTCGTAGGAGGTCCTGGGTATTTGATACCGGTGCAGTTGCTCACATTTGTAACTCAAAGCAGGAGCTGCGGAATAAGCGGAGACTGGCGAAGGACAAGGTGACGATGCGCGTCGGGAATGGTTCCAAGGTCGATGTGATCGCTGTCGGCACACTACCTCTGCATCTACCTTCGGATTAGTGTTAAACCTCAATAATTTTTATTTAGTACCAGCTTTGAGCATGAACATTGTATCTGGATCTCGTTTAATGCGAGATGGCTACTCATTTAAATCTGAGAATAATGGTTGTTCTATTTATATGAGAGAAATGTTTTATGGTAATGCCTCGCTGGTCAATGGTTTATTCTTAATGAATCTCGAACGTGCTGTTACACATATTCATAGTGTGGATGCCAAAAGATGTAAGGTTGATAATGATAGTCCCACATACTTGTGGCACTGCCACCTTGGTCATATTGGTGTCAAACGTATGAAGAAGCTCCATGCAGATGGACTTTTGGAGTCTCTTGATTATGAATCATTTGACACGTGCGAACCATGCCTCTTGGGCAAGATGACCAAGACTCCGTTCTCCAGAACAATGGAGCGAGCAACCAACTTGTTGGAAATCATACATACCGATGTGTGCGGTCCAATGAGTGTTGAAGCTCGCGGTGGCTATCGTTATGTTCTCACCCTCACCGATGACTTAAGTAGATATGGGTATGTCTACTTGATGAAACACAAGTCTGAGACCTTTGAAAAGTTCAAGGAATTTCAGAATGAGGTTGAGAATCAACGTGACAGAAAAATAAAGTTCTTACGATCAGATCGTGGACAATATTTAAGTCACTTGTTTGGCACGCACCTAAGGAAATATGGAATTGTCTCACAATTGACGCCGCCTGGAACACCTCAATGTAATGGTGTATCCGAACATCGTAATTGTACTCTGTTGGACATGGTGTGATCTATGATGTCTCTTATAGACTTACCGCTATCATTCTGGGGTTATGCTTTAGAGACCACCGCATTCACTTTAAATAGGGCACCGTCTAAATCCATTGAGACGACATCGTATGAACTGTGGTTTGGGAAGAAAACTAAGTTGTCATTTCTAAAAGTTTGGGGATGCGATGCTTATGTCAAGAAACTTCAACCTGAAAAGCTCGAACCCAAATCAGAAAAATGCGTCTTCATAGGATACCCTAAGGAAACTATTGGGTATACCTTCTACCTCAGATCCGAAGGCAAGGTCTTTGTTGCCAAGAATGGATCCTTTCTGGAGAAAGAGTTTCTCTCGAAAGAAGTAAGTGGGAGGAAAGTGGAACTTGATGAGGTGATTGTCACCCCTTCCGAACCGGAAAGTAGCGCAGCACAGGAAAAAGTTTTTGTGGTGCCTGCACCGACTAGAGAGGAAGTTAATGATAATGATCATGAAGCTTCAGATCAAGTTACTGCTGAACTTCGTAGGTCCACAAGGACACGTTCCGCACCAGAGTGGTACAGCAACCCTATCCTGGAAATCATGTTGTTAGACAACTGTGAACCTTTGAACTATGAAGAAGCAATGGCGGGTCCGGATTCCAATAAATGGCTTGAGGCCATGAAATCCGAGATAGGATCGATGTATGATAACAAAGTGTGGACTTTGGTTGACTTGCCCGATGATCGGCGAGCCATAGAAAATAAATGGATCTTTAAGAACAAGACTGATGCGGATGGTAATGTGACCCTCTATAAGGCTCGGCTTGTCGCTAAAGGTTATCGACAAGTTCAAGGAATTGACTACGAAGAGACTTTCTCTCCCGTAGCAATGCTGAAGTCCGTCCAAATCATGTTAGCAATTGCCGCATTCTATGATTATGAGATATGGCAAATGGACGTCAAAACGGCATTCCTTAATGGCTTCCTCAATGAAGAACTGTATATGATGCAACCGGAAGGTTTTGTCGATCCTAAGAATGATAACAAGGTATGCAAGCTCCAGCGCTCAATCTATGGGCTAGTTCAAGCATCTCGGAGTTGGAACATTCGCTTTGATGAGGTGGTCAAAGCATTTGGGTTTATACAGATTTGGGAGAAACATGTATTTACAAGAAAGTGAGTGGGAGCTCTGTAGCATTTCTCATATTATATGTGGATGACATATTGCTGATGGGAAATGATTTAGAGTTCTTGGAAAGCATAAAGGCCTACTTGAATAAAAGTTTTTCAATGAAGGACCTTGGAGAAGCTGCTTACATATTAGGCATCAAGATCTATAGAGATAGATCAAGACGCCTCATTGGTCTTTCACAAAGCACATATCTTGACAAGATATTGAAGAAGTTCAATATGGATCAGTCCAAGAAAGGGTTCTTGCTTGTATTGCAAGGTATGAGATAGAGCACAGTTCAATGCCCGACCTCGGCAGAAGATAGAGAAAAGATGAGTGTCATCCCCTATGCCTCGGCCATAGGTTCTATTATGTATGACATGCCGTGTACCAGACCTGATGTGAACCTTGCCATAAGTTTGGTGGGGAGGTACCAAAGTGATCCCGGTATGGAACACTGGACATCGGTCAAGAACATACTGAAGTACCTAAAAAGAACTAAGGATAGTTTTCTCGTTTACGGAGGTGACGAAGAGCTCGTTGTAAAGGGTTACGTCGATGCTAGCTTCGACACAGATCTGGATGACTCCAAGTCACAAACCAGATACGTGTATATTTTGAATGCAGGGGCAGTAAGCTGGTGCAGTTGCAAGCAAAGTGTCGTGGCGGCATCTACATGTGAAGCGGAGTACATAGCTGCTTCCGAAGCAGCGCAGGAAGGAGTCTGGATGGAGGAGTTCATCGCCGACCTAGGAGTTATTCCAAGCGCGTCGGGCCCGATGACTCTCTTCTGTGACAACACTGGAGCTATTGCCATTGCCAAGGAGCCCAGGTTTCACAAGAAGACCGAGCACATCAAGCATCATTTCAACTCCATCCGAGATTATATTCAAGATGGAGACATAGATATTTGTAAAGTGCATACGGATCTGAATGTCGGAGATCCGTTGACTAAACCTCTTCCACGAGCAGAACATAATCAACACCAGAACTCTATGGGTGTTCAATTCATCACAATGTAACTAGATTATTAACTCTAGTGCAAGTGGGAGACTGTTGGAAATATGCCCTAGAGGCAATAATAAAATGGTTATTATTATATTTCCTTTTTCATGATAATTGTCTATTGTTCATGCTTTAATTGTATTATCCGGAAACAGTAATGCATGCGTGAATACATAGACCACAACATGTCCCTAGTGAGCCTCTAGTTGACTAGCTCGTTGATCAATAGATGGTTACGGTTTCCTGACCATGGACATTGGATATCATTGATAACGGGATCACATCATTAGGAGAATGATGTGATGGACAAGACCCAATCCTAAGCCTAGCACAAGATCGTGTAGTTCGTATGCTAAAGCTTTTCCAATGTCAAGTATCTGTTCCTTAGACCACGAGGTTGTGCAACACCCGGATACCATAGGAATACTTTGGGTGTGCCAAACGTCACAACGTAACTGGGTGGCTATAAAGGTACACTACGGGTATCTCCGAAATATGTGTTGTGTTGGCACGAATCGAAACTGGGATTTGTCACTCCGTATGACGGAGAGGTATCTCTGGGCCCACTTGGGATACATCATCGTAATGAGCTCAATGTGACTAAGGGGTTAGTCACGGGATCATGTGTTAAGGAACGAGTAAAGAGACTTGCCATAACGAGATTGAACAAGGTATCGGTATACCGACGATCGAATCTCGGGCAAGTACTATATCGATAAACAAAGGGAATCGTATACAGGATTGATTAAATCCTTGACATCGTTGTTCATATGATAAGATCATCGTGGAACATGTGGGAGCCAACATGGTTATCCAGATCCCGTTGTCGATTATTGGCCGGAGATATGTCTCGGTCATGACTGCATGGTTCCCGAACCCGTAGGGTCTACACACTTAAGGTTCGATGACGTTAGGGTTATAGGGAATGTAGTACATGGTTACCGAATGTTGTTCGGGTCCCGGATGAGATCCCGGACATCACGAGGATTTCCGGAATGGTCCGGAGGTAAATATTTATATATGGGAAGTCCCGTTTTGGTTACCGGAATTGTTCTTGGCGTTATCGGTAACGTACCGGGACCACCGGAAGGGTTCCGGGGGTCCACCGGGAGGGGCCACCAGCCCCAGAGGCTTGCGTGGGCCAAGTGTGTGAAGGGACCAGCCTAGGTGGGCTGGTGCTCCCCCCACCAAGGCCCAAGGCGCAGGGAGAAGGGAAAGGGGGAAACCCTCGGCTCAGATGGGCCTAAGGCCCACCTAGGGTGCGCCCCCCCTCTCTCCCCCTCTAGCCACCCCTAGATCCCATCTAGGGCTGGCCGCCACCCCTAGGGGTGGTACCCTAGATGGGGGCGCAGCACCTCCCCTCCCCTATATATATGTGGGGTTTTGAGGCTGCCAGATACACGAGTTCGTCTCTTGCGATGCTTGGCAAAGCCCTGCTGGAGTACCACGCTCCTCCTCCACCACCACGCCGTCGTGCTGCTGCTAGACGGAGTCTTCCCCAACCTCTCCCTCTCCCCTTGCTTTATCATGGCGCAGGAGACGTCACCGGGATGCACGTATGTTGAACGCGGAGGCGCCGTTGTTCGGCGCTTAGGTCGGATTCGACCGCGGTCTAAATCGCTTTGTGTACGACTCCACCAACCGCGTTCTTGCAACGCTTCCTCATCGCGATCTTCAAAGGTATGAAGATGCACTCCCCTCTCGTTGCAAGTAATCTCCATAGATAGATCATGGTGATGCGTATGAATTTTTTTGAATTTCTGCAACGATCCCCAACATGCTCAACCCTGGCGATGATGCGCATCACAGCGTCGGCCATTGCGTTGCCGGGGAGCGCCTCGGCCTCGACGGACCGTGGCGCCTGCTCATTTTCCTCGTCGACGAGGTTGATGGCAGAGGCGGTGCTTTGGTGGATTGGCATGCTTGGAAAAGGTAGATGTGCTACACGCTGCGCTTGTCGCCTCCGCGCGTCGCGCGCCGCCTATGCGCAATATAGCAGGGTGATAACCCACAAGTGTAGGAGATCAGTTGTAGCCTCTTTCGATAAGTAAGAGTTTCGAACCCAACGAGGAGCTAAAGGCAGAACAAATATTCCCTCAAGTTCTATCGACCACCGATACAACTCTACGCACGCTTGACGTTTACTTTACCTCGAACAAGTATGAAACTAGAAGTACTTTGTAATTTTTGTGGGATAGGTTTGCAAGAATACAAAGAGCGTGTAAAGAAAACTAGGGGCTGTTAAGATAAAGAAGCAATAAAGTTAATATAGCGAGTGTGGAAAAGTGGTGGTAGGAGTTGCGAAATTGCCCCTAAGCAATTGACTACGTTACTAGACCGATAGCAAGTTTTATGTGGGAGAGGCCACTGCTAGCATGTCATCCCTTACTTGGAATTCTACGCACTTATGATAGGAACTATTAGGAAGCATCCGCAACTACTAACATTCATTAAGGTAAAACCCAACCATAGCATTAAGATATATTGCTCCCCCTTCAATCCCGTATGCATCAATTTCTACGCTAGGTTAGAGTTTCTGTCACTCTTGCCCTCCAATACGTAGTCCTATCAACATACAACTAACCCTATGGTGTGATCCACGCGCACGCTCATATGATGGGCACTAAAGGACAGCAACATAACCACAAGCAATTTAAATCAATCATAGCAATTCACCAATCACCGATAGGACAACGATAATCTACTCAGACATCATAGGATGGCAACACATCATTGGATAATAATATGAAGCATAAAGCACCATGTTCAAGTAGAGGGTACATCGGGTTGCGGGAGAGTGGACCACTGTAGATAGATGGGGGAAGGTGATGTAGATGTTGGTGAAGATGACGGAGGTGTTGGTGTAGATCACTGTCACACGATGATGGCCCCGGTGGCACTCCGGTGCCACCGGAAGCGAGGGGGAGAGAGCCCCCTCCTTCTTCTTCTTCCTTGACCTTCTCCCTAGGTGGGAGAAGGGTTTCCCCTCTGGTCCATGGCCTCCATGGCGGCGGAGGGGCGAGAGCCCCTCTGAGATTGGATCTGTCTCTTTGTCTCTCTCTGTTTCTGCGTTCCCAGATTCTGTCCCTTCACCGTTTTTTTATATTCTCGGAGATCCGTAAATCCGGTTGGGCTGATTTTTTGACACGATTTTTATCCGGATATTAGCTTTCTTGCAGCGAAAGAAGGGCATCAACTGCCTTACGGTGTGGCCATGAGGGCTCAGGGCGCGCCCCCTACCTTGTGGCCCACTCGGGCATCGTTTCATGTTGGTTCCGCTTCCCAAAATTCACATATATTCCAAAAAAAATCTCCGTCTGTTTTTATTTCATTTGGACTCCATTTGATATGGATATTCTGCGAAACAAAAAACATGCAACAAACAGGAACTGGCAGTGGGCACTGGATCAATATGTTAGTCCCAAAAAATAGTATAAAAAGTTGCCAAAAGTATATGAAAGTTGTAGAATATTGGCATGGAGCAATGAAAAATTAAAGATACGATAGTGACATATCAGCATCCCCAAGCTTAATTCCTGCTCGTCCTCGAGTAGGTAAATGATAACAAAGATAATTTTTGATGTGGAATGCTACCTAGCATAATCTTGATCATGTAATCTAATCATGGCATGAATATTAAGACACGAGTGATTCAAAGCAATAGTCTATCATTTCACATTAAGACAATAATACTTCAAGCATACTAATAAAGCAATCATGTCTTTTCAAAATAACATGGCCAAAGAAAGTTATCCCTACAGAATCATATGGTCTGGCTATGCTCCATCTTCACCACACAAAGTATTTAAATCATGTACAACCCCGGTTTTAGCCAAGCAATTGTTTCATACTTTAGTATTCTCAAACCTTTTCAACTTTCACACAATACATGAGCGTGAGCCATGGACATAGCACTATGGGTGGAATAGAAGGTGGTGATAGACAAAAGGTGGGAGAAAGTCTCACATCAACTAGGCAAATCAATGGACTATGGAGATGCCCATCAATCGATATGAATGTGAGTGAGTAGGGATTGCCATGTAACGGATGCACTAGAGCTATAAGTGTATGAAAGCTCAAAAAGAAAACTAGTGGGTGTGCATCAACTTGCTTGCTCATGAAGACCTAGGGCATTTGAGGAAGCCCGTCGTTGGAATACACAAGCCAAGTTATATAATGAAAATTCCCACTAGTATATGGAAGTGACAAAACAAGAGACTCTCTATTATGAAGATCATGGTGCTACTTTGAAGCACAAGTGTGGAAAAGGATAGTAGCATTGTCCCTTCTCTCTTTTCTCTCATTTTTTGCTTTTTTTAGAGGGGCTTTCTCTTTTTTTAGCCCCTCTCTATTTTTTTTTATTTTTTAGGCAATCTTTTTTTATTTGGCCTTCCCTCACATGGGACAATGCTCTAATAATGAAGATCATCACACTTTTATGTACTTACAACTCAAAGATTACAACTCGAAGCTAGAACAAAATATGACTCTATGTGAATGCCTCCGGTGGTGTACCGGGATGTGCAATGATCTAGCATAGCAATGACATCAAAAAATGGACAAGCCATGGAAACATCATGCTAGCTATCTTACGATCATGCAAGGCAATATGACAATGATGATGCGTGTCATAATAAACAGAACGGTGGAGTTACATGGCAATATATCTCGGAATGGCTATGGAAATTCCATAATAGGTAGGTATGGTGGATGTTTTGAGGAAGGTATATGGTGGGTATATGGTACCGACGAAAGTTGCGCGGTACAAGAGAGGCTAGCAATGGTGGAAGGGTGAGAGTGCGTATAATCCATGGACTCAACATTAGTCATAAAGAACTCACATACTTATTGCAAAAATTTATTAGCCATCGAAACCAAGTACTACACGCATGCTCCTAGGGGGGATGTTGGTAGGAGTTAACCATCGCGCGCCCCCGACCTCCACACAAAGGATGACACTCAATAAATAAACCATGCTCCAACTTCGTCACATAACGGTTCACCATACATGCATGCTACGGGAATCACAAACCTCAACACAAGTATTTCTACAATCCACAACTACCCACTAGCATGACTCTAATATAACCATCTTTATATCGCAAAACTATTGCAAGGAATGAAACATATCATATTCAGCGATCTACAAGTTTATGTAGGATTTTATGACTAACCATGTGAATGACCAATTCCTGTCAACTCTCTAAATAGATATAAGTGAAGCAAGAAAGTTTTAATTCTTTCTACAAAATTTATGCCCACACTCTACCAATTATAAGTGAAGCAAAAGAGCATTCTACAAATGGCGGTTTTCTATGTGAAGAGAAACAGACAATCCAAACTTCAAATGATATAAGTGAAGCACATGAAGTATTCTATAAAGCCATACTCAAAAGATATAAGTGAAGTGCAAAGATCATTCTATAAATCAACCAAGGACTATCTCATACCAGCATGGTGCATAGAAGAAAAGGTGAAAACTAAATGCAAAAGACGCTCCAAGATCTGTACATATCATATGAATGAAACGAATCCGAAAAGATACCGATACTTGTTGTAGAAAGAGGGGATGCCTTCCGGGGCATCCCCAAGCTTAGACGCTTGAGTCTCCTTGAATATTTACTTGGGGTGCCTTGGGCATCCCCAAGCTTGAGCTCTTGCCTCTCCTTCTTCTCCTCACATCGGGACCTCCTCAATTTTCGAACACTTCATCCACACAAAACTTCAACTGAAAACTCGGTAAGATCCGTTAGTATAATAAAGCAAATCACTACTCTAAGTACTGTTGCAAACCAATTCGTATATTTTTTGCATTGTATCTACTGTAATATAACTTTTCCATGGCTTAATCCACTGATAGAAATTGATAGTTTCATCAAAACAAGCAAACTATGCATCAAAAACAGAATCTGTCTAAAACAGAACAGTCTGTAATAATCTGAACATTCACCATACTTATGATACTTGAACAATTCTACAAAAAATAGGAAAAATAAACAATTTGTATAGAAAGACATTTCAAAAAGTTTCAGAACCATTTGACGTTCCAGCCAAAAATGTAAAATCGCGCACTACAGCCAAAGTTTATGTCCTACACCGCACAAACCAACAAGCATTGTAAACATCCTAAAGGCAAACCTTGGCACATTATTTTATAATACAATGGAATTGTGCAAGGGGATAAATATTTTTGTTGAAAAGTTTATGTAATTACGATTCACAAAGTTTCCATGGGCATGAACAAAGTTCAAGGACGTCCCCACTTTCACAATGCTCGTCTATATCACTTTCACTTTTCTTTTTGAAAAAGTTTTCGGTTCCCCTCTTTAATTTTTATTGGTTTTTAAAATTTATAAAAGCACACAACAGAAATAAATGACTCTCTAAAACTTCCGGGTTGTCTCCCTGGCAGTGCTTTCTTTAAAGACATTAAGCTAGGCATATAGTGCTCAAGTGATGGATCCAGCCGGATCCCAAGGTATATCAAAGCCAATTTTAATTAGCAATAATTTGGCATTTAGTAGTGAGCACAAAGTGATATGTGTCATGCAAGAATGAAGTCTAACTTTCTGCCTATGCATATGCATGTCATACAAGAACAATTCATGCACATCAAGTAAAGGCCAATGCATAGTATAAGCAATTTCTTGCAATTTTATCGTGTTGGAAACATAGAGAGGCGGAGATGTAGTTCCTCTCTCATAATAATTGCAAGTAGGAGCAACAAGCACATGCATATTATACTCATCAAAATCATCATGTGTAAAGGAAAAAGGCAACCCATCAATATAATCCTTAATAAGTGCAAACTTCTCCGATATAGTGTAGTTTGGAGAATTCAAAAAGATAATAGGACTATCATGTGTGGGTGCAATAGCAACTATCTCATGTTTAACATAAGGAACTATAGCAAGTTCATCTCCATAAGCATAATTCATATTGGCATCTTGGACACAAGCATAGCAAGCATCATAAAAAAGGGATATTTCAAAAGAATCAACGGGATCATAACAATCATCATAGCATTCATCCTTCGGTAAGCACGAAGGGAAATTAAACAATGTATGAGTTGAAGAGTTACTCTCATTAGAAGGTGGGCACGGGTAGCTAATCCGCTCTTCCTCCTTTTGTTCTTCGCTCTGCTCATCATCTTTTTCATCCAATGAGTTCACAATGTCATTGATTTCTTCTTCCATAGACTCCTGCAAAATATTAGTCTCTTCTTGGACAGCGGAGACTTTCTCAATAAACGCATCAATATTGGAGTTATATTCATAATTCAAATACAAATATTTCAATATAGCAAGATTTTCAGGCCTAGAAACATCATCATCAAAAGCATCATTCTTTCTAAACAGAGATTCAATTTCATAAGCACCCTTAAAAGCAATGAATTCTTCTATTTGTTCCACATCATAATAATCATATATACCATTAGCATAAGAAGCTAAGGTTTCATTATCATTAAATTTGCATGAAAAGGGAAGGTGTGGAGCCTTCATCCTACAACAACAAGTATAATCATATCTCAAGCATAGTTGCCGAGCATACCAATGCAACAGATGAATTTGATCCCATAACAGTCTCCCTTTTTGTGTCAAGCGATAATCCCTAAAATATTCACGTTGATCCAACGTTACTCCCGTTACATAGTTGAATGGGGTTTTCTCAGGATTATCATGTGACACCCCGGGACCGATGTGCCAGGTGTCAGCCAGTTATTCGTCGCCGTTGCCATGTCATCTTCTTGCATGTGGCACTCTGCCTTGTCATCATGTGCATTGCATCATCATGTTTTCAAAACTTGCATCCGTCTGAGTCCCTCGTCCTTTCCGATGTCCGTTCTAAGACCAGACACACTCGCACGTGCCCGCGGCACCTCCGAATATTTATTTTATGAGTGTCCGGAAAACGTTCTCGGAATGGGTTGAAACTTGGCGTGTGGTGTTGTTATAGCATAGGTAGACCGCCTGTCCAGTTTCGTCGTGTTCGGAGTTCGTTTAATAGCCCAACGGATATATATAGCGGCACTAGTCGCCGGTTAAAAACGTCGGACGTTTTCGGTCTCCGAAAACCCCCGCGGGCCTCTTCTCTTAACTCCCCACAACCCCCTCTCCAACAGCCCACAAGCCCATCCTAATGCCCTCCATGCTCTCGGTCGTTGGATCGTGATGGCGTGGCCGAAAACCGCTCATCATTTGGAGTCTCCTAGCTCCCTCTACCTATAAAAGAGCAGCCACCCCCGAATTTTGCGGATGAAACCCTAGCCCCGCTCCCACCGCGCGCCGGACATGTCCTTTCCACCGCCGGACATGTCCACAGCCCCCCAGCGCTTCTCCTCCAATCCTGTCTCGCCACCTCACCCCTCTCTCTCCACCCCGCCGCCACGGCCCGCGGAGCCCATCCGAGGCCGCGCGGGCCCGAGTCGCCGCCGCCGCCAATCGGCCGCCGCCCTCGCCGCCATGCGCCCCCGCCGCCGGTGTGCACTCGCCGCCGCCCTGCCACCGCCCGGAGCCGAGCTCCCGAACCCCCGCCGCCATGAGCGCCACCACCGCCGCCGGTCACCGGACCATGCCGCCTCCGCGCCTCTCCGACCCCGCCGCCTACCCGCTTGATCGCCGCCTGTCAGGGATATGGTTAATAGGTATAAACCGGATATTGTAAACCGGCTTAGTTATATTGTACTTGGTTTATTATTAGTAGAGATTACGGCCCATGAGATTTCAAGGTCCATGTATAGAAATACGGTTTGTAAACCACCAAAGAGATGTAACTTGGGAGATAAGAAAGGAAGAGCAGAGACCGAGGCGGACACGATTATGAGCCGGCCTCGGGACTCTGTAAACCGGACCAGGCGTCACCTCTATATAAAGGGACGACCCGGCACCGGTTCAGGGAGAGGCAACAATCAATCCGTCGAGACGCAGGCAAGCGATTCCGCTCCCTGTAATCCGACGCCCAGGCAATACCAAACCAACTAGACGTAGGCTTTTACCTTCTCGAAGGGGCCGAACTAGTATAAAGCCCTTTGTGTCCTTTGTGCGCCATGAACCCTTTCAAGCTAACCCGTGCGATGGTTCCATCATCAAGTCCGCTAAACCGGACATCTGCCGTGTTAATTCCACGATAGTTGGCGCCCACCGTGGGGCCTGCGCACGAGGGTTTCGAGTTCTCGGAAGGCGGCCTCAAGGGGTTAAAGGGTTACGCAGTCGGCCGGATGACCAAGAATCGTCGCGGCCGGATCTACATCGACGACGCGGGTTGGGGACCGGAGGCCGATTCAATTGAATACGGGTACCGGGTCCCCTTTGGCAGCATCCAAGTCTTCATTGGCAAAATTGGTGGACCGGGACCTGAGCCGGACACCTTTCCCAACATCGTCGAGCCGGCTCAGCATGCGAGGTCGACCCGGATTCAACCTGCCATGAAGCATGTGTTAGTTGGAGCGATTCACGGAGGACAAGCTGAGGACGGATCGGAATCTGATGGTGCAACCGTCGTCTGTTCAGACGACGAATCTTCGTCCGGGGAAACTGAATCTCTGTATCAGTTGCGGGACGGCCGGTCTGAGGGTGAGTCCGATGGAAACAGTATTCCGGGCCCCTCCGACCCGCCAAACCGGGTGGCGGTTTTCATGGCCGGTTCACAACCCCCCGACGAACGGAACAACAGCGGAGGCTGGCGCAGGAGGAAGCGGTTCAAATCCCTCCGTTACTGCGGTTCTATCCACCTTAATGGAGGAGTTCGCGGCTAAGGCAGTAGAGGTCGTAGCTCCAGCAGACAAGGCGCAACATGATGCAGTGCTTCTTCAGTTAAAGGCCCGGATCGATCAGTTAAAGGAGGATTTAAAGGCAGAAGGAGAGATGCTAGCGATAAGGCAAGCGGAGTTGGATGAACAAGCTTTTCACTTAAGGATGGAACAGGCTTCCATGGAAGGGGTAAGAGGACGAAAATATCGATCCCGCCTGCCGCCGGGTTATGAATCTGCGAATTTGTTCAGAACACCGGGGGCTGGAGCCAGTAACAATCCGATCTTAAACCGGAGAAGCCCACCGGCTCGAGAGGAACCGGTTCAGCAACCCGCCGCGGAGCGGGAGCGACGGATTACATCGGCGCCTTATGTTCCGATCCCCCCGGGGCACTATTCAAACCCTGTGGATAATATCGCTGCAGCGGCAGCACGGTTGGCCGCGTTACCGGTGGAAGAAACATCCCCTGTAGCGATAGAGGCGCGCAGGGCCCAGAGGTTACTCAACACGGCGTTAATACAGTAGCAAGCGTACTCTCACAGCAGGGAAAGGTTGCATTCAACACCACGTCCCAACCGAAGTTATTCTAGACATTGGGAGGAGCCCGAAGTATCTAGCAGCGAACGGAGGAGACAACAGCACAGGCAAGATAATCCGGCAAGGGCAGAGATGCCGGCCCCGGATCGAAACTGGCCTAGATCGGAGGCCAGGGAGGAGATCCGCCAGTCGACGCCGGTTCACACCGGCACTACGGGGACAGGAGCGACAGCGAGCGGTTTTGGGATACAGTGTCTTGTCCCGGCCCTGCGGAGCATTAAGCTGCCCAAGGATTTCAAAGGACCTCGCAAGGTGCCCAATTACACAGCCGATTTACCGCCCGAGGCTTGGGTGGAAAGCTACGAGATGGCTACGGAGATGCTGGACGTGGATGAATCGGCTTGTGCCAAATATTTCACTATGATGCTTGAAGGAACGGCCCGGACTTGGTTAAAGGGACTTCCTCCGAATTCCATCGGATCATGGGGGGAGCTGCGTAGTCAGTTCATCAAAAATTTCAAAGATACATGCAAGCAACCTATGTCGGTGATAGATTTAGCAGCATGCGTGCAAGGAGAGCAGGAGTCTACAGCAGCTTGGGTACGCAGAGTGGCAGAGATCTTGCACTCCTCAAACGGTATTAATCCGAGCACCGCAATTGTAACCTTGGAGAACAATTGCCGGTTTGAATCTTTGAAATTAAAACTCGGACGGCTCAAACGAGAGTGCAATGACATGGGGACTTTGATGAGTGCCTTGGTGAAGTACGGAGACTCAGATAATACCAAGTATCCGGAGCCAGAAGGAGATAAAGCGGGAAAGGCCAGCAAGACTGGTAAACCGGCTTCAGCCAGTCCGATCACTTCAGGTGTGTTGGGCAAACGGAAACCGGAAAGCAGCTTCGATTTTGTGGCTAATACACAGGTTCAAGGCGGTTTTCAGGGAAATCAGCGAGGTCCCGCTCGCCAAGCCGGTGGAGGAAATCCGGGTTGGGAGCAGGATTTGGATCAACCCTGTATAAAGCACAGCGGGAGTAAGGGGCCTGCACGGCACACTGCAAGAGAATGTCTGAACCCCACGATAGCAGGGAACGGCCGTTTTAATCCTTACAGCCGGCCCCCGAATGCCGGTTTAGGGCCCGGGTTTTATGGCCCGGGTTACCAAGGGAACAATTTCGGTTCAGGATATAGGGGCAACAGCGGTTATCAAGGGAACAACGGTGGTTATCAATCCCGGCCAGGCGGCCCAGGTGGTCAAGGAAACTATAATGGTCAAGGAAGCCAATCACATTATCAAGGTGGTTATCAGAATCAGGGAAATCAGCCGTATCATAAAGGTGGTTACAACAATCAGAATAATCAGCAGCCGGGCCAAGGGAGTCACAATAACCAAGGAAATCAGCAGCAGCAGCGTCCGCAGCAACAACAGCAATCCGGGTACCAGAGTAATCCAAAGGAGTTGAGTAGCGGCCAATATCATGTTTTCACCACAAGTCTATGCAAAAGAGACCAGAAGGTTTTAAAGCGGACTGTTAATGCGGTAGAACCGGCGACACCGCAGTTTCTACGATGGTCAGAGCAGCCCATTGTTTGGAGCAGGGAGGACCACCCATTACGGGTAGATAATCCGGGACATTTAGCCTTGGTGGTGGCACCTCAGGTAGGAGGATACAGGTTCACTAAAGTCCTCATGGATGGAGGTAGCAGTATCAACATATTATACTATGAGACCTTTCGCCGTATGGGTCTGACAGATAAACAGTTAAGGACATCAAACACAGTGTTTCACGGGGTGGTCCCAGGTAAGTCAGCTTATCCAGTTGGTAAGATTGACTTAGAAGTTACCTTTGGGGATGAGCATGATTCTAGATCGGAGATGATCATCTTTGAAGTTGTCAAAATCAAAAGTCCGTATCATGCTTTGTTTGGAAGGACGGTTTATGCTAAATTTATGGCTAGGCCATGTTATGTTTATCTGCAGCTCAAGATGCCGGGTCATAAAGGCACGATTACGGTGCACGGCAGTCGTAAGATAGCAGTGGAATGTGAAGAAGGTGATGCAGCTTATGCAGAAGCGGTGTGTGCCGCGGAAGAGTTAAAATTTTACAAGGATAATGTTGATCCGGCAGACATGACTCCGCTGAAGAAGCCAACCACTGAGCATGATCCGGCTTTGAAGTTCAAATCAGCGGAAGAGACTAAGCAGGTCGATTTTATGCCCGGAGATTCGTCCAAGCAGTTCACCATCAGTGCTAACTTGGATCCTAAATAGGAAAGCGCGCTCATCGAGTTCATCCGTGAGAACCGGGATATCTTTGCATGGAAGCCCTCTGACATGCCAGGTATACCGAGGGAACTCGCTGAGCATAAGTTAAATATTGATCCGAAGTTTAAACCGGTAAAGCAGTATCTGCGCCGCTTCAATGAAGAGAGGCGCAAGGCCATAGGAGAAGAAGTGGCTAAGCTTTTGGCGGCAGGTTTCATAGTAGAAGTGTTTCATCCGGAATGGTTGGCTAATCCGGTGCTGGTTCTAAAGAAGAATGGGAAGTGGAGGATGTGTGTGGACTACACAGATCTCAATAAAGCTTGCCCAACTGATCCTTTTGCTCTACCTCGCATTGATCAGATTATTGATGCTACAGCAGGGTGTGAGCGGCTGAGTTTCCTGGATGCGTACTCAGGCTATCACCAGATCAAAATGGCAGTTGAAGACCAAGAGAAGACGGCGTTCATAACCCCTTTTGGTGCTTTTTGCTATGTGTCTATGCCTTTTGGGCTCAAGTGTGCACAGGCGACTTATCAGCGTTGTGTTCAGAATTGCTTGAAAGGGCAGATAGGAAGGAACGTACATGCTTACGTGGATGACATTGTGGTTAAGTCAAAGGAGGAGAGGACAATGATAGAGGACCTCAGAGAAACTTTTGATAATCTTCGGGCGTACAGGATGATGCTCAATCCGGAAAAATGCGCCTTTGGTGTCCCGGCTGGTAAACTTTTGGGATTCCTGGTCTCAAACCGGGGAATAGAAGCCAACCCGGAGAAGATCAAGGCCATCACATCTTTGACGAAACCGGCTTGCATTAATGATGTTCAGCGCATAGCTGGCCGGATTACGGCGTTGAGCCGGTTCATCAGTCGCTTAGGAGAAAAGGCGATCCCGCTTTATCAAATGTTGAAGAAAACGGACCGGTTCATCTGGAGTGATGAAGCGAATACAGCGTTTGAGAACCTGAAACAGCAGCTAGCGAAGCCGCCGGTTTTAGCCGCCCCTATTGACAAGGAGCCTTTGTTACTATATGTTGCTGCAAACACACGGGCAGTTAGTGTTGCAATTGTGGTTGAGCGCAAGGAAGCAGGGAAAGAACATCCGGTTCAGCGTCCGGTTTACTATGTGAGTGAAGTACTCATCGAGTCCAAGCAAAGATACCCTCATTGGCAGAAATTGGTGTATGGGGTGTTCATGGCGAACCGGAAGTTGAAGCATTATTTCCAAGGGCATCCGATAACTGTGGTTAGCTCGGCTCCGTTGGGAGATATAATCCAGAATAGAGAAGCAACAGGCAGAATAGCCAAGTGGGCCATTGAGCTCAGTCCACATGAATTGAAATATGTACCACGCACTGCTATCAAATCTCAGGCACCGGTGGACTTTATCAACGACTGGACAGAATTACAGACCCCGGAGGAAAAGCCGGATCTCACTTATTGGACGGTTCACTTCGACGGTTCGAAACAGCTGGAGGGCTCAGGGGCCGGAGTGGTTTTAACTTCCCCCAGAGGTGATAAATTTTGTTATGTCCTCCGGTTGTTATTTCCTTGTACTAATAATGCAACAGAATATGAAGCACTACTTCATGGTTTGCGGTTGGCAAAAGAGATGAATTTAAGCCGGATTAAGTGTTTGGGCGATTCAGACCTAGTGGCACAGCAAGTTTCGGGTAAGTGGGATTCAAGGGATCCCCTCATGGCGGCTTATCGACGGGAGGTTGAAGCGGTGGCAGGTTACTTCAAAGGGTATCAGGTGGAACACATAGACCGGCGGAAGAACGAAGCAGCTGACGCTTTAAGCCGGCTAGGGTCGCAACGTAAACCGGTACCACCGAACACCTTTTTGGATGAGTTGCACAATCCTTCGGTTCAAATACCTTCAGAGGACGATCTGGCTGTTCCGGACCCAGAGGCACAGTTGGTTGCGGCAACCCATGTTATTCCGGATTGGACGATACCTTATTTGGTATATTTAAGCCGGGGAGAATTGCCAGAGGACGAAGGTGAAGCACGGCAGATAATCCGGCGTTCCAAGTCTATGACAATTGCCAATGGGGAGCTGCATCATCGTAGCACCTCTGGAGTATTTCAACGGTGTGTTTCAGCTGAGGAAGGTTGTGAGATTCTAAGGGAGATTCATGAGGGGGATTGCGGTCATCATGCCGGATCAAAATCTTTAGTGGCTAAGGCTTTCCGACATGGCTTTTATTGGTTAACCGCACATGCAGATGCAGCAGACCTGGTCCGCAAATGTGACGCTTGTCAGAAGTTCTCAAGACGTGCCCTTGTTCCGGCACAAGAACTCCGAATGATACCAATAACTTGGCCTTTTTCAACTTGGGGGCTTGACATGGTGGGTCCTTTCAAGAGATCCCAAGATCAGAAAACTCATCTACTGGTGGCAGTGGATAAGTTTAGAAAGTGGGTTGAAGCGGAACCTATAAGCAAGTGTGATGCGGCAACGGCGGTTAAGTTTATCAAAAAAGTAATATTCCGGTTTGGTTTTCCACACAGCATCATCACAGATAACGGCACCAATTTATCTCAGGGTGAGATGGAAGAATTCTGTCAACGAGAGCATATTCGTTTGGATGTATCTTCTGTGGCTCACCCCCAATCCAATGGTCAAGCAGAAAGGGCAAATCAGGAGATTTTGCGTGGAATCAAGCCCCGGCTTATGACACCCCTGCAGAGAACCCCAGGGTGTTGGGTTGAAGAATTACCCTCTGTCCTTTGGAGCATTAACACTACACCAAACCGGTCTACAGGTTATACACCTTTCTTCATGGTTTACGGGGCAGAAGCAGTTCTTCCAAGTGACATACGCCATGATTCCCCAAGGGTGGCGGCCTATGTAGAAGCCATCAACGAAGAATCAAGACAGGATAGTTTGGATCGGTTGGATGAAGAGCGTGACATAGCTGCAGCACGGTCGGCGATTTATCAGCAAGACCTGCGCAGATATCACAGCCGCCGGATCAGAACCAGGACATTCCAGGAGGGTGACTTGGTACTCCGGCTTATCCAAGATCAAACAGATATGCACAAGCTATCCCCGCCATGGGAAGGGCCCTTTGTGATCAGCAAAAATTTACACAACGGGTCATACTATTTGGTGGACATTCGAGAGCACAAAGATTCACGGACATCAGAAGAGGAGACGAAAAGGCCATGGAACATTGCTCATCTACGGCCGTATTATACTTGAGCCATAGGCTCCCATGTATCCTATGTATATATTATGAATAATGAATAAACCGACACCCTCGGTAAACCGGGGGCTCAGCCCTTTTTCCACATACATCAAGTTTGCGGCAAAAATCCATATCAGTTGGTTATCAAAGAAACATATTTCAATATTAGCTGGTTTTTAGAAACTAATCTTTACAGGGTATGTGAAGGAGCGGTAAAACTCACAGGAACAAAAGATAACGTCCGGTTCAGGAAGAGGAAAGCCCTGTATAAAGAAAAAGGACAAAGAGGGATATTAGCGGCCCCTGGGGACAGTGGTTCACCCACACACCCCTTGAATGGCTATGTTATGAATTTTTGGGCTCCCTGAACAGTGGTATCGCCCACGTTCAAATGATGACCCGGCCCCTGGGGACAGTGGTTCACCCACACACCCCTTGAATGGCTATGTTATGAATTTTTGGGCTCCCTGAACAGTGGTATCGCCCACGTTCAAATGATGACCCGGCCCCTGGGGACAGTCGGGTTCGCCCACACACCCCTTTGAATGGCTAAATCTTGTTTTGAGCCTGGCAGCTCTTTGAAAAAGCCTCGATTGCATAGTTTAATTTACAATAGTTATGTGTTT
>LR738712.1:183253994-183298147 GCA_902687465.1 Secale cereale | reverse complement strand
AACAGTGGTATCGCCCACGTTCAAATGATGACCCGGCCCCAGGGGACAGTGGTTCACCCACACACCCTTTGAATGGCTATGTTATGAATTTTTGGGCTCCCTGAACAGTGGTATCGCCCACGTTCAAATGATGACCCGGCCCCTGGGGACAGTCGGGTTCGCCCACACACCCCTTTGAATGGCTAAATCTTGTTTTGAGCCTGGCAGCTCTTTGAAAAAGCCTCGATTGCATAGTTTAATTTACAATAGTTATGTGTTTCTTGATGATTTTTGTGTTTCATAACCTTTTTAACCAAGGGGAACAGCTCTAGAAGTTGACCTTTTATCTAGTGTTATAAGTCTGGGTCATGAGCACCAGCGAGAGTTAAACCGGCGTTCATCGTAGCCCGGCTCGACATCATAATGAGCTGACACTTGGCAGCACACAATCAGATACAAGTTACAAATCGTTGAACCGAAAAGAGAAGGACTTATGGACAAGTTGAGCGGAAGAGTTTCAAGGACTTATTAGAATTGATGAAGACTGATTAAGATAATTTTAAAACATCTTGCCGGTTTAAGGTATTTTGGCTATATGCAGTTAAGGTATCGCAGTTATTTGTCAGAGATACGCTTGTTTGTTATATCAAGAGAACAAGTTAATCCGTCCAGTGGTCAAACCATTAGGACATATTTTTTCATCTTTTTTATGGACAGAGCAAGAAATCCGCATCAATCAGCAGGTCAGTGAACGAGTACTTCATAAAGATCAAAAGCCGGATCACAATGCATTAAAGTTCAGCTAAACTTATTACAAGGCATGAAAGCCGAATAGTCGGAAGCATTGTTCACGGAATAACAATTATGGTTACAGCAATAACATTCAAGATTCAGCTTCTCCTTGCCGGGACGATTGGCCACCATCTGGTTCCGGAACATCTTCCTCCTCGTGAAGCGGCGGGAAATCTGGTGCACGCCAATCAATCTTGGCCAAGGCACGGAAATACACTTCATCGTTGATCAACTCAGCAGGATCAATATCAGGAGCAAAAGTGTGAGGACAAACCGGCGGAGTTAAGTTTGCAACATCATAAACCGGTCGTTCCATATGCTCGTTTTGAAGGTCATACGCTGGGTGGTATCGGGACAAATCAGTTTCCACCGCAATCTTGCTAGAAAGTGGACGCATTTCCTTCGTCAGAGCATACAGATCTCTCTCACCAAATGCTGAACCGTCTTCCTTGGTGTCAGGAAACCCGGTTAACACTTCTGCCGGATCAATGTCTGGAACCCAAGCTTTAGCCCTTGTCAGGGCCAGAAGAGCACCTCCTCGGGCAGCCGATTTCTTCACCTCTTCAAGACGAGTTGGCAGAATCGACAAGCTGTTCAAAGTAGCCTTGATGGTTGAAGGAGCCGGTTTACCAAAGGAGGTAGCGCTGATAATCCTTTGCGCTCCAGAGTATAGTTGCTCCAGCAAAGTATAGCAGGCCTTCAGTTTCTTCCGTACATCATCCCCAAGATGGGAGACACGGCGTCCTACATGCAACAAGGAAAGTTAAACCGGTACAAATCACAGGGTGCAAAGATAACAGACAAGAATTCAGATTATGTTTACCAAAGATAGCAGAGGTCATCAAATCGATCTGGCATTTTAACCCGGTCAATTCTTCAGTAACCGGGTTAAGCGCTCCTTCGGCATCCTGAATACGTTTTTCAAGATCCTTTTTCTGCACTTCAAAAGCAGTCCGTTCCTCATCAAAGAACTTCTTCAAGTCTTCAGCAGTTTTCAAACTCACTTGAAGTTCTTTTTTCGCCTTTGAAGCGGCTGCCTCAGTCTCTATAAGCCGGCTTCGAAGTTCACTGTTCTCCACAGCATTCCGGTTTAGCTCAGCCTGTAGACAAAAGTTCAAAGATAAGATTAGAAATTACAAGTCTCAAGCACACAACCAAGTTGTATACTTGACACTTGGGGGCTAATGGCAGTTGAAGCAATGCATCAAAGATAATTTTTTACAAGTCTCAAGCACACAACCAAGTTGTATACTTGACACTTGGGGGCTAATGGCAGTTGAAGCAATGCATCAGAGAAAATTTTTTACAAGTATCAACTACATAAACAAGTTATCTACTTGATACTTGGGGGCTAATGTATGGATCAGCAGTTAAAAACTACAAAGTTCCGGATTACCTTCAATAAAGAAGATAAACCGGAACTTGGGGGCTGGCCTAAAGGAAAGATGCGTTGAAAAAGCAGAGTCAGAACAGGAAAACTTACTTCATATTTCTCTCTCATCAAGTTCACTAAGCTGGCTTCATAGTCCCGGCTGCTGTGGAGCCGGCTCAAATATCCGGAATAAATGTCTTGAGCACTCATACTCGAAAGACTGGATATGTCGGTACTCCACTTCCCCTTTTCCTGAGTTACTTTCTCCGCTTTAGCAGTATGTTTTGCTAAAACGGTGGGTTTGGCTGGCGCAACATAAGCAGCGCCAGTAACCACAACGTCAGGGGAAGTGGGTGCATTGGGAGGTGTAACTTCAGCTTGAGCCGGATCAGGAGACCCCGGGTTAATTTGAGGAGAGCTAACCCGGGCCGGACTTGGTGGATCTTGGGCAGCATCAGTAGCAGGAGTATCAAGAACAGGTTCTTGAACCGGAGTGACAGGAGTACCTTCAGGAGGGATAGCTGTTGACGGCTCAATTACTGGTTCATCAGTAGAAGGATCAGCAACAGGCTTCTTACCCTTAGCTCTTTTGCTGGGTTTCGGTTTGCTGGAAAAACAAGCAAAGATAAGTCAGCATTATAAAGAAAAAGAAGATTATAAACCGGAAGAAGTAAAGAGAATTACCCTGGGACAGTCTTCAAAGGTGGAAGCTGTGTAGCGGTTGATTCGCCAGATGAAGACAGTGGAGTTTCCTGATAATCAGGATCAGTCGGTTTAAGCGGTTTTCGGATAAGACCGGCCTTGGGGTGAAGAAGAGTTGGAGAGAGCATCACCTCAGCGCGGCGTTTTCGAGCCGGAGTTAACGAAATTCCAGAGGACTCCACTGCCAAGCCGCTATGGCGAGTGGTCCGGCGCAAGGCTTCGTGCTGTTGTTTCTTCAAAGTAAAATCGGGATCCAACTTAGCATAAGGATGAGAAAATTGATACTTTCTAACAGTCCGACGGCTCTTTTGAGGAGGGGGTTCTGAATCGGAAGAAATAAGGGTTACCTCAATCTCCGCCGGGTTATCACCTTCGAGTGGATCCCGTGAAAAGGGCATCATTAGAGATATGAACAAGTATGTACAGACAAAATGTAAACCGGAGTAAGGCGTACCTCGGAGTCCGGATCATCATCCTCAGAAGGAGAACCGGCGTCAACGGCTGCTTTCCTTTTCTTATTTGCAGGAGTTTTTCGGCGAGCTTGCCTTGCAGGTTTTTCCTGAGGTTTCCTCCTCCAGAAAGGATCATCAGCCTAAATGAAAAAAGGGAAGGCAAGTAAAAGACGGTTCAAAAAGGACGGTTTATAAAGTACAAGTTAAAGACAATTACCTCAGGCAGCTTATTTTTCTTGAAGTATGGGGCCAAGCCAACTCTAGTGCAGTCTGTTAGAGCAGGATTGACAATCTTCTTGGCCGATTCAATTACTTCCGATTCAGACAACTTCTCCTTAGAAAATCTCTGAGGGTCATCCGATTTACCGGAGTAATTGCACATCAAATCAGGGCGCCGGCTTAAGGGAAGGATACTCCATGATAACCAGCAGCGAAGGAAATCTGTGCCGATCAGGCCATTGGCCATGAAAGCTCTCAGCTTGGAGAGTTGAGGAGAAAACTGGATCCGTTCAGCAGCACTTAATCGTTGCGGCAAGGGGTGATTTGCCGGGATAGGAGTTTCACGAAAACCCGGCAAAGGGTTTTCACCTTCAGGGGATGTGTCTATACAATAAAACCAAGACTTATTCCAGTCCTTGGGGTGAGTGTGTAAAGAGGCGTGAGGGAAAACTGCATCCCTCCTTTTCTGAATACTGATACCACCAAGCTCTTGGTGAGGCCCGCTGGTGAACTCAGTACGCCGGTTTGCATGGAAGAAATCCCGAAAAAGATCAACCGAAGGCTCTTCTTGCAGATACGCTTCAGAAAAAACTTGGAAATCACAAATATTGGAAACGGAGTTTGGCCCGATGTCCTGTGGATGCAGTTGGAAGGTGGCAAGGACGTCCCGGAAAAATTTTGAACCGGGGGGAGAGAAACCCCTGGAGATGTGATCCAGAAATACGATCACTTCCCCGGACCTAGGAGCGGGAGGACACTCATTACCCGGAGCGCGCCATTTCAATTCGGCCCGAGGACCTAACGTGCCAATGCTTGATAGTTTGACTAAATCTTCTTCAGTCACGACAGAACGAACCCAGTCGCACGAAACATACTGCTTAGCCATTTGAGCAAAGTGCTGAAGAAGAGAAAGTGCAAAGACGGATTATGAAATAGCAACGATCCGGGATCTATTCATGATATGCAATGGTTAAAACGGAAATTATTTGGCAAGATTAAACCGGCAATTATGAAACAGAGTTTTGTCATTTCCGGTTTAAATGGCAGTTGAAGAGGAATAGTTTAAAGTTATTGCATCAGGTTACATCATTTCCGGTTTATGACATGACGATCTAAACCGGAGCATACTTAGCAGATCTATTGAAGAGAAAAACAGGGTTCCAACGCATTACTAAGAAGGAATAGATCTGAGCATAAGGAGATAAAGAAACGAAAATTGCACGAGAAATCTACAGAGGTCCAATCCAGAGCAGATGAGTTTACAGGAGGTGCATAAAAAGGAGACCTAAAGCAGGCAACGGCGGAAATAAAAACAACAAGATCTAAAGGGCAAGGTGCAACAACTAAATCCGCGGAACTAGTGCAAAAAGTTCTAATGGTGGAGTTCTAAATGGCGGAGTTCTAAAAGGCGGAAGCTCTAATGGTGGAATGGATAAAACTACAGGGTTATTATGGTGAGATCTAATCTGGTGCCGAGCGGGAGACCTACAGATTGGGGCCTAAAGATTACAAGGTTTTTATGAGAAAAAGATCTACGAAGGAACAGAGCTTCATCGGCAGCCCTAATGGCGGAAGAACACAGGCGAAGCAATGGCGGACACAGATCTACAGAGAGGTTGATAAACGTACCAGGGACAGCGAGAATCGGCGGCGGAGAGAATCTGGTCAAGGCTCAGGTTGATGCAGCGGCCGGTCGAAGGCTGAAGATCCTGCGGTCGTCGGCGGCGTTCTTGAGCTCAAGCAGCAATGGAGTTCTTGCGGGTCAGGAAGCGGAAGGAGGAAGAAGACGCGAGAAGGAAGAATGAGGAGGGGCGGCATTATTTATAGACAGAGAGGCGGATATGAAGCGACAGGTGCGGTAATCAAGGGAGAAAAATCGGATAAAGATCCGTTGAACGCCTCGATTCTCGGGATAACCATTAAAAACAAACTACAGTACAGCTCGCGGCGTTAAATGCGGAGATGATGTCATTGTCAGACTTTAATGATTTTGGAGGATGACGTCAGAGCCGGTTTACAAAAAATGAAGACAGAAGAGAAATTGCAGGAAACGATGGAGACTGATATGAACAAGTTCAAATCATTCTGGGGCCTAATGTCAGGGATATGGTTAATAGGTATAAACCGGATATTGTAAACCGGCTTAGTTATATTGTACTTGGTTTATTATTAGTAGAGATTACGGCCCATGAGATTTCAAGGTCCATGTATAGAAATACGGTTTGTAAACCACCAAAGAGATGTAACTTGGGAGATAAGAAAGGAAGAGCAGAGACCGAGGCGGACACGATTATGAGCCGGCCTCGGGACTCTGTAAACCGGACCAGGCGTCACCTCTATATAAAGGGACGACCCGGCACCGGTTCAGGGAGAGGCAACAATCAATTCGTCGAGACGCAGGCAAGCGATTCCGCTCCCTGTAATCCGACGCCCAGGCAATACCAAACCAACTAGACGTAGGCTTTTACCTTCTCGAAGGGGCCGAACTAGTATAAAGCCCTTTGTGTCCTTTGTGCGCCATGAACCCTTTCAAGCTAACCCGTGCGATGGTTCCATCATCAAGTCCGCTAAACCGGACATCTGCCGTGTTAATTCCACGACACCGCCCGACCTCGCTCTGGGCCGGATCCGGCGAGATCCGTCCGGGGAAGGCCCCGCCAATCGCCTCCGGCCACCCTGCTCCTCGCCGCCTACCGCCGGCGATGAGCAGCCGCCACCGCTGCTTCGTCCTCGCGCGGAGCACGATGACCACATCGGCGCGTGGGCCGACCCATCTCCCCCGCAAGGCCGGCCCCAGCCAGGCCCAGCTCCGACGCCTCAGACGTCGGCCCACCCGCCACCACCGAACGGGCCCGGCCCAGCTTCCGTCTGTGGACCTCGCCAGGCCTAGCACCCGCCTCCACACCGGCCCGCCTCGTCCTTCTTTTCCTGGGCCGAAGCCCATTAGGTGAGCTCAGGTCCACCCCTATCCCTCGCTTGGTGCGAAGTTTACTAAGTTGCGACCGTCGTTTTTTACATGAAAAATGGCTAAGTCCCTGAGTATTTGTAAATATGTTGCATCTTTGCATGACTGTAACTCTTTGTGTGTTTATCCAAATGGACTGAATAATATGTCAAAATGTTCGTGGTGATATGCTCTACATTTTGTTCCATTGTGGCATGCTTGTTTGAGTTCATCTTGATGCCCTAATCATCGTTGCAAGAGTGCTATATGTTTAAAACTACTGTTATCTGTAAATTTGTTGCATGCTTGTGGTGATGATAACTTTGTGCATGTTTATCCAAATGGAGCATATGATATGTCAATATGTTCATTGTGAAGTGATCTACATGATGGTCGCTGTAGCATTCATGTTAGGTGCCATCTTGCCATTTTAATCTCTATTGCAAAAGTGCATTTGGCTGTTAAGTGCTGAAACTTGTTATGAGATGCTGATTTGACTTGATCATTGCTATTGGTGTGTTTGTCTTCATGCCACATGTCTATGTGTTTTATAATCACAATCATATGGTCTTTGCTGTGGTGCAATCCACTTTCCATGATATGCCTTAAGGTGACTTAAACAAGCTTGTTAACATGCCATGCCAATGTTGCTATTTTATACTTAGTGAAAAAACTGCTAAGTCTGGAATCTGTTAAACCTGATGCTATGTTTGCTTGATGCCCCACTCAAATCCTTGCATGTTTTAGTATATCCAATGGTCAGTCCTTGTTGTCCATGTTATGCTCTATCCATCCATGCCTTTGTTTGCATATATGGCCTGTTGTAGCTTATTTATTTCTTGCTCTCAAGTTGCTATAAATTTTACCTGTCAGAATTTTATCAACATGATCAATTTGGTGAAGCTTGTTGTTATTGATCCATGCCTCCTATGGAGTTTCTCCAATGGAGTTGTTTGATGTATGCTATGTCTATTACATGTCCACTTACTAGAGTTGATATGCTTGTTGTTTTCTGCCTCCGAAGGCAGCATCGCGATGATGTTTTTGCCTTCCCGGATTTTGACGAAGTCTGGATAAATTTATTGCAACTTGCCATGCTTGGTTAATTGTATTCCAGCAAGTTTTTGGGTATGTTCCAAGTTCATGCTTGTTGAGTATCATGTCTATTTCACATCCATGCTTCTTGTTATCATGTTTGGGTGTTGTAGCTTATATATACCTTGCTCCAAAGTTGCTATGCTGCTGTTTTTGGACAGCTTGTTGATATATCTTGTTTCATGTGTATGTGTTGAACCGTTGCTCCGTTTTGAGCGTGCCTGATACGTCCAAAACGTATCTATAATTTATGCTTGCTCCATGCCTCTTTTGGGTGATATTGCTATGATATTTATACACTTCCATACACTTTTGATCATATTTGGACTAACCTATTAACTCAGTGCACCCCAGTGCCAGTTTCTGTTTTCTGCTGTTTTTGTATTTCAGGTTTTCCCATTACGTAAACTGCCAGAAAAATCCCGGAAAAATTATATAAAAAATCAGCGTTCCGGAAGCTTCCACATGGCCGAAGTAGGGCCGGAGGGGGGCCACCAGGGCTCCAGGCGCCCTGGTGGCGCGGCCCCCCTCCTGGCCGCGCCGGGGGGGGCGCCTGGGCCCCGCAGGTCTCCGCTGATGCCCCCCTTTGGCATATATTTACACCGCGTCCCGAAACCCTCGAGGATGGAACCCTTTTTCGCGATCTCATCTCTGTTCCGCCGCCGCCGCGCTTCCAAGATCGGGAGCGCCAGGAGAACTCTTCCCGGCACCCTGCCGGAGGGGAGAACCACCATCGGGAGCCTCTCCACCACCATGGACGCCTCCCGGATGAGTTGTGAGTAGTCTCCCTTGGACCATGGGTCCATGACCAGTAGCTATGTGATGTTCTCCTCCCCTCTTTGTGCTTCACTAATTAGACCTCGTGAGCTGCCCTACATGATCGAGGCACATATGTAATCCTTATGCTGTTGCTATGTTGAGTTTGCTGGGATCCGATGGATTGTGAGATTATGTTCAGATTGTGTGTGAGTAATATTTTTCATTTACCTCTTTTATATTTATGTTCTTGAGTAATTCTTGCATGTTCTCCGTTGTTGTTTATTGCTTTGGCCGAGTAGTAGGTAGTAACTCCAAGAGGGAACGTTATGCTTGATTGTGGGTTCATGCCCCTCGATGACTAGCTTGAGTGACAGAAACATGAGTCTAGGGGATGTGTTGTTGCCACAAGGGGGAAAACAATGGTGCTTGTACTCGCGGGTGCAAGGATTGTTTACTTTACGCAAAGTTCTTTTAATGCAGCTGTCTGTTGCTTTGAGTTTACACTATGGGTGGGACTCGCAACTTAATACCAGTGAGATGTTCTGGATAGATATCTCAAGGTGGATGATTAGTAGTAGATGCAGATGGATTTCGGTCTACTTACCTTGGTGTACCGCCCATGCTTTTGAGCCTCAACCTTTCTTGCAGCATAGTTAGCATTGGTTTGCGCACATAATTCTGTCAATTGCCCAGCTGTAATTCGTTTACCTCACATAGCTGTTTTATCGTCTTTTGGGTGAGAGCCATCACTAGTGAACATCATGGGACCCCGGTCCATATTACCATCACTGATCACATCCGCTATTTACTTTCTGTTTTTACTTACTAATTGCAGCAATATCTATCACTATTATATCTTGCGTTTGATCCCTTGTAAACGACAAGGCCGGAGGGATTGACAACCTCTCTGTACTCGTTGGGAGCAAAGTTATTTGTATCTGTGTGCAGGTCCAAGTTGATTGCTAAGTATCTGGCGCCGTTAGCAGTTGACACCTTCTTGTTGAACCTTGGAGTCTCAGGGGAATTCGATCCTTGGTATCTTTGCCAAGGGAAAACTTCCGTTACACTGCATCTCAAACCTTCCACTTGGGGTAACCAACGAGGGGCGAGAAGCCATCAAGCAAAGTTTTCTGGCGCCGTTGCCGGGGACTCCACTCTTCAAGATAGGGGAGTTGCACGCTATCTTTTACCTTTGCTTTTTAGTCTTGTTAGTTTACCTTTCAGTTTTTGCTTTAGTATCTTTTATCGAAAATCACAAAAATAGTTATCTTGCTTGCTTGCTGCTATGGGTTCCACCGAGAACACCAAGTTGTGTGACTTCACTAGTCATAACAACGATGACTTTATTTGCACGCCTATCACTACAACTGCCACTTCAGCACCTTCTTATGAAATTAAACCTGCTTTACTGAATCTAGTTATGAAAGATCAATTCTCCGGTGCTGGAGATGATGCTGCTTTACACTTAAACAATTTTGTTGAACTCTGTGATATGCCAAAGTACCAAGAAATAGATGGTAATATTGTTAAGCTTAAGATTTTTCCTTTCTCCTTGAGAGGAGGAGCTAAAATTTGGTTTCAATCCTTGCCTAGAAATAGCATAGATTCTTGGGACAAGTGCAAGGATGCTTTTATTGGAAAGTACTATCCACCTGCTAAAATTATCCAACTAAGAAGTAACATAATGAATTTTAAACAATTGGATAAAGAACACGTTGCCCAAGCTTGGGAACGCATGAAATCTCTTGTCAAGAACTGCCCTACTCATGGTTTGACTACTTGGATGGTTATCCAAACTTTTTATGCAGGCTTGAACTTTACCTCGCGGAACTTGTTAGATTCGGCCGCGGGAGGAACCTTTATGTCAACTACACTTGGTGCTGCCACGAAGCTTCTCGATGAGATGATGACCAATTATTCCCAATGGCACACTGAACGCGCTCCAACAGGTAGGAAGGTAAACTCTGTCGAGGAGATTTCCTCCCTAAATGAAAAAGTTGACTTGATCACGTCTCTACTTTCGAAGCAATCTTCTATTGATCCTCGTGATGTTCCTTTAAATTCTTTGATTGCTCAAGAACAAGTAGATGTGAACTTTATCTCTAGAAACAATTTCAATAACAATGCTTATAGGAGTAACTTTGGTAGCAATCCTAGACCGTTCCCCTCTAATTCCTATGGGAACAACAATGCTTATCCTAGCACCAAGAGCTCTAGTTCTGAACTAGAGAGTATGCTTAAAGACTTCATCACTACCCAAAAAGCCTTCAATAAGAGTGTAGAAGAAAAACTAAACAAACTAGATAATCTCTCTTCAAAGGTAGACAATTTAGCCCATGAGGTAGAATTGCTTAAAATTAGAACTTCTCCTCTTGAGGAGAGGAAGGTCACTCCTATGAATGCTATTCAAGTGCAAATTAATGAAAACATTAGGATGTTGGCTAAACTTAAAGAGAGATGGGCTAGAGAAAGGGAGGAAGAAGATAGAATTAAGAGCCTTCCTACCCACTACACTGTTGCTACTATCCAAGTTGTTGAGGATATTCAAACTCTTAGCACCCAATGCACTCCTGGTCCCATTGGACCTATTAATGGTGATGCTATGACCATAGAAACTACCAAACAAGTGAGCCTAAAGGAAACCACTACCACTTTACTTGATAGTAGTGACCTTGATTTTGATAATTGCACCCTTATCGAAGTTATTGATTTCCTTCACAAGATGTCTAGAGATCCCCGCACTAGCACGCTTAATCTTGCCTTCACCGAGCATATCACTAATGCTCTCATCAAAGCTAGGGAGGAGAAACTTAGAGTAGAAGCCTCCATACCTAGAAAGCTAGAAGATGGTTGGGATCCTATGATTAAAATTAAGTTGAATAACTTCTCTTGCTATGCATTATGTGATGTTGGAGCTAGTACCTCCGTTATGCCCAAAAGAATATATGATATGCTTAAATTGAAACCTTTTGATTCTTGTTCTTTTGGTGTTCGTCTTGTTGATTCTTCCATAAAGAAACCTTTGGGGAGGATCGACGATGTTCTTATCATTGTCAATGACAACTACGTTCCCGTTGATTTTACTATTATGGATATTGAATGTGAACCTTCTTGTCCAATTATTTTGGGACGTCCTTTTCTTTGCACCGTTGGTGCCATCATTGACATGAAAGAGGGGAATATAAAATTCCAATTTTCTCTCAAGAAAGGGATGGAACACTTCCCTAGAAAGAAGATTAAGTTACCTTTTGAGTCCGTTATACGGGCTAGCTATTCTTTTACTCTTGATAAAACTTGATCTCTATGCATTATGCCTAGCTTAAAGGCATAAAAGAAAGCGCTTTTGGGAGGCAGCCCACATGAATAAAATTTTATTTTGCTTTTGTTGTGTCTTGATGTTGTTACTACAGTAGCATCATCATTGTATCTTTACTTTTCAGCTTTGTGCCAAGTTTAGCCTCTGATTGCAAGAAAGTTCAAAAGTTGTGACGTGCTGTCCAGGAAACAGATTATGTCCTTGGATAGAAAAATTCGTATAAAATCACCAGATCATCTTTTTGGTCTGAATTGTTTCGACAGCGTGCTCTATACAATTGTCTTTCGGGCGTCTGTTCTGAGTTTTTTTATTAGAGTTGCATAAGTGCCCAAAAAAAAATCATTTACTATCTGCTGGTCTGTTTTTTCACAGATTCTGTCCTATTTTGCCTTTCCTTCATTTTGCAAACCTTGAGCTTGCTTTTTCTTTGCAAAACCTTTTGGCAATCTTGAGAAACAGTAGAACTTCAAGAATATCCTTATTTCCAGCAAGGAACAATTATTTTATTAAGGGTACTAACCTCGCTAATCAGATTATGATGAGTTATGTATGAAAGGAGTTTTCAAGTGTGCGAGGGAAGATGATAAAAAGATTCAGGAGTGTCAAATGCTCAATCTTGGGGATGCCCCCATGCACCCCCAAGAAATATTCAAGAAGACTCAAGCGTCTAAGCTTGGGGATGCCCCCGTGCATCCCCTTCTCCATCAACATTATCAGTTCGTATTTCGTTCCACTATATTTTTATCACTTCATGTGTTATGTGCTATGCTTGGAGCGTCTTGCTTTTAGTTTCCTTTTTAGTTTTCTTTAGCTTTGCTTGCTTTTCATAACGAGTTGGAACTCAGCTTTCTTTGTGTGGGAGAGAAACACGCTCCACTTCAACCTAGAACATAACATAGAATTTTCATGTCTATCTTTGCTGTGTGTGTTCTTTGTCTTTCAATAGCTATTATCATGTTTAGCTCTTAGTTTTCATGCTTATCTTTTTAAAGAGCTTTTGTTTAGTTGGTCGCTGGAACTCTCTTTATTTATCATGCTTATCTTATTAAGAGAGTTGGCTTCTGTTGCACTGGTAGATATGTCTATGATAAAATGCTATGTGCATAATGATGCTTAGTAGTTCATGTTTTCTTATGGTTAGTCTCAAATAGCTGGGGGGTTCTCAATGTGTTATTGAGGTACCAACATGATTTGTTTGCCTATGATGTGGTATGGTTTAGTGATATCTTCCTTCAAGAATTTATTTTGATTGACTTGGCGTATGCTCACGCATATTTAAGACTGTAAAGAAGGTCTATCAAGCCTTGATGATCTTTAGTTTCTGAGTAGCGATATAACTTCCATGCCTGATTCAATGTTGCTTTGTCGCTCTGCATGATTATGACCGTCATTGCTCTTTTAGTTGGTCGCTCCCAGTCTTTTGCTAACCTTCGCCTATACTAAGCGGACTGACTGCTTGTGCATCCAAATTCTTTTAAACCAGTTATGCCATATGAGTCCACCATACCTTCCTATACATGGTATTTACCTGCCATTCCTAACGAAGACTTTCATGTACCATCTCGAAATTATTCAAAAAAGCATTTCTCTTTTGTGCCTCTGTTTTAGTTCATGAGGAAGTACTAGTTAATTCATGATCTTTTTAAGTTGGACAAGCTTCACCCCGGGATTGCATGTCTAATGTGCAAACCCACAATACGAGAAGGAACTGGCAAAGAGTGCGCCCGGCTCAAAAATAATATAACAAACAAACCCTCCTTCACGCTTTGTTCATGAGAAATCAGAAAACTTTGGCAGTGATAAACAAAGGAGATTAAGAGGATGTGATCGTCCTCATTCGGGAGCCGTTCCTCGAAACTTGTCCATCTCAAGAAGTGATTGAGTTATCTGCTAGCATTCGTTGACGGAACATGCATAATCTAAAAAAATAACTATTACCTCTGTTTTTAAAACCAAGAGCTCTGGTACATGTTTAGTTTTTGTTTCCGACCACGGGTTTTCAACGTTGCCAACAAAAGCCACGGTTCGAGAGTCTCCACCTTCTTTTAAAGCACCAACTATTAAGAGCATGATTGTCATTCTGAGTGTAATGTGCATTGTCCCAAAGTAGCATTGTCTTTTGCATGATTGTGATATCGTTTATTCTGAAAGCATTGTATCTAGTCGTCACTTAAACCTTGGAGGTGCCCCTGCATTTATGTTTTGCTTCACTAAAGGGGGCAAGCGAGATATCACTTTGTCATATTTGCACACCATGCTCATTGCAAATCTTTTGAGTATTTCAGTATCATATTGTTAAACTTTCAGTTCTTTGTGATTTTCTCATGAGGCAACTTAATTACTATAGATTCATTGTCTCAGTAAGCACTTGTCATGTGACTGTGAAAAGTTCCTATATGGTTAATTGCATGTCACCACAGAAATTATGCTTGTTATCATTTACCTACTCGAGGACGAGCAGGAATTAAGCTTGGGGATGTTGATACGTCCAAAACGTATCTATAATTTCTGATTGCTCCATGCCTCTTTTGGGTGATATTGCTATGATATTTATACACTTCCATACACTTTTGATCATTTTTGGACTAACCTATTAACTCAGTGCACCCCAGTGCCAGTTTCTGTTTTTTGCTGTTTTTGTATTTCAGGTTTTCCCATTACGTAAACTGCCAGAAAAATCCCGGAAAAATTATATAAAAAAACAGCGTTCCGGAAACTTCCACACGGCCGAAGTAGGGCCGGAGGGGGGCCACCAGGGCTCCAGGCGCCCTGGTGGCGCGGCCCCCCTCCTGGCCGTGCCGGGGGGCGCCTGGGCCCCCCAGGTCTCCGCTGATGCCCCCCTTTGGCATATATTTACACCACGTCCCGAAACCCTCGAGGACGGAACCCTTTTTCGTGATCTCATCTCTGTTCCGCCGCCGCCGCGCTTCCAAGATCGGGAGCGCCAGGAGAACTCTTCCCGGCACCCTGCCGGAGGGGAGAACCACCATCGGGAGCCTCTCCACCACCATGGACGCCTCCCGGATGAGTTGTGAGTAGTCTCCCTTGGACCATGGGTCCATGACCAGTAGCTATGTGATGTTCTCCTCCCCTCTTTGTGCTTCACTAATTAGACCTCGTGAGCTGCCCTACATGATCGAGGCACATATGTAATCCTTATGCTGTTGCTATGGTGAGTTTGCTGGGATCCGATGGATTGTGAGATTATGTTCAGATTGTGTGTGAGTAATATATTTGATTTACCTCTTTTATATTTATGTTCTTGAGTAATTCTTGCATGTTCTCCGTTGTTGTTTATTGCTTTGGCCGAGTAGTAGGTAGTAACTCCAAGAGGGAACGTTATGCTTGATTGTGGGTTCATGCCCATCGATGACTAGCTTGAGTGACAGAAACATGAGTCTAGGGGATGTGCTGTTGCCACAAGGGGGAAAACAACGGTGCTTGTACTCGCGGGTGCAAGGATTGTTTACTTTACGCAAAGTTCTTTTAATGCAGTTGTCTGTTGCTTTGAGTTTACACTATGGGTGGGACTCGCAACTTAATACCAGCGAGATGTTCTGGATAGATATCTCAAGGTGGATGATTAGTAGTAGATGCAGATGGATTTCGGTCTACTTACCTAGGCGTACCGCCCATGCTTTTGAGCCTCAACCTTTCTTGCATCATAGTTAGCATTGGTTTGTGCACATAATTCTGTCAATTGCCCAGCTGTAATTCGTTTACCTCACATAGCTGTTTTATCGTCTTTTGGGAGAGAGACATCACTAGTGAACATCATGGGACCCCGGTCCATATTACCATCACTGATCACATCCGCTATTTACTTTCTGTTTTTACTTACTAGTTGCAGCAATATCTATCACTATTATCTCTTACGTTTGATCCCTTGTAAACGACAAGGCCGGAGGGATTGACAACCTCTCTGTACTCGTTGGGAGCAAAGTTATTTGTATCTGTGTGCAGGTCCAAGTTGATTGCTAAGTATCTGGCGCCGTTAGCAGTTGACACCTTCTTGTTGAACCTTGGAGTCTCAGGGGAATTCGATCATTGGTATCTTTGCCAAGGGAAAACTTCCGTTACACTGCATCTCAAACCTTCCACTTGGGGTAACCAATGAGGGGCGATAAGCCATCAGTGCCCTATATGAAACTTGTGTGTTTTTGCATGTAGAAGCATAATATCATGTTGTTTGCATGCTTGGAGTGTGTTTGGTTGTTGTTTGCGTGCATCTTGCACCGTTGACATGCTTGTCTTGTTTTGCTCATATCTTCTAAGTCGTAGCTCCGAATTAAACAAACTTTATATGAAACTTGACTAGAATTTCGAGTAGATCATCGTGGTGCATGTTAACTTGCTGTTTAAGAACTTGAACATATGGTTTGTTCAGTTCTGGACCAATTTCAAAATATGCATATGAGGGCTTTTTCCGTTGCGATCGTGAGGATTCGTTCGAGTACACGTGGTTCATCTTTGAGGCTTCTTCTTCGTCTTCTTCATGGATCCGTTCTTCTTCCTGGCGAGATCTCAGGCAAGATGACCATCACCTTGGATACCTTTACTATCATTGCCATGCTAGCTGTCTCGATGCTATCGTTATATGTCGCGCTACCCATCTTTATTGTCAGCCCCTCTCCTTGTTGCCATGAAACCTCTAACCTTTTGACACCTTCCCAGCAAACTGTTGTTTGGCTATGTTACCCGCTTGCTTAGCCCCTCTTATAGCGTTGTTAGTTGTAGGTGAAGATGAAGATCGTTCCATGTTGGAACTTCTTGTTGGAATATCACAATATCTACTATTATAATTAACACACCTATATACTTGGCAATGGGTGGAAGGCTTGGCCTTTTGCTTGGTGTTTTTTTCCACTCATGCCACCTTAGGAGCCGATAAACCGGCGTTATGTTCCTTGATTTTGCGTTTCTTACACGGTTGGGTATATGGGGACCCCTTGACAGTTCGTCTTTGAATAAAACTCCTCCAGCAAGGCCCAACATTGGTTTTAATTTGCCTCATAATAACAACTTAGTTAATTAATTAAATTGCATAGGGGGTCGCGTCCCCGAGGATTCTTTCTACATAACAGGGGGTCAGTGCTAATGGTGTTGGTCCCAAATGGGCAGACTGTGGGGCCTCCACGGGGAAACTCGAGGTATCTGGCTCCCGTAGGATGTCCCATCCGGTCGTGGCCTGAGACGAGATACCCGCGGCTACTATCAGGGTGTCGGCACACCGAGAGGTCTTGCTGGACTTGTTTTACCATTGTCGAAATGTCTTGTGCACCGGGAATTCCGAGTCTGATCGGGCCTTCCCTAAGATAAAAGGTAATATTATTATTATCTCTGCTGATCGTGAGAGCTTGTGATGGGCTAAGTTGGGACACCCCTGCAGGGTTATGATCTTTCGAAAGCCGTGCCCGCGGTTATGTGGCAGATTGGAATTTGTTAATGTTCGGTTCTAGAAAACTTGACAGAGGATCCGAAGTAAAACACACAACCGCGTGAGTAACCGTGACCGTCTCTTTTCATTTTGAGAAGAGAACACGGTGGGGTTATGTTTACTCGTAGGTAGTTCAGGATCTTTAGCGATCATTACTAGTTTGCGACCGTTTGTGCAGATGCTCATCTTATTCTTGTACTCGTAAGGTAGCCACCATACATATGCTTAGCCGCTGCTGCAACCTCACCACTTTACCTCTTCCTACCCATTTAGCTTTGCTAGTCTTGTTACCCATGGTTATGGGATTGCTGAGTCCTCGTGGCTCACAGTTACTACAACAACAGCTGCAGGTGCAGGTTTCCGATGACTTGACGTGAGAGCGATGTTCTTTTGTTGGAGTTCTTTCTTCTTCTCCTTCTTCTTCTTCTTCTTCAGTCTTGGGTTAGGTTCCGGGTCGGCAGCCTGGGATAGCAGATGGATGTCGTTGAGTTTTTCATGTTTGCATCCGTAGTCGGATGCCTTGTATTGATGTTGTTGTATTCATGTGACTTGGATGTATTATTGTATCCCCCATGTATTTATGTAATGGTATGATGTAATGATATCCATCTTGCTAAGCGCCTGAGATGCGGTTGTGCCCCAATCACATATGAGTCTCGTGATCGGGATATAATCGCATCTTGGGCCTGACATATCAAAGTAGTACATAATATCTTTCACATAATGAGCATCGAGGGTTTTAGGAAGTTCCCCATCTCCATGAGTAGCAAGTACACCTTAGTTTTTTGGTATTTCGTGTTCCATATCCATAACTAAAGATAGAGAACAACTTAGAACAGCAAATAAAATTCACTAAGTGATAAACCAAACAAGCACACACGAGAATATTTACACCACGCTATTGCTCCCCGGCAACGGTGCTAGAAAAAGGTCTTGATAACCCACAAGTGTAGGGGATCAGTTGTAGCCTCTTTCGACAAGTAAGAGGTCGAACCCAACGAGGAGCTAAAGGCAGAACAAATATTCCCTCAAGTTCTATCGACCACCGATACAACTCTACGCACGCTTGACGTCTACTTTACCTCGAACAAATATGAAACTAGAAGTACTTTGTAGTTTTTGTGGGATAGGTTTGCAAGAATATAAAGAGCACGTAAATAAAACTAGGGGTTGTTAAGATAAAGAAGCAATAAAGTTAATATAGCAAGTGTGGAAAAGTTGTGGTAGGAGTTGCGAAATTGCCCCTAAGCAATTGACTACGTTACTAGACCGATAGCAAGTTTTATGTGAGAGAGGCCACTGCTAGCATGTCATCCCTTACTTTGAATTCTATGCACTTATGACTGGAACTATTAGCAAGCATCCGCAACTACTAACGTTCATTAAGGTAAAACCCAACCATAGCATTAAGATATATTTGTCCCCCTTCAATCCCGTATGCATCAATTTCTACGCTAGGTTGAAGTTTCTGTCACTCTTGCCCTCCAATACGTAGTCCTATCAACATACAACTAACCCAATGGTGTGATCCACGCGCACGCTCATATGATGGGCACCAAAAGACAGCAACATAACCACAAGCAATTTAAATCAATCATAGCACTTCACCAATCACCGATAGGACAACGATAATCTACTTAGACATCATAGGATAGCAACACATCATTGGATAATAATATGAAGCATAAAGCACCATGTTCAAGTAGAGGGTACAGCGGGTTACGGGAGAGTGGGTCGCTGTAGATAGATGGGGGAAGCTGATGGAGATGTTGGTGAAGATGACGGAGGTGTTGGTGTAGATCGCCGTCACACGATGATGGCCCCGGTGGCACTCCGGTGCCACCGGAAGCGAGGGGGAGAGAGCCCCCCTCCTTCTTCTTCTTCCTTGACCTTCTCCCTAGGTGGGAGAAGGGTTTCCCCTCTGGTCCATGGCCTCCATGGCGGCAGAGGGGCGAGAGCCCCTCCGAGATTGGATCTGTCTCTCTGTCTCTCTCTGTTTCCGCGTTCCCAGATTCTGTCCCTTCACCGTTTCTTATATTCCCGGAGATCCGTAACTCCGATTTGGCTGATTTTTCTACACGATATTAGATTTCTTGCGGCGAAAGAAGGGCATCAACCACCTTACGTTTTGGCCACGAAGGCCCAAGGCGCGCCCCCTGCCTCGTGGCCCACTCGGGCATCGTTTCATGTTGGTTCTGCTTCCCAAAATTCACATATATTCCAAAAAAAATCTCCGTCCATTTTTATTTCGTTTAGACTCCGTTTGATATGGATATTCTGCGAAACAAAAAACATGCAACAAACAGGAACTGGCACTGGGCACTGCATCAATATGTTAGTCCCAAAAAATAGTATAAAAAGTTGCCAAAAATATATGAAAGTTGTAGAATATTGGCATGGAACAATAAAAAATTATAGATACGACGGAGACGTATCACAGGGTGGCGGAAACAGGTGAGGAAATGGCAGGCAACGGTGGCGTGTTCATAAAACGCTATCAATTAATGGAAACTTAGCATAGAAGGAACATCGAGCTAGCACAAGAAGTAGATGATGATCAGATGAACACGGACCACACTAGGGAACCCGTCAGTGATGAATTCATCAATCCCAAACGGTTGAATACTAGCAAGCGTTTGCCCACAACACACACGGCCTATTCCATCACAAACAGGTCGGATGGATCAACTATACACCACATATCACACATTCTCAAAATGTAATGCAGTAGACCTTCTTTAACATGTGTTAAAAAAAGGACCTCAAGGTTAAATTAGCTGAGGGAATGGGGCATTTCGGTCATTTGACCGAAATGACCCATCCTATCAGTTAATTTATCATCAACACAACTTCCCATCCAGTCACCCATATGGCGGCTGCTCCAGCCACAGCACAATAAACTTGATAGTTTTCTTACATGAGCTACTGGTGGAACAGCTAGTCCTTGCTAATAGGAATGCCTCTTCGCATCCTTATGGCGTATCCGGATGATCGTCCGTCCCACAATGGCCAATAGATGTTGTGTAGACAGAGCATATCACATACGTCTTATTAGAAGCAATCGTCTGTATTACTATCTGTCTTCGGACAAATTTCTGATTATAGACCTATTTGCCACGTATCACACACATCTTGTTATATTGAACCGTTTCTGTTCTCTTGCCTAATCACAAACTGTTCATCCGACTGAACTGTATGTTGTACATCGCACACACCTTGATCGGGCTGACCGTTTCTTTTGTGTTGGCTAATCACAAACAGTTCATCCCTGTGAACCGTATGATGTATATCACACACACCTCCATCTGGCTGCCCGTTTCTTTTGTTCCTCCTCATCGCAAACAGTTAATTGAGCTGAACCATAAGCCCTGCATCGCACACGCAACTAAAATCTAAACCGCGTTTAATGCATCCATCTTCCCAAACGTTTTACACAGTTTTGACGGTTTTCATACACCACCATTTGCGATGATTGCATCGCACACAGTTTCTCGAAGGGTCTCTGATCGTAGTGTCGCGTTAGCAGCATCTTGTAGTAGTGTAGCCCATTGATCTGCCTAGTTGATTCGAGACTTTCTTATTTTTGTCTTCTCGACATAAACATCTACCACCGCATTCTATTCCACTCATAGTGCTATATCCATGGCTCGTGCTCATGTATTCCGTGAGAGTTGAAAAAACTAAAGCACGTTAAAAAGTATGAACCAATTGGTTGGCTGACACTTGGGTGGTGCATGATTTATATTTTGTGTTAAGAAGATGAAGCATGACAAGGCTATATGATTTTGTAGGCATAGCGTTCTTTAGCATTGATATTTTGAAAGACATGATTGTTTGTTAGGATGCCCGAGTATTGACGTCTTTATGTCAAATTGATAGACTATTGCTTTGAATCACTTATGTCTTAATATTCATGCCATGATTAGATTACATGATGAAGATTATGCTAGGTAGCATTCCATATCAAAAATTAACTTTTTTATCATTTACGTACTCAAGGACGAGCATGAATTAAGCTTGGGGATGCTGATACGTCTCCGTCATATCTATAATTTGTTATTTTTTCATGCCATTATTCTACAACTTTTACATACTTTTGGCCAAAATTTATATGATTTTCTCTAACATATTGATCCAATGCCCAGTGCTAGTTCCTGTTTGTTGCATGTTTTTGTTTCGCAGAATATCCATATCAAACGAAGTCCAAACGCAATAAAAACCATGCTGACCCTAGCTAGGAGGAGGTGGTGTCCCATTTATAGTCGAAGTGCAAACGAAGGGGTACATGGGCCTCGGGCCCGAAACTGTGCGCAGACAGGCGCCTGTCGCCCCACAAGGGTTCGATCATCCGATACTTGTTGGACATCCGGTGTTTTGGCTCTGGTCAGCCGTCGTCGGTCGTCCGGTGGGTTTGGACTTCTGATGTTTTTGCTCTGTGATGGAGTTGTTGGACGTTCGCTCGCTGGAGGGCGTCGGACGTCTGATCCTAGTCGATCATCCGGGCGCTGGAGTGTTCGCTGGTTGGGACTTGGGTTGGCTGGAGCTTTAGGCGTCGGACGTCCGCCGTGTATGAGTTGTTCGGTGGCTATAGTTTTTCTAGCCGCTTCTTCTCTTGATCCTTGAACTTGTCCTCACTGTCTTATCAACTTGTCATAGCATCTTCACGTACATCTTCTCGATACCTGGTCATGCATAGAGTTTGCACTTTAGGTAGCAACCATGTCTCACATGCATCATATGGGAGGTCACTAAGGAGAGATGTCACCTCGGTTTCAAGTGCTCTTGCACGAGATCATGTCATCATTCCACTTGGCATTTGGGGAGATGGCTCCATGGGATGACAAAGGGATGCTCCGCATCATCTCCCCCCCTGGGAAAGTCCAACCTCGGATCGAAATCCTCATCATTATGGAAGGGAGAAAGATCCTTGACGTTGAAGGTATCACTCACGGTGTACTTGTCGCATGGGCTGTCGATCTTGTAGGCATTGTTGTTGTAGCGTGTGAGCACCTTGAAAGGTTTGTCAGCTTGTGGTAGTAACTTGGGCTTGCGCTCATTGGGGAAGCATTCCGTGGGTAGGTGTAGCCCCACAAGATCTTCATTGTTGAATACCATGGGGTGCTTGTTGACGTTGATCTTGCATGTGTGTTGTTGGACTTGACGGTCGATGGTGTGCCTTGTATCATCGTGCATCTTCTTGATATAGCTTGCTTGGCCACTTGCGTCCATGTTGATGCGCTCTTGTAATGCTATAGGAAGAATGACTGATGGGGACAAAGGGTTGAAACCGTAGGTGACCTCGAAGGGGGACTTGCCGGTAGTAGAATGTCTTGCGCTGTTGTAGGCATACTCGGCGATGGGCAAACATTGCTCCCATTCTTAGTGTTCTTCTTGATCAACACACGAAGAAGAGTCGATAGCGTTTGGTTCCTCACCTCCGTTTGGCCATTGGTTTGTGGGTGGTATGCCGAAGAGAATAGAAGCTTGATTCCGAGCTTGGCACAAAGCGTCTTCCAAAAGTAAGCTAGGAACTTGACGTCACAGTCTGATACGATGGTCTTGGGCACTCCATGTAGACGCAAAAATTTCCCTACAAAATAGATTTGCAACATGTGAATCATCATCTATCATGTTGCATGGTACAAAATGTGCCATCATAGAGAAACGGTCCACAACAACAAACATGCAATCTTTTCCATTTTGAGTTTTAGGCAAACCAAGCACATAGTCCATACCAATATCTTCCCATGGGTGATACGGAATAGGAAGTGGCATATAAATACCATGGAATTGAGCTTTAGACTTAGCTTTGTGACATGTGGAGCATCGGTTTGTGAAGCGTGAGACTTTGCGGGACATCATGTGCCAAAAGTAGTTCTTGGATAGCGTAGAAAATGTCTTGTCGTGTCTAGAATGACCCATATGTCCTCCGCCATGAGCTTCTTGCAAAAGTAACAAACGAAGAGAAGACTCGGGAATGCAAAGTTTGTTAGCTCTCATAAGATAATCATCCTTGATGTAATATCGTTCGCAAGATGTATGCGTCAAACATTTAGCATAAGGAATTGCAAAGAAAGCATCATGCGCATACAAGTCTTTTATGTGCTCAAAGCCAATGACATTCAATTCAAGTTGAGTAACAAGCATGCATTAGCGGGAAAGCGCATCTGCCACAATTCTCCTTGCCTTTGATATACTTGATGACATAAGGAAATGACTCAATGAATTCACTCCACTTAGTATGACGCTTGTTCAACTTAGTCTGGCCCTTAAGGTACTTAAGTGTTTCATGATCCGTATGGAGAATGAACTCATGAGGGTGGAGATAATGCTCCCAAACATGCAAGACTCTTACTAATGCATATAGCTCTTTGTCATAGACGGGGTAGTTAAGTTGCGCTCCGGAATTTTTTTCACTAAAGTAAGCTATGGGGCACTTCTTGATATGTCTCTATCGTATCTATAATTTTTTATTGTTCCATGCCAATATTCTACAACTTTCACATACTTTTGACAACAATTTATATTATTTTCTTGGACTAACATATTGATCCAATGCCCAGTGTCAGTTCCTACTTGTTGCATGTTTTTGTTTCGTAGAATATCCATATCAAACAAAGTCTAAACATGATAAAAACTTACAGAGATTTTTTTTGGAATATATGTGATTTTGGGAAGCGGAATCAACACAAGACAATGCCCGAGGGGCCCACACCCCTACCCAGGGCGCGCCTGGGAGGCTTGCGTCCACCCCGAAGGTCGGTTGGGGTGTCCTTCAGCCACAAGGAAGCTAATATCCAAATAAAATCATGTCAAAATTTCATCCCAATCGGAGTTACGGATCTCCGTGAAACTAAGAAATGGTGAAAGGCCAGAAACATGGGTCACAAAACAGAAGAGAAACAGAGAGACGGATTCAATCTTGGAGGGGCTCTCGGCCCTCTGCCGCCATGGAGGCCATGGACCAGAGGGGAAATCCTTGTGGGGGAGGTCAAGGAAGAATAAGAAGGAAGGGGGGCTCTCCCCCCTTCTCTCCCGGTGGTGCTGGAACGCCGCCGGGGCAATCATTGTGTGACGGCGATCTACACCAACACCTCTGTCATCTTCCCCAACATCTTCATCACCATCCCCCATCTATATTCAACGGTCCACTCTCCCGCAACCCGCTGCACCCTCTACTTGAACATGGTGCTTTATGCTTCATATTATTATCTAATGATGTGTTGCCATCCTATGATGTTTGAGTAGATTTTTGTTGTCCTATCGATGATTGGTGAATTGCTATGATTGGTTTAATTTGCTTTTGGTTATGTTGTTGTCCTTTGGTGCCCATCATATGAGCGCGTGTGTGGATCACACTGTATGGTTAGTTGTATGTTGATAGGACTATGTATTGGAGGGCAAGGGTGACAACATCTTCAGCCTAGCATAGAAATTGATGCATACGGGGTAGAAGGGGGAGCAATATATCTTAAGGCTATGGTTGGGTTTTACCTTAATGAATGACAGTAGTTGTGGATGCTTGCTGGAGTTCCAATCATAATGGCATAGAATTCCAAGCAAGGTATGACATGCTAGAAGTGGCCTCTCCCACATAAAAACTTGCTATCGGTCTAGTAACACAGTCAATTTCTTAGGGACAATTCCGCGACTCCTACCACCACTTTCCCACACTCATTATACTAACTTAATTGTTTATTTATCTAAACACCCCCTAGCTTTTATTTACGTGCACTTTATTATCTTGAAAACCTATTCCACAACACCTACAAAGTACTTCTAGTTTCATACTTGTTCTAGGTAAAGTGAACGTTAAGCATGCGTAGAGTTGAATCGGTGGTCGATAGAACTTGATGGAATACTTGTTCTACCTTTAGCTCCTCGTTGGGTTGGACACTCTTACTTATCGAAATAGGCTACAATTGATCCCTTACACTCTTGGGTTGTCACTTCTCTTGCATCAATACACCTCCTATGCCATTCCTGCTAGCATCGCAATGTACCTCAAAAGGATTATCAAAATTGGGTAAGGCAAGTAAAGGGGCATGCGTAAGAAAAAATTTAAGCTCACTGAATGCGGTATCTTGTAAACTTCCCCAAACAAACAGTGTGTTCTTCTTACTCAAGGCATGTAAAGGTGTAGCAATTGTGCTAAAATCCTTCACAAATCATCGATAAAATCCGGCCAAGCAAAGAAAACTACGCACTTGTTGTAGGTTAGTGGGTTGGGGCCAAGTTTTAATAGTTTTGACCTTTGTTTCGTATACATGCACACCTTGGAAGAGACAACAAATACTAGATAAACAAGTTGGTCTACACCAAATTTGCATTTCTCCATATTAGCATACAGTTTCTCTTTGCGAAGAGTTTGCAAGAAGGTTCTAAGATGAGTCACATGATCTTGTAGAGATTTGCTAAACACAAGTATATCGTCGAAGTAGACTACAACAAAGATGTAAATATAAGGTCGAAGGACAAAATGTATGACTCTCATGAATGTACCGGGTCCTTCGGATAAGCCCATATGCATAATAAGCCATTCATATAAGCCAAATTTGGTCTTAAATGCAGTTTCCATTCATCACCCTCTTGTTTGCGGATTTGGTAATAGCCACTCTTAAGATCAATGTTGTAAAAGATTGTGGCACCTCGGCTCAGAGGAACCGGAACGCCCCGTATTCCAGCCCAGAGAGCGAGGTAAGTCTTCTGGAATACATCACTACTCAACATAGAAAAAATCAGCTCTTTATTACAAATACTCGGATATACAAGGGTTTAGATATAACAGGGAATTACATCGGCACGATGAAACTACGCCTGCTCAGGTTCTATGCTAGCAGCAGAACAATTCGAAGCAGTGGGTAACTTCTACCAGCAGAATATCTTCTAGCAGCGGAACAATGATGACAGTTATGGACTCCACTCCACATGGACTCTGGTTGGAACGTGTATCCTAGCTCGCAGACTCTGGATCCTCAACAAGCAAGTAAACACGACATGACCTGGAAACTGGCATGACACACCAGGTGAGTACTTTGAATGTACTCGCAAGCTCACAGCAACCAAAAGCAATCCAGATAAGCAATAACATGGCATTTACAGGTTAAAGAGCAACGATGAGCATGATACCACTAAAACAACATCAAATGAGCCTCGCATGAACATGTTGAACATATCATATCTAGAATCATATGAAATGTGCATGGCAATGTTACTCATGATATGCACATGATGATACTAACATGCATCATACTTAACATGATCCACTTACTCTGTTCGAGGTTACATCGTTACCACCACATATACCACTTACCATCATGGACATCACACGATCACCTCAGGATCAAATCGGCCTTGGTATTAACAATACCGTAGTAATCATTACATGACCACAAGGAGCTTGATCCTTACCCATGATTACCGCATCACGCCACAAACATCAACCAGCTTCGGTATCCACGATACCACTTTGATCCTCTCACGATCACATAACGAACTTCTTTCCTAATCAAACTAGGGTTGTTCATTTAATTAGGTTATTATTACTGTCGACCCATAGTGTGACCTACTACGAACTGGCCCACATCCGCGGGCGCGGCTATCGATAGATTATACACACTCTGTAGAGATTAGTACACTGTACCCACACTACGAATCCCAAGGCCACGTGCTCCCATTCGGGTGAACCAATTGCGTTCCGACAAAATCGATCTATTGCATGACAGTACCCCGGCCACTCCGAGACACTCCCCTTTAGGCTAAGTCAAGGGTGGTCCCGATGTCACCTCGTGTCACCCAACGGCCATGTGACGCCCCCGATTTGACCGTACGCTAATCATGCACGCAACTGTGTACGACCAAGATCATGGACTCGCGGGAAGATATCACAACAGAGCTCTAGACACAAATAAAATAATACAAGCTTCATATTACAAGCCAGGGGCCTCGAGGGCTTGAATACAGAAGCTCGAAAGCAATAGAGTTAGCGGAAGCAACAATATCTGACTATAGACATAAGTTAAACAAGTTTTTCCTTAAGAAGGCTAGCACAAACATCAACAATCAAAGAGGCAAGCCTCCTGCCTGGGACCTCCTAACTACTATTGGTCGTCAGCAGTCTCCATGTAGTAGTAGGCTCCATCGGGGTAGTAGTAGTAGTCGACTGGGGTGGCATCTGGCTCCTGGGATCCACCATCTGGTTGCAACAACCAAAAAGAAGAAAGAGGGGGGGGTTGGAAGGGGGAGCAAAGAAACCATGAGTACTCATCCAAAGTACTCGCAAGCATCAGATCTACACTAAGTATGCAACAATACCAAAGGAATGAGCTGTATATGTGGACTGAACTGCAGAATGCCAGAATAGAGGGAAAGGCCTAGCCTATCGAAGACTAGCATCTTCAAGCATCTTCTGGAAACCACATCTTGCAGCAGTAGAAGAGAGTACAGAATAGCAGTTTATAATTAACAAGCATGTTGCAGTATTAACGGCCTAGAGATCCTTCCTCGACTCCCTGCGAGAAAGTAGTTTCGCAGCCAACATATCCATCACATATCTCAAGTATCCATTTCTAGTTATAATAGATCAGGATATAAGACTAACGCCGGTTACCATGGACACGGCTATTCGAATAGTTAACTTCCCTGCAAGGGTGCACCACGTTACCCTCACACTCGATCATCTCTGGCCGGACACACTTTTCTAGGTCAATGAGTGGCCTCGGAAGATCAACATGTCGCAGCCCTACCTAGGCTCAGCAGAGAGGTCCCCGCCGGTCTACATCCTAAGCACTTCGGGGTCATGGACCAGCGCCCGTTGCACTCTGGGTTGTTGCGAGCAGGGCGAACCAGGCACCACCTCTATACTGGATGGCGCCGGCCCAGCCGTGCCGCAATGCTAAACTGGACATCTGACAAAGCTTCGGCTGATACAACGACGCCGAGGCCCATAACTATTCTCACGTGGCGGCTAGTGCGTAAAGGCCAGAGGCCGATTCAGAACAAATACCCAAACCTGTTAGTGCATTATTAAAAGAAGCGACGGCTGTCGGGACAAGTCCGGAGCTATCACCCCTCCTGGGTGATACCTCTAAACAGCCAACCGTCACCGTAACAACTCCCGCGGGTGCTCACCAGGCCTGCCCACCTTTAACGAAGGTCTCAAGTAAAGTTAAGGTAACCGTGTGTCCAAAACATCAAGGTGGAGGACCCGAGGAATCACCCTCGACGAATTCCACTCGATGTGTCCACCAAGACGAACTATGAGGAATCACCCTCGAGGTTCACACTTGAGGGGTTGCACGACAGAGTCGTATCGAGAATGGTGAAAGAGGAATCACCCTCGATGACCATGACCGAATAGCTACACTACAGAGTTATCATCAGAAGTGCGTTACAAGGTATCACCCTCGGCACTCGATAGTAACTATCCAGAGTTGTACAACCAAGGGGATGAAGTGATGTGAGGTGTCGGGCTCTGGTTGTCGATCACGCTGATCGAGTCGTCGATGATGAACCAGGGGACACAAGGACAAGGTGGGGGTCACTGATGGATCACTACCAACCTATACTAAGAAGTTTAGGATAAGCAGGTAGGTAACAATAGTAGGTACAAAAACAGGCTATACATCAGAATAGGAGCAAACAATAACAGTAGAAAAATCTAATGCAAGCATGAGAGAGAATGGAATGGGCGATATCGGGATGATCAAAGGGGGGCTTGCCTGGAAGCTCTACTAAAAAGGTCTAGTCGTCAAAGGCGTAGTCGTACCTGGTAGCAGTGTCGGTCTCGGAGTCTACCGGAGAGAAGAGGGGGAAGAAACAGTAAATATAAAGCAAACAGTTACATGACATGACAATAAGCAGTGCTAGGTGTGTTCTAACGCAGTACTAGAGGATACTAGCGAAGGGGGAAAACATCTGGGAAAGTTTTCCCGAAGTTTGGCATTTTGGGACAGACGAATCGGAAGGGGAATGTTGCATGTTTGCTATGCTAGGGATGTGTGGCGGACGAACGGACCGCATATTCGGATACGTCTCAAAATTCTGAGCAACTTTCATGTATAAAACAATTTCATCCAAGTTATGGATTATTTTATGTGATTTTTCAAAATTTTAATAATATTCGGAAAATTATTTAATTCGAAAATAAAACAGTAAATACTTTCTCACCTAGTGTTACTCTAGCGTTTGAGTATGCCAGTGGGGCCAGTGGGGTGGGTTGACCCAGTAAAAGGTTGAATGGTCAAAGGATGAATAGTGTAGACGGGTCCCATATGTCATTGTATATGGTTAACTAGACTTTTATTGAATTAGATTGATTAATAATGGGGCCACTGTCATTGGCTAGCAATTAAACTAATGTAGAAATTATCCCCTAAGCTAATTTGTACGGGCCAACAAGTGGTGGCTGTACGCACACACGCACACTCTAGAATTCTATTGAATAACTATTGAATAATTGTTGATGCAATATTGTGCCAGTACAAGAGGTATATATAAGAGCCAAGCCGCACCTGACCTAGCCCTATTACAAACCGAGTAGGAGTCATAATCCTATTACAAGTTGTATTCTAACATCCCCCCGCAGTGTCAACGGTAGGCTCGACGATGTTGGGACTGAAACAAATGTCATGAAACGGAGTAGTCGCCAGGCCTTTGGTAAAGATATCAGCACACTGAGCAGAAGTAGGCACGTGGAGAACGCGAACTTGATAGAGAGCGACCTTCTCTCGAACAAAATGAATGTCGATCTCAATATGCTTGGTGCGACGGTGTTGAACCAGATTCCCTGACATGTAGACAGCTGAAATAGTATCACAGTAAACAATGGTAGCTTGCTCAATAGGACGGTGCAGCTCCGACAGCAACTGGCACAACCAAACCATTTTAGCAACCGCATGAGCCACAACACGGTACTTAGCTTCAACAGATGAGCGGGAGACGTAACCTGCCTTTTTGAAGACCAAGAAACCAAATTGTTACCAAGAAAAACACAAAATGCGGATGTGGACCTATGAGTATCTAGACAACCAGCCCAGTCAGCATCAGAGTAAGCTGTCAGGGAGGTGGGAGGGGATTTGTTGATATGAAGACCTAAGTCTAGTGTGCCTTTGAGATACCGAAGAATACGTTTGACATGATTGTAGTGTGGAATACGAGGATCATGCATGTATAAACAAGCTTGTTGGACAGCAAAAGAAATTTCAGGATGAGTGAGAGTAAGATACTGAAGTGCATCGGTAAGAGTACGATAAAGAGAAGGATCAGAGAAAGGATCACCGTCGGCAGAGAGTTTGGAACCTGTATCAACAGGGGTACGAGAAGTTTGACAATCAAGCATACCAGCACGAGAAAGAAGATCTAGAGTGTACCGACGTTGAGACAAGAAAAGACCAGAGGAGTGACGGATAACATCAATACCTAAGAAGTGGTATAGAAGACCTAAATCTATCATAGAAAATTCATGGTGAAGAAGAAAGATAATATGATCCAAAAATTATTGTGTGGAAGCTGTGAGGATAATATCATCAACATATAAAAGAAGGTAAGCAGTGTTGTTGTTGTGATGAAAGGTGAAGAGTGAAGTGTCATAACGGGAAGGGCTAAAACCGATGGTTTGATCATAAGTAGAAAAGCGTTGGAACAAGGCACGTGGTGCTTGTTTAAGACCATAAAGAGATTTTTGAAGAAGACGGACATGATTAGGATAGGAGGAATGTTCGAAGCCAAGAGGTTGTTGACAATAGACTGTTTCTTGAACAGAGCCATGAAGAAAAGCATTTTTGACATCTAGTTCATGAATTGGCCAGGAAGAAGAGACAACGATGCTAAGGAAAGTGCGAATAGTGCTGGGCTTGATAACTGGAGAGAAAGTCTCATCATAACCGATGCCGTGTTGCTGAGAGTAACCACGACATACCCATCGAGCCTTATAACATGCAAGACTCCCATCAGAATTAAATTTATGGCAAAAAACCATTTGCCCGAAACGATATTTGTATTGGAAGGACGAGGAACTAACTGTCACGTGTTATTCTGCAGAAGGGCATCATATTCATCTTTCATAGTTGCGGCCCAATTAGGTTCTAGGAGAGATGATTTGTAAGATTTGTGTAGAGAGGAAGGAGATAAAGATGCATGAAGGTTGAGACGGTCTTTTGCAGGTAAACGAAACACAGACTTGGCACGTGTGCGCATGGTATGATCATTAGTAGCAGCTGGAACGGGAATAGCATGAGTTTGGGGAAGATGTAATGGACGCGTCCGGCACAGCGGAGGAAGCGGACGCGGGAGATGGTGGTGAAGATTGCGGCTGCAGGAGGTCTTCCGTGTCAGAGTGTAATGTGTTTTCCTCTGTCGGGGCAGAGGTGATGACAGAAGTGGCGGCGGCAGGATCTGCTACTGCGGCTGGTTTCGCTGGATTGGTCGGCGGGTGAAAGAAGGGAAGATGATTGCGACGAGAGGGACTAGTGGAAGGCGTGAGTGAGTTGGAATCTAATTGTTGATGCTCGGAAAAGGGATAAATATTTTCAGAAAATTTTACATGATGAGACACATGAACACGACCACTAACAAGATCTAGACAATGATAACCCTTGTGCTCATTAGAAAAACCTAGATGGACGCACGGGGTAGAGCATGGGGAAAGTTTGTTAGGAGAAGTGGAGTAGGAGTTTGGAAAACAAAGATAACCGAAGACATGAACATCGGAGTAATTTGGATGAGAGAGAAATAAAGAGAAGTGATGAGTAGTTTGTGGGTTAACTTTAGATGGATGAATATTGAGTACATATGTGGCCGTGTGGAGTGCCTCTGCCCAGAACATCAACGGCATAGAAGATTGAATAAGCAGAGTGTGAATGATGTCATTAAGTGTGCAAAGAGAACGCTCGACTTTGTCGTTTTGAGGGGAGGTATAAGGACATGTGAAACATAAGAGAATTCCATATTGAAGAAAGAAATTTCGATTTTTAAAGTTGTCAAATTCACGACCATTATCACATTGGATGAATCTTATAGGGAGGAAAAAGTGGACCGAGACATAGCCCTGAAAGTTAATGAATATATTATGAACGTCGGATTTGTTGCGTAAAGGAAAAGTCCAAGCATAATGAGTAAAATCATCAAGAATCACGAGATAATACTTAAAACCAGATACGCTTTCTACTGGTGATGTCCAGAGATCACAATGAAGTACTTCAAAAGGAAAAGTACTAGGGGATTGAGAGGAACTAAAGGGAAGGCGAACATGTTTGCCCAATTGACATGACTGACACATAGAAGAATTATGATAATCTCTATTACAAGGTATAGAAAATTCACTAAGAAGTGTGGATAACACATTTTTATTGGGATGGACGAGGCGTTGGTGCCATAGATCAACAGAGGCCACCATAGATGTTGGAGGAGCAGCGACCGAAGCACCATGGAGAGAATATAAATCACCAGAGCTATTGAATCGAGCGATCTCGGCCTTGGTCGGGTAATCCTTCACAGACAAACCAAAGGGGTCAAACTCGACAGAAACATGATTATCAGTGGTGATTTGGCGAACAGAAATCAGATTTTTAATAAGAGCAGGAGCTACAAGAACATCACGAAGAAGCAAAGGCTTAGTCGGCGATTGGATTTGAGCCTGACCGACATAGTAAATAGGAATAGAAGATCCATCACCGAGAGTAATAGAGGGAAAACACGAAGGTGTGCAAGAGGAAAGCAAATTACACGATGCAAACATATGACGAGAAGCACCATAATCGAAAATCCAATCCGTACCTGAGTTCCCTTGTGCAGCAAAATTGTTCATGGCTTGTAGAAAAGCAGCTTGGTCCCAGCTCGGAGTCGACGTAGAGCCGGTGTAGTCATGGGAGCTTGCGGGTGTGGTGGCGACGGCAGTAGGGCCGACATCGGCATAAAGAGAGAGGCACCATCATTGTACCGCTGCATGTAGGGGAACGATGGAGCGCCATAGGATGCATAAGGACTGGCGTTGTAGATCGGTGGCGCGTAGGAGGGAGCAGCGTGGTACGTGGCCGTCGGCTCTCGGGGCGCGAGGACGGGCGCGCCGGTGTGAGGGCGAGCACCGGGTTGCCAGCCACCGCTATAGGCAGGCAGGGCACCATATATCATAGGGGCGGACCCGGGCTTAGGCCACGCCTGGACTAGCCCTGTCCACGGATTAGGAGATGGGCGCCATACGGGTGGCGGCGGTGGTGCGGTTGATGAAGCCGGGGGCAGCGGTGGTGGATTTTGTGGAGCCGGGGGTGGAGCAGGAGCGGGCGCCGTGCAGAACTGTGGCGGCCTAGGCTTTTTGCCCCGGTACATGGGACTTGGACGCCAGCCGGATGGTTGAGGAGGTGCTATTGGTGGAGGTGGCGGTGGCGGCGTCGACGCAAGCGGGTGATACGTCTCCAACGTATCTATAATTTTTGATTGTTCCATGCTATTATTTATGAAGTCTTGGATGTTTAATGGGCTTTATCATTCACTTTTATATCATTTTTGGGACTAACCTACTAACCCAAAGGCCCAGCCCGGATTGCTGTTTTTTGCCTGTTTCAGGGTTTTGCAGAAAAAGAATGTCAAACCGAGTCCAAACGGAATGAAACCTTCGCGAGAGATATTTTTGGAGAAAATCACGCACGAAGAACTTGAGAACCACATCAGAAGAGCCACGAGAGGCCCACGAGGGTGGGGGCGCGCCCCCCTTCCCAGGGTGCGCCCCCTGCCTCGTGGAGCCCCCGTGACTCCCCCGGTGCCCTCCTTCTTCCTATATAAGTCCACGTACCCCATAAACTCCATGAACAGAGAGAAAACCCTAATTCCACCGCCGTACCATCTGTTACCGTGGAGATCCCATCTTGGAGCCTGTTCCGAAGCTCCACCGGAGGGGGATCTATCATGGAGGCCGTCATCATCATCATCATCACCCTCACCATGAGTTGTGAGTAGTTTATCACAGACCTTCGGGTCCATAGCTAGTATCTAGATGGCTTCTTCTCTCTCTCTGGATCTCAATACAAAGTTCTCCTCGGTCTTCGAGGAGATCTATTCGATGTAATCTCTTTTTGCGGTGTGTTTGTCGAGATCCGATGAATTGTCAGTTTATGATCAAGGTTATCTGTGAAAGATATTTGGTTCTTCTCTGAACTTTTTATGTGTGCTCATAATATCCTTGCAAGTCTCTTCGAATTATTGGTTTGGTTTGGCCTACTAGATCTATAGTTCTTGCAATGGGAGAAATGCTTGGCTTTGGGTTCAATCTTGTGGTGTCCTTTCCCAGTGACAGTAGGGGCAGCAAGGCATGTATTGTATTGTTGCCATCAAGGATAAAAAGATTGGGTTTATATCATATTTCTTGAGTTTATCCCTCTACATCATGTCATCTTGCTTAAGGCGTTACTCTGTTCTTATGAACTCAATACACTAGATGCATGCTGGATAGCGGTCGGTGTGTGGAGTAATAGTAGTATATGCAGAATCGTTTCGGTCTACTTGCCTCGGACGTGATACCTATATACAATGATCATGCCTAGATAGTCTCATAATTCTTTGCTTTTCTATCAATTGCTCGACAGTAATTTGTTTACCCGCCATAGATTATTGCTATCATGAGAGAAGCCACTAGAGAAAACTATGGCCCTCGGGTCTATTCTCAACATATCAATCTACATCTACTTTACTTTTTTGGCTTTTATTTGCTGTTCTTATAAACTAAAAATACCAAAACTATCAACTATAATATCTATCAGATCTCACTTTCGTAAGTGACCGTAAAGGGATTGACAACCCATTATCGCGTTGGCTGTGAAGTTCTTATTTGTTTGTGCAGGTGCGAGGGAATCGCGCGTGGTCTCCTACTGGATTGATACCTTGGTTCTCAAAAACTGACGGAAATACTTACGCTACTATGCTGCATCTCCCTTTCCTCTTCGAGGGAATACAATGCAATCTCAAGAGGTAGCAAGAAGAACTTCTGGCGCCGTTGCCGGGGAGGCTTACGCAAAAGTCATATACCAAGTACCTATCACAAACCCTTATCCTTCGCATTACATTTATTTGCCTCTCGTTTTCCTCTCCCCCACTTCACCCTTGCCGTTTTATTTTCCCTTCTTCCGTCGTGTGTTTTTCGTTTGCTTGCTTCTTGTTTGCTTGAGTGTGTTGGATTGCTTGCTTGTCACTATGGCTCAGAACAATACCAAATTGTGTGACTTCTCCAATACCAACAACAATGATTTTATTAGCAATCCGATTGCTCCTATTACCGATGCTGAATCTTGTGAGATCAATGCTGCTTTGTTGAATCTTGTCATGAAAGATCAATTCTCCGGCCTTCCTAGTGAAGATTCCGCTACCCATCTAAACAACTTTGTTGATTTGTGTGATATGCAAAAGAAAAGGGATACGGATAACGATATTGTTAAATTGAAGTTATTTCCGTTTTCACTTAGAGATCGTGCTAAAACTTGGTTTTCCACTTTGCCTAGAAATAGTATTGATTCGTGGAATAAGTGCAAAGATGCTTTTATCTCTAAGTATTTCCCTCCAGCTAAGATCATCTCTCTTAGAAACGATATTATGAATTTTAAGCAACTAGATCATGAGCATGTTGCCCAAGCTTGGGAGAGAATGAAATTGATGATACGTAATTGCCCTACACATGGTTTGAATCTATGGATGATTATTCATAACTTTTATACTGGCTTGAATTTTGCTTCTAGAAATCTTGTAGATTCGACCGCCGGAGGCACTTTCATGGAAACTACCTTAGGAGAAGCTACCAAACTACTAGATAATATTATGGTTAATTATTCTCAATGGCACACCAAAAGATCTACTAGTAAAAAAGTGCATGCTATTGAAGAAATAAGGCTTTTGAGTGGAAAGATGGATGAACTTATGAAATTATTTGCTGCTAAGAGTGCTTCCTCTGATCCTAATGATATGCCTTTGTCCACTTTGATTGAAAATAACAATGAATCTTTGGATGTCAATTTTGTTGGTAGGAATAATTTTGGTAACAATGCTTATAGAGGGAACTTTAATCATAGGCCTTTTCCTAGTAATTCCTCTAATAATTACGGTAATTCCTACAATAACTCTTATGGAAAGATGCCTTCTGAATTTGAAACTAGTGTTAAGGAGTTTATGATTTCGCAAAAAAAATTCAATGCTATGCTTGAAGAGAAATTTCTTAAGATTGATGAATTGGCTAGAAGTGTGGATAAAATTACTCTTGATGTTTATTCTTTGAAACTTAGATCTATCCCACCTAAGCATGATATCAATTAGTCTCTCAAAGCCATGAGAATTACTATTGATGAATGCAAAGAAAGAACCGCTAGAATGAGTGCTAAAAGAGAAGATTATATTAAATCGTGTTCTTCTAGTTATCATGAAAATAAAGATGAAGATCTAAAAGTTATTGATGTGTCTCCTATTAGATCCTTGTTTTCTATTATTAATCTTGATGAAGATAGGATTGGAGATAATTTTGCATTAAAGTGTCCCAATGATTCGGAGTTTTTAGATCTTGATGCTAAAATTGCTAAAAGTAAGAGTGAAGAGATTAAAAACTTTGCATAGTGATGAACCCACTACTTTGGATTTCAAGGGATTCAATTATGACAATTGCTCTTTGATTGATTGTATTTCCTTGTTGCAATCCGTGCTAAATTCTCCGCATGCTTATAGTCAAAATAAAGCTTTCACCAAACATACAGTTGATGCTTTGATGCAATCTTATGAAGAAAAATTTGAGTTGGAAGTTTCTATCCCTAGAAAGCTTTATGATGAATGGGAACCTACTATCAAAATAAAAATAAAAGATCATGAATGCTATGCTTTGTGTGATTTGAGTGCTAGTGTCTCCACTATCCCAAAAACTTTGTGTGATTTGCTAGGGTTCCATGAGCTTGATGATTGTTCTTTAAATTTGCATCTTGCGGATTCCAGTATTAAGAAACCTATGGGAAGAATTAATGATGTTATTATTGTTGCCAATAGGAATTATGTGCCCGTAGATTTCATTGTTCTTGATATAGATTGCAATCCTTCAGGTCCTATTATTCTTGGTAGACATTTCCTTAGAACGATTGGTGCAATTATTGATATGAAGGAAGGAAATATTAGATTCCAATTTCCGTTAAGGAAAGGCATGGAACACTTTCCTAGAAAGAAAATCAAATTACCATATGAATCTATCATGAGATCCACTTATGGATTGCCTTCCAAAGATGGCAATACCTAGATTTATCTTGTATCGTGCCTAGCTAGGGGCGTAAAACAATAGCGCTTGTTGGGAGGAAACCAAATTTTATGTTTTTCGTTTCCGTTGCTGTTAGGGAATAAATATTGCATCTAGGCTCTGATTAGATGTGGTTTCATTTTTTGTTTAGTATTTGTGCCAAGTAGAACCTTTGGGAAGGCTTGTGTGAAGTTTATGTGATCTTGCTATGAAAAACACAATCGTTAGCGCTAGCTAAAGTGGTCTTCATATTTTACTGGAGCATGATTTTTAGTTGATTCTTTTTGCAGATGATCGGTAGACAAATTCCAAAAATTTAACAATTTAGTTTGAATTTTTTGGAGTTCCAGAAGTAGGCGAAACCTGCAGATTACTACAGACTGTTCTGTATTTGACAGATTCTGTTTTTTGTGTGTTGTTTGCTTATTCCGGTGCATCTATGAGTAGTATTGGAGGATATGAACCATAGAGAAGTTGGAATACAGTAGTTTTAACACCAATATAAACAAATAATGAATTCATTGCTGCACCTTTGAGTAGTGGTTTGCTTTCTTATACTAACGGAGCTCACGAGAATTTTTGTCTAAGTTTTGTGTTGTGAAGTTTTTAAGTTTTGAGTATTGCTTTGATGAACTATGGAACAAGGAGTAGCAAAGGCCTAAGCTTGGGGATGCCCATGGCACCCCAATTAAATTCAAGATAATCAAAATCCTAAGCTTGGGGATGCCCCGGGAAGGCATCCCCTCTTTCGTCTTCATCCATCGGTAAATATACTTGGAGCTATATTTTTATTCGCAACATGTTATGTGTTTTGCTTGGAGCGTCTTGTATAATTTGAGTATTTGCTTGTTAGTTTGCCACAATCATACTTTCTTGACACACCTATTTGAGAGAGTTAAATATGGCTAGAAATTATTAGAACACTCGATATGCTTCACTTATATCTTTTGAGTTGAATAGTTTTTGCTCTAGTGCTTCACTTATATCTTTTAGAGCACGGTGGTGGTAATATTTTGTAGAAATTTTTGAACTCTCATGCTTCACTTATATTGATTTGAGAGTCAATTAAAACAGCATGGTAATGTGTTTAGGCTAAAGAAACTAGTCTTCACATGATAGACATCCAATGTCAATGTAGTAAAAACTTTCACACTAAGTGAATTGAAAATGATGAGAAGTTGGATGCTTGATAATTGTTTTGAGATATGAGGATAGTGATATTAGAGTTATGCTAGTGGAGTTTTTATGAAATTTAGAAATGCTTGTGTTAAGGTTAGTGATTCCCGTAGCATGCACATATGGTGAACCGCTATGTGACGAAGTTAGAGCACGAGGTATTTGTAGAGTGTCAACCTTTGTGTGGAGGTCGAGGGTGTGCGATGGTTAACTCCTACCAACCTCCCCCTAGGAGCATGCGTTGATTGCTTTGTTTTGATGACTCGTAGATTTTTGCAATAAGTATATGAGTTCTTATGACTAATGTTGAGTCCATGGATTATACGCACTCTCACTGTCGTGGTTCCAAGTCTGACAGTAAGGGTAGGGGGTATGAATGGAGAGGCATGGTTCTAGCTATGGTGATGTTGTACACAAGGTGTTAGCGAGTTCAGGCCCTTCTCAGAGGAATTAATAGCCCTACGTCTCGGTGCCTGGAGGCTTGGTTGACTGATATGTGTATATGTGTGTTACAGAGGTGCGAACCCTTGTTCTGGAGGAGGGGGTGGCTTATATAGTGTGCCAGGACCCCAGCCATGCTCCACGTTACCAAGGGTTAAATGTACATTAAGGCAGGCGTTACTGGTAACGCCTGCAGTAAAGGATAATTAAGGTGTTTACTATAGCGAGTAAATATAGGTCCGTTGTCGTCTCAAGTGACGTTTGACCTTCGGAGGTCGAGTGCCTTGGATCGGTCGAGTGGGGTTGAGTCGCCTTGCGTAGGAGGTTCAGTCGAGTGGAGTGTCTTCTCGGACTTTCTCAGTCGACTGCCTCCACTGTCATAGGTCTTGTCTTTTGATCTTTTAGGGTAGTGACCTTGGGTGGGCTAACTGGATCGGGCCCGTGACCCTACCCTAGGTCCGTAACCTCGTCAATAGCCCCTGAATGGATTGAGGCTTGAGCAAGAGGATGCTGAGGAAAATTCTGATTCTGGTTCGACGTCCCTGGGGCGGGTTGTGCCGAAGCTTGTGACTTGGGCAGGCTCCCTCAGTTGTGTCTTGGTTGCCTCAATCGATTCTGAAGCCATCGAGTGAGCTAGTTGCTTCTTGTGTCGACTGAACTTCTTGCGTCGATTGGACTCCTTGCGTCGACTGGACTTTGTGCCAGACATCGGGCGCTGTAAGTGCGTGCCGTTTTCGACGGGATTGGTTGCCCTTCGGCCGCTGGATTCGGCGGGCTTTCGAAATTTGGGGAAGTGCGCGGGGCGGGACGAGCCATAGCGATCGGAGAGATGCGCTCGGGGCACCTCGATCCTCGCGCCACCTTTTTCGCCACGTATCGCGCCAGCGTCTGTTACGGGATTTGATAGGATTGCTCGGGCCACCGGTCAGCCACTCGACCGGGCCATTATAAAGGCGCGCCGAGCCCGTAGCGGGGGGCACTGTGCGCCCAATCTTCCTCCGTCCGTCTTAGCTTCTCTGATGCGCTCTTGCTTCTCTGTCGTGCCCCCGTTTCTTCTTGCCTCTCTCCGCAGCGACCGCCGGCGTGCGAGCCATGGGCAAAGACAAGACTGCGGCCATGGAGCGCTCCAAGAAGGCGGCGTCGGGGAAGGGGAGACGAGCTGGCCGAAGTGGTTCGTTGTCAAGGTCCGGACTCCCCGTTGGATGGATCCAGGGAGATTGGATCCGGTCCACCGTCGTGGTGGAGGATCTGGAGGAGCTGGAGGAGGAGGGGTTGATCGCCAGCAGCTCCTGGCGGGCGCCGGGGGAGAGCTCGAGCCCCGGCCGCGGGAGGGCGAGTTTAGTACTCCACACCACGCACGTCGACCGAGGTTTTTCTACGCCCCCGCATCCTTTCTTTCGCGTGTTCTTGATCTTCTTTGGTGCCCAGTTGCATTACTTTACGCCCAACTCCTTCGCCTTCCTCTCTGCCTTCGTTTCTATGTGCGAGAACTTCCTCGGTTGCCGACCGCACTGTGGTTTGTTCAAAAACATCTTCACATGTCGCTCGCAAACCGTTAAGAGGGTGAACCCGAGTGACGGCAAGACGCACGTCCTCCAGGCGTGCGGCGGGCTCGGGATCCAGTTTAGGAATAGGAGCGCCTTTCCCCCCATGAACCTTCCGGAGTCGATTCGGGGCTGGCAGTCACCTGGTTTTATTACAAGGACAGTCCGACTCCAGGTCAGTCGACTAGCCTTCCTCCATTTACTCTAGGTCGAGCCAGTCCACCTCCTTCGATGATAGTGAGTAAGTCCGAGAGGGCCGAAGTGGACATGTTGATGGAGAGGGTCGTCCAGTTAGTCCGCGAGGGGTCACGGGGATGGACCTGTTTGAGGCGTATCTCGCGTGGAGGATCCAGCCGCTCCAAGCGCGGGACCACCCGATGTGGCTGTATTCTGGCACCAACGACTCGTCGCGAGTCCACCCGGAGGCGGCCGACCCGAAGTACGTGGTGCAGTGCTTGAAGAGCATCACCGGGAATAAGGACAACCCCAGGGGGTCTGGGAGGATCATCCCGTTCGATGCTGACCACCTGCCTAACAAGGTTAGTCTTCTGCTTCCGAGTGACGTGTCTGTCGACTGGCTTGTGATTTGTATTGATGGGTCCGATTGATATTTGGTCAAACTTCTTTTCTTTGCAGACCTATACAAAGATGTATTCGCTGCCCAACGGGGACTTGGTCCAAGAGGACGAAGAGGGCACGGGCGATGCTGCCGAGTGGAAGCCGGAGAAGGAGACCGAGGAGAGCGAGGACTACAGCAGCAGGGAGGAGGTCGAGTCGCCTCCCCGTGATGAGCGTCGATCCAAGGAGATGTACGACCCAGGGGCCGCACGTCTTCAGGCAGGCCCTTCAGGCTCCCGAACGCCCAAGCGCACTCGGACGGCCACTCCTGACCCCGCCGAGAAGATGTCCAAGCAGCCCAAGGTCACCACCACCAAGCCCCGGAAGGCCTTGCCCAGGATCAAGGTGGATGTACCTATCGCATCCACGTAAGTGTCACTTGGTCTTGTTTCCTTATGCTTCTTGGAGGTCGACTGTAACTTATGTCGACTCATCTCCTGAGTGAACCTTCCAGAGCCTCCGCTTCCACGACCTCGATGGACATCAACCAGGGTCGAGATGACGAGGAGACCGCAGATGCCGCAACATCCCGCGCAGGTGTGGGTTCTATGAAACATGTCTTATTCTTATTTTCTTCCGCGGGCAACGGTCGACTGAACTTAGCTTGATGCTTGACTCGAAGTGCTGCGCCTTGTCATCGAGCTTCCGGATGATGATGAAGATGAGGAGCGGTTGGGAGGGGACCTTCGGCACACAGGGAAGAAGGGCCGGAAGACGCCTTCTGGCTCGGAGGCCCAGCGACAGGAGGATGCGGCCCGAGCCACTGTCTCCTTCGCCGTACCTGTGTCGACCGTGCGTGCCGTCGACCCATCGCGTGTGCCGATCGTCGACCCAGCGCCCGCTCCAGTCGTCGACCTAGAACCTACTCCAGCCGTCGACCCAACGCCAGTCCATGTCGTAGACCCAGCGCCCGTATCTGCCGTCGACCCTGCACCTGCTGCTTCGTCAGTTCTCCTCTTCCTACCACCTCCCGGAGGATCCTGTGGGGGCGGCTCAAGAAGCCGTTCGCCAGGCGGAGGTGATGATGGAGAGGACGAAGGCGGCGTATGAGGCCAGCATGGCGGCTTACGATGCTAGCTCTGCTCTCCGGGACAACGTCTAGGTACGTTGTTTTCTTTGAAGTAGTCTTTGGTTTCGGGAGAATCTACAGTTTTGTTTTGTGAGACACCACACCCACTGGGTGTTTCTCCTTCTTCTTCTTTTTCTTTTGAGCTCAAGCCGGACTGATCTCGGTCGAGTGAGACCAGTGGGGGCACGCTCAGTGCACCCACTGGGTGTAGTCCCCGAGACCGTGGTCGACTGCTGGCGGTCGGCCATGGTCTTACTATAGAGCTCCTTGTTGTTTGTGTGTGTTTTTTCTAGCTTGAGCCGGACTGATCTCGGCCGAGTGAAACCAGTGGGGGCACTCTTAGTGCACCCACTGGGTGTAGTCCCCGAGACTGCGGTTGAGTATTTTGACTCGACTCTAGTCTTATAATCTTGCTTTGTCGTGTTGATGCAGAAATCTTGTGAGTTTGGGGCCAAGTTTGCTGATCTTGAGAAGAAGCAAATCCAGCCTAACCTCGACTTGCAGTTGGCTCGGGACCACCTGAAGAAGACGCAGGACGATGCGGCCGATAACCGACCCTGACCTTTTGTCGACTGACTTTTTGATAGATGTGCCTTGTGTTCCTTCATGTTCATCTGTCCAGTGGCGGCTTTGGTAGGTCAACTGAAGGCGGGCTTGGAGCAAAAGGACCTGGACCTGGCGGCGGTGCAGCAGGCGGCTCAAGAGAAGGCGGAACTGGCGGTGAAGAAGCTGGCGTCTGTGGGTGCGCTCGAGGTGGAGATCGTCAGGTTGAGAGGCTCGCTCGACGCGGCCAATCAAGAGGTGACTCAGCTGAAGAAGTCCAAGGCTATCCTGAACGACAAGTACGAAGCTCTCTTTCAGAAGAGGGTTGATCTTGAGGCGTATCTGGGCGACATCACCAAGAAATGGTATCTCGTGCTTGAAGGTATGCCTCCTTCAGCTCGGTTAAAGTTGGATCGGTCGACCCATATCTTATTTGTTGACTCGACTTGCTGTTTTTGGTGCAGAGTTTTGTCGTAATTTTGAAGAGGAGACTGGGCGGGTTGAGCCTGGCTTGGACCCGACCAACTCCATCGTGAAGGAGGAGGTATCCATGAATATACTGAGGCTGGAGTCCCGCCTCACTGCGGCCACAGATTATTTGGGATGACTGAAGGCAGTGATGGCTCGAATCGACGTCGCGCTCTGGAGGGTGTTCGTGCAGGAGAACGACCTCGAGTCCCTGATGACTCGACTCAACGAGGTCCCCAACCGAGTGCAGGAGTGGAAGAAGTCGGCTGCCCGGGGAGGAGCCGACGTTGCGCTGTCCTTGGTCCATGTGCATTGCAAGGAGATGAAGGAGAGGAGGCTTGCAGCGCTTAGGTTGCAAACACGAATGAGCTCCAATTCCAGTCGTTTATGGAGACCTTTTTGGAAGCTGCCACTCGTATTGCCGACGGGATCGACCTGGACGAGTTCGTCACGCCTGCGAGTCCGCCCCCTCCCGAGGAATGATTTTGAAACTTTAATCTAATTTGCCGCGGAATGCCGCGTGGACTTGTAATCGTTAAACTCTGGTGGGCCTGTGGCCCGAGTACTCTTGCCCGAATCTTGCGGGGCTTTTATCTGATTTTGATCCTTCGGTTTGCCGCTTTTCTTCGGTCGCTTGAATCTTTGAGTCGACGTCTGCAGCCAAGTCCCCGAGTGAGAGGGTCGCTCTTCACTCGGAGTGGATGTTTATAACTTAGGCGATCCCAAGCTACGTTGTATTTGTGGCGAAGCTCGGAGGACCGAGCCGCTTTATAATTGTAGCGTAGCTCGGAGGACCGCAGCTAAGCCCCCGAGTGAGAGGGTTGCTCTTTACTCGGAGTAAATGATTGTAACTTAGGCGAGTCATGGGGTCGCAGCTAAGCCCCCGAGTGAGAAGGTCGCTCTTCACTCGGAGTGGATGTTTATAACTTAGGCGATTCCAAGCTACGTTGTATTTGTGGCGGAGCTCGGAGGACCGAGTCGC
>LR738712.1:183142217-183253585 GCA_902687465.1 Secale cereale | reverse complement strand
CAAGCCGCTTTATACTTGTAGCGTAGCTCGGAGGACCGCAGCTAAGCCCCCGAGTGAGAGGGTCGCCCTTCACTCGGAGTGGATGTTTATAACTTAGGCGATTCGAAGCTACGTTGTATTTGTGGCGGAGCTCGAAGGACCGAGCCGCTTTATACTTGTAGCGTAGCTCGGAGGACCGCAGCTAAGCCCCCGAGTGAGAGGGTTGTTCTTCACTCGGAGTAAATGATTGTAACTTAGGCGAGTCACGGGGTCGCAGCTAAGCCCCCGACTGAGAGGGTTGCTCTTCACTCGGAGTAGATGTTTGTAACTTTGGCGACTCTGAGGTACGTTGTATTTGTGGCGAAGCTCGGGAGACAGAGACACTTCATACTTGTAACGTAGCTCAGAGGACCGCAGCTAAGCACCCACTGGGGGACTTTTGAAGACAAATGCTTTTAGAGGACATCAATCGTTAAATGATCATTGCTAACTTGTCTTTGAAACAAATTGGGAAATTTTTATTACAACTCGGCCGTCGAGTGTCTCAAGTGTAAAAGCGGCGGAGCAGGTCCGCATTCCACGAATGAGGTTCGTCTTTCTTCTAGGCTATATTGTAGAGGTGGTATGCTCCGTTGTGCAGCACCTTGGTGATGATGAACGGGCCTTCCCAGGCCGGGGCGAGCTTGTGTGGACGTTTCTGATGCACTCGAAGGACTGGGTCTCCTTCCTGGAACGCTCGGCTTCTTAGGTTGCGAGCATGGAATCGGCGCAGGTCCTGTTGATAGATGGTCGACCGGATCAGGGCCATCTCTCGTTCCTCTTCCAAAAGGTCGACTACATCCTGACAAGCCTGCTCTGCCTCGGCTTCGGAGAAGAGTTCCACTCTGGGGGCGTTGTGCAACAAATCGCTCGGTAACACAGCTTCAGCTCCATAGACCAAGAAGAAAGGGGTACGGCCGGTCGACCGGTTCGGAGTTGTCCTCAGACCCCATAGGACAGGTGGAAGTTCAGTTACCCAAGCCCCGGCGGCATGCTTAAGGTCACGCATGAGCCGTGGCTTTAGGCCTTGGAGAATCAAACCATTTGCTCTTTCTGCCTGTCCATTCGACTACGGATGTGCCACGGAGGCGTAGTCGACTCGTGTTCCTTGGGAAGCACAGAAAGCTCTCAATTCATCCGAGTCAAAGTTGGAGCCGTTGTCTGTGATAATGCTGTGGGGGACCCCATATCTGAATATTAGCTCCCTGATGAAGCTGATGGCGGTGCTCGACTCGAGGTTCTTGATGGGCTTGGCCTCGATCCACTTGGTGAACTTGTCGACTGCCACCAGAAGGTGGGTGAACCCGCTTCTGCCTATCCTGAAGGGGCCGACCTTGTCCAGGCCCCAAACAGTGAAGGGCTAGACTAGTGGAATGGTCTTCAGGGCGGACGCCGGCTTGTGTGACATGTTGGAGTAGAACTGGCAACCTGCGCATTTGTCCACAATATCCTTGGCCATCTCGTTGGCGCGGGGCCAGTATAACCCAGCTCGGTATGCTTTGGCCACGATAGTCCGAGAGGAGGCGTGGTGGCCGCAAGTTCCCGAGTGGATTTCATCCAAGATCAGTCGACCTTCCTCTGGATCGACGCAGCGTTGGGCGACTCCGGTGACGCTTTCTCTGTAGCGCTGAGCTTGGATGACTGTGAACGCTTTGGATCGGCGTACGATCTGGCGCGCTTCTTCTTCGTCTTCTAGGAGTTCTTGCCTGAGCAGATATGATATATACGGCACAGTCCAATCTGGCGTAATCACTAGGACCTCCATGATCAAGTCGACCACGGCATGCACTTCGACCTCAGTCGGATCTGTCTCGCTGACTGGCTGCGGGGGCTCTTCCGTGAAGGGGTCTTCTTTGACAGAGGGGGTGTGCAGATGCTCCAGGAACACATTCTTGGGTATAGACCTCCGAGTCGACCCGATTTTTGCGAGGCCGTCGGCTAGCTGATTCTTTGCTCTGGGCACATGATGGAGCTCTAAGCCTTCGAACTTCTTTTCAAGTTTTCGCACTGCACTGCAATAACTGGTCATTGTCGGGCTCCTAACGTCCCATTCTTTCATCACTTGGTTCACCACCAGGTCGGAGTCGCCGTAGACCATCAGGCGACGGACGCCGAGTGAGATGGCCATACGCAACCCATACAAAAGTGCTTCGTATTCGGCCTCATTGTTTGATGAATCGAAATGGATCTGAAGGACGTAGCTGAGCTTGTCGCCCCTAGGAGAGACCAGGACCACACCTACGCCGGATCCGTTCAGCATCTTGGACCCATCGAAGAACATAGTCCAATGGTCCGACTGGACTTGAGTCGGCAGCTCTTGTTCTATCCTTTCAGCCACAAAATCCGTTATGGCCTGAGACTTGATGGCTTTCTTCGCTTCAAACTTGATATCCAACGGAAGAAGTTCAATCGCCCATTTTGCCACTCGACCGGTTGCATCTCGGTTGTTAAGTATCTCTGATAGTGGGGCGTCACTGACGACTGAGATCGAATGGTCCGAGAAGTAATGGGAAACCTTTTTTGCGGTCAAGTAAATCCCGTACACAAGTTTTTGGTAATGTGGATACCTTTGCTTGGAGGGAGTCAAAACTTCGGATATGTAATAGACCGGGCGTTGGACCTTGTATTCCTTGCCCTCTTCTTCCCGCTCGACCGTGAGTACAGTATTGACGACTTGTCCAGTGGCAGCAATGTACAGCAGAAGAGGCTCACCACTGACTGGGGCAGCGAGCACCGGCTGGGTGGACAGCAAGGCTTTAAGCTCTTCAAACGCTGCTTCGGCTTCGGGATTCCACTCGAACTTGTCGGATTTCTTCATGAGTCGGTAGAGAGGCAGTGCCTTCTCACCAAGGCGAGAAATGAATCGACTCAATGCGGCCAAGCAACCAGTAAGCTTCTGGACGTCGTGTATACGCTCAGGGCGTTTCATTCGGAGGATGGCGCTGACCTTCTCTGGGTTGGCGTCGATTCCCCGTTCGGAAATGAGAAAACTGAGCAACTTGCCGCCAGGAACTCCGAATGTACACTTTGACGGGTTGAGCTTGATATCGTAGCTTCTGAGGTTTGCGAATGTCTCAGCGAGGTCGGTCAGTAGGTCGGAACCTTTCCGTGACTTGACCACAATGTCATCCATGTATGCCTCGACGTTCCGACTGATTTGCTTTATCAAGCACTTCTGGATCATGTGCATGAAGGTAGCGCCAGCATTTTTGAGGCCGAAAGGCATGGTGACATAACAAAAACACCCGAAGGGGGTGATGAAAGCTGTCTTGATCTCGTCGGGTCCGAACAGACGGATCTGATGGTACCCGGAATACGCGTCCAGAAAGGACAAACGGTCACATCCCGCATTGAGTCAACTATTTGATCGATGCGAGGAAGAGGAAAATGATCTTTGGGGCAGGCCCGATTGATGTGCTTGAAATCGATGCACATGTGGAGAGACTTGTCCTTCTTGGGGACCATGACGACGTTGGCAAGCCACTCGGAGTGGTATATCTCGCGGATAAACTCTGCTGCCAGGAGTCGAGCCACTTCTTCGCCAATTGCATTTCGCTTCTCCGCAGCGGATCGACGGAGATGTTCCTTCACAGGTTTCACTTTGGGGTCGACTCGCAAATGATGCTCAGCCAGTCCCCTGGGTACACCCGGCATGTCTGATGGTTTCCATGCAAAGATGTCCCAGTTCTAACAGAGGAACTGGATGAGCGCTTCTTCCTATTTGCTGTCGAGCGTGGTGGAGATGTGGGTCTGTGCCGCGTTGGGGTTGGTGGGGTGGATGTGCACAGGTTTTGTTTCCTCGGCCGACTGAAAAGCTGACTCGGAAGCCGGCTTCTTCGCCCTTAGCAGGTCACTCACATCCACTCTCTTTTGGTACTCCTCCATCTCTACTGCTGCCATTTGCTCGTCGGCGATCTTCGAGCCTTTCTGGAAGCATTCTTCCGCTTTCTGACGGTTCCCAGTAACGGTTATAACGCCATTGGGTCCCGGCATCTTCAGCTTGAGTTAGACGTAACATGGTCGAGCCATGAACCTGGCGTAGGCGGGCCTACCCAGGATGGCGTGATAGGCGCTGTGGAAGTCCACCACTTCGAACGTCAACTTCTCCTTTCGGTAATTCTTTGACTCACCAAAGACTACGTCGAGTGAGATCTCACCAAGTGAGTCGGCTTTCTTCCCGGGGATTACCCCGTGGAACCTCATGTTACTTTCCCTCAGCTTGGACATCGGAATGCCCATATCCCGGAGGGTTGCTGCATACAAGATATTCAAGCCACTCCCCCCATCCATCAGAACTCTGGTCAGGCATGTGCCTTTGATAACTGGGTCGACCACCAGCGCTTGCCACCCAGGGGTGGCAATGTGCGCTGGGTGATCGGACTGGTCGAATGTGATGGGAGTCTTTGACCATTTCAGAAATGTGGTGGTCGTCGGGGCAACCATGTTTACTTCTTTGTTGATGATTTTCAGTCGACTTTTGCTCTTGATGTCCGCGAAAATCACCAAAGTGGAGTTGATACGGGGGTATCCTCCGTCCCCTTCTCTCTCTTCGGACTCTTCTGATTCCTTCTCTTTCTCAGTCGACTGATCTTTCTGGAAACTCTGGATCAAGAGCTGACACTGCCGAGTGGTGTGCTTAGGATATACCAAGTTTCCCTCTTCATCTTTCTTCGTGTGTATGGGGCATGGCTGGTCGAGCATATCATCTCCAGCCTGACCCTTTCCTTTCTTGGGGGCCCAGGAGCCCTTTGGCTTCCCTTTGCCCTTTCCTTGATTAACTGCCGCGGCCTCTCCCTGAGTAGTTGGCCCGGCCTTGCGCTTATTCTTCCGATTGTGATTCTGGTCGTCCTGCCCGACTGGTTTCTTGCCACTGTGGAGCCGATCGGCCTCCTCACCGTTGGCGTACCGACTGGCAATCTCCATCATCCGTGACAGGGACATGTCGCCTGTTCGGCCAAACTTCAGATTTAACTCTCGGTTATGCATGCCTTCTTTGAAAGCGCACACCGCCTGGTACTCAGACACGTTTTCCACCGTGTGATGCAAAGTGGTCCAACGCTGAATGTAGTCCCTCAAAGTTTCACTCGGCTTTTGCGCGCAGTGTTGAAGTTTTGCTAGTCCAGCAGGTCGCTTGCAGGTGCCTTCGAAGGTCCGAACGAAAACCCGAGCGAGCTCTTCCCAACTGTATATACTCCTGGGGGCCAACTGGTTGAGCCACGCCCGAGCGGAGCCTCCCAGCATCAAGGGGAGGTGCTTCATGGCCACGTCGTCGTTGCCGCCTCCGATCTGCACGGCCACTCAGTAGTCTTCCAGCCAAGTGTCCGGCTTCGATTCACTGGTGAACTTGCTTACTCCTGCCGCCAGCCTGAAGTTCGGAGGGATCTTCGTGGCTCTGATAGCACTACAGAAACATTCAGGCCCCGAGGCCGGCGCTCGGCTGCCACTGGGTTGGTCTCCGCCTCGCTCGTCCCTGGATGCCTGGTTACGGTCGACTCGACCTTGCACAAGGATGGACCTCGCATCGAAACCCGATCGCCGGGGATTAGGGGGAATCCTCCGCTCGTCATCTCGCAGGCGCCTGCCTACGTGCCGCTGGGGCGAGTGTGACCCACTTCCCGGAGGAGGGGTAGGCGCTCGACGGCGGTCGTAGCATCCGTGTCGACGGTCGAGTGGATCGTCGTTCCGACCCAGGTGTCGGTCTTGCTGCGGGCCACGTTCCTCACGCCTCGGGGGCGATCTTGGGTTGTGGGCCGACCACACAATGTCTGCAGCCACCGATCTGCTGTGAATCCTGTTGCGCGACGGAGAAACAGCCGCGTTTTGTTCTTCAGCCGTTCGGAGCAAAGCTCGGATCTGCTGACGACCTCTCCCAGCTTCCGACTAGGAGGGTTGAATCGACTCCGTGATACGAGCCGCGGCTTCGAGGTTTTGGACTGGTGTGCGGAACACCTGAGTCTCATGCTGACGCGATTGCCGCGGCCGTCGACTGGACTCGGGGACCAGTCGGCGGTCCTGTTCGTCGAGTGAGTGTTGGATGTTTTCCAAGCGCACGCGCTCGGCCAAGGTGGCCACGCGCGTGGCTTCGAGAGCCAAAGCTTCTGGGGAATCTCCCACGATGGGAGTGAAGAGTGCATCTCCGTTGCGGCGACAAAACTCAGCCCTTTGCTCGGAGGTGAGGGGCTGAGCGATGTAACCGTCGTTGTCGTGCGATCGGCCGCCGCCGCTGCCGCCGTTCCCATCGCGAGGAAAACCTGGCGGGCTGCGGCGCGAATCGACCATAAGGATTTCCGCTGCGGGGTCACTGCTCCCCCATTCGGAAACGGAATCTTTGGGCCCGGTCGATTGGTCAGCCGGCCCGTAGAGGTAGCCGTCGGGCTCAATGGTCGCGACTTGTGGGCTGGCCGTTTGACGATCCACCGCATGTTTCACCCACCGCTGGAGCCGTGAACGACCGGATCGCTTGCGGCGGCATCCAGCGGGGACGGGGGACAATGAGTACCGAGTCGATGGCTGCAGTAGGAGGACACCGCCGGCGCCGGCGCGAAAGTGCGCAGTTCCGCGGGCGGGCAGAGCCTCGACGTCGAGAGGGGCTTCCTGGAGACACGCGGAGTCGTCGGCGATGAAGACCAGCGCGCCGAGCCGGATCTCGTGGCCTATCGCCAAACCGCCGCCTGACACCATGATGAAAGTGGTCGGAGGAGGAATTGTAACTTCACCAGATGTCGCTAAGACGCCTTGCCCCACGGTGGGTGCCAACTGTCGTGGTTCCAAGTCTGACAGTAAGGGTAGGGGGTATGAATGGAGAGGTAAGGTTCTAGCTATGGTGATGTTGTACACAAGGTGTTAGCGAGTTCAGGCCCTTCTCGGAGGAAGTAATAGCCCTACGTCTCGGTGCCCGGAGGCTTGGTCGACTGATATGTGTATATGTGTGTTACAGAGGTGCGAACCCTTGTTCTGGAGGAGGGGGTGCCTTATATAGTGTGCCAGGACCCCAGCCATGCTCCACGTTACCAAGGGTTAAATGTACATAAAGGCAGGCGTTACTGGTAACGCCTGCAGTAAAGGATAATTAAGGTGTTTACTATAGCGAGTAAATATAGGTCCGTTGCCGTCTCAAGTGACGTTTGACCTTCGGAGGTCGAGTGCCTTGGATCGGTCGAGTGGGGTTGAGTCGCCTTGCGTAGGAGGTTCAGTCGAGTGGAGTGTCTTCTCGGACTTTCTCAGTCGACTGCCTCCACTGTCATAGGTCTTGTCTTTTGATCTTTTAGGGTAGTGACCTTGGGTGGGGTACCTGGATCGGGCCCGTGACCCTACCCTAGGTCCGTAACCTCGTCACTCACCCTTCCACCATTGCTAGCCTCTCTTGTACCGCACAATTTTCGCCGGTGCCATAAACCTACTATATATCCTTCGTCAAAACAGCCACCATATTGTTCCCCAAAACAGCCACCATACCTACCTATCATGGCATTTCCATAGTCATTCCGAGATATATTGCCATGCAACTTTCCACCGTTCCATTCATATGACACGCATCATATTGTCATATTTCCATGCATGATCATGTAGTTGACATCGTAGTTGTGGCAAAGCCACCATGCATAATTTTTCATATATGTCACTCTTGATTCATTGCATATCCCGGTACACCTCCGGAGGCATTCATGTAGAGTCATACTTGTTGTAGTATCGAGTTGTAATAAAAAGTGTGATGATCATCAGTATTAGAGCATTGTCCCATGTGAGGAAAGGCCAATAAAAAAAGGAGATGGCCCAAAAAAATATAGAGAGGGGCTAATAAAAAAAGAGAAAGCCCCTCCAAAAATGACAGAAAAGAAAGAAGGGACAATTGCTACTATCTTTTTTCCACACTTGTGCTTCAAAGTAGCACCATGTTCTTCATTGTAGAGAGTCTCATGCTTATGCACTTTCATATACTAGTGGGAATATTCATTATAGAACTTGGCTTGTATATTCCAACGATGGGCTTCCTCAAATGCCCAAGGTCTTCGTGAGCAAGCAAGTTGGATGCACACCCACTAGTTTCTTTTGTTGAGCTTTCATTCATATTTAGCTCTAGTGCATCCATTGCATGGCAATCCCTACTCACTCACATTGATATCTATTGATGGGCATCTCCATAGCCTGTTGATACGCCTAGTCAATGTGAGACTATCTCCCTCCTTTTTGTCTTCTCCACAACCACCTGTATTCCACCCATAGATTATATCCATGGCTCACACTCATGTATTGCGTGAAAGTTGAAAGGTTTGAAAAGATAGAGTATGAAAACAAATGCTTGGCTGAAATCGGGGTTGTGCATGATATGAATATTTTGTGTGATGAAGAGGGAGCATAGCCAGACTATATGATTTTGTAGGGATAACTTTCTTTAGCCATAGTATTTTGAGAAGACATGATTGCTTTGTTAGTATGCTTGAAGTATTATTGTTTCTTATGTCAATATAGACTTTTATCTTGAATCTTTCAGATCTAAACTTTCATGCCACAATTAAGAGAATTACATTGAAAAACTATATTGGTTAGCATTCCACATCAAAAATTCTTTGTTAATCATTTACCTACTCGAGGACAAGCAGGAATTAAGCTTGGGGATGCTTGATACGTCTACAACGTATATATAATTTTTCATTGTTCCATGCTATTATTTATGAAGTCTTCGATGTTTAATGGGCTTTATCATTCACTTTTATATCATTTTTGGGACTAACCTACTAACCCAAAGGCCCAGTCCCGATTGCTGTTTTTTGCCTGTTTCAGGGTTTTGCAGAAAAAGAATATCAAACGGAGTCCAAACGGAATGAAACCTTCGCGAGAGATATTTTTGGAGAAAATCATGCACGAAGAACTTGAGAACCACGTCAAAAGAGCCACGAGGGGCCCACGAGGGTGGGGGCGCACCCCCCTTCCCAGGGCGCGCCCCCTTGCCTCGTGGAGCCCCCGTGACCCCCCCGGTGCCCTCATTTTTCCTATATAAGTCCACGTACCCCAGAAACTCCGTGAACAGAGAGAAAACCCTAATTCCACCGCCGTACCTTCTGTTCCCGTGGAGATCCCATCTTCGAGCCTATTCCGGAGTTCCACCGGAGGGGGATCTATCACGGAGGCCTTCATCATCATCATCGCCCTCACCATGAGTTATGAGTAGTTCATCACAGACATTGGCTCCATAGCTAGTATCTAGATGGCTTCTTCTCTCTCTCTCTGGATGTCAATACAAAGTTCTCCTCGGTCTTCGAGGAGATCTATTCGATGTAATCTCTTTTTGTGGTGTGTTTGTTGAGATCCGATGAATTGTGAGTTCATGTTCAAGGTTATCTGTGAAAGATATTTGGTTCTTCTCTGAACTTTTTTTGTGTGCTCATAATATCCTTGCAAGTCTCTTCAAATTATTGGTTTGGTTTGGCCTACTAGATCTATAGTTCTTGCAATGGGAGAAGTGCTTGGCTTTGGGTTCAATCTTGCGGTGTCCTTTCCCAGTGACAGTAGGGGCAGCAAGGCACGTATTGTATTGTTGCCATCGAGGATAAAAAGATGGGGTTTATATCATATTGGTTGAGTTTATCCCTCTACATCATGTCATCTTGCTTAAGGCGTTACTCTGTTCTTATGAACTCAATACACTAGATGCATGCTGGATAGCGGTCGATGTGTGGAGTAATAGTAGTAGATGCAGAATCATTTCGGTCTACTTGTCTCGGACATGATGCCTACATACAATGATCATGCCTAGATAGTCTCATAATTATTCACTTTTCTATCAATTGCTCGACAGTAATTTGTTTACCTGCCGTAGAATATCGCTATCATGAGAGAAGCCACTAGTGAAAACTATGGCCCTCGGGTCTATTCTCAACATATCAATCTACATCTACTTTACTTTTTTCACTTTTATTTGCTGTTCTTATAAACTAAAAATCCCAAAAATATCAACTATCATTTCTATGAGATCTCACTTTCGTAAGTGACCGCAAAGGGATTGACAACCCCTTATCGCGTTGGCTGCGAAGTTTTTATTTGTTTGTGCAGGTGCGAGGGACTCACGCGTGGTCTCCTACTAGATTGATACCTTGGTTCTCAAAAACTGAGGGAAATACTTACACTAATGTGCTGCATCTCCCTTTCCTCTTCGAGGGAATACAACACAAGCTCAAGAGGTAGTAGTGGGTGAGGAGAAGTAGTGAAGACCTGAGGACGGGAGTCCTTCGTAGTTAGGGCACGATTGGCCCATTGGAGCATTGAGCGAACCTCGGCGAAGGAGGGACGCGGACGCATCATAGGGATGAAGGAGGCCTGCTTCTCGAACTGCTAGCTGAGGCCGATGAGGAGGACGTTGATGAGTTGGCGATCATCGATCGGATCACCAAGTTCGCGGAGTTCATCTGCGATCGCCTTGAGGCATTGGCAGCAGACGTCGACTGGTGTATCACCTTGCAGCGTATTATGAAGCTCGGTGTGGAGATTGTTGGCGCGAGCGTCAACGTTGTCCTAGAAGAGCTGACGAAGGGCCTCCCATAGATCGGCGGCGGAGGCACCGTCACAGTGGACGAGATTGAAGATCTCTGTGGAGACTCGCATGTAGATCCATTGAATAATGGCGAAATCATCCTTGAACCATTGCGGATCATGACGTTGAGGAAGAGAGTCGTCGGCAACGTTAGAGCGGAGATTGCATCGCCCAAGGTGGACGTCGAAGAGGTGACGCCATTGGTAGTAGTTGTGAGCAGCGAGGTCTAGGGTTACGGGGATGTAGGGGCTAATATCAAAGATGGTGTTGGGGAAGGAAATGGAAGGGGGTATTGGTGGGGGTAGAGGTAGAGGCGGAGGAGGCCGTGGCCGCGGCGACCTTGGCGGCAACGATGGCAGCGCACCGCTCAAAGTAGCCGGGCGGCAGCGGCAGTGGCGGGGCTAGCGGGTTAGCCATATCCTAGGATCGAAAGTCTGATACCATGTAGAATTCTATTGAATAACTATTGAATAATTGTTGATGCAATATTGTGCCAGTATAATAGGTATATATAAGAGCCAAGCCGCACCTGACCTAGCCTATTACAAACTGAGTAGGAGTCCTAATCCTATTAGAAGTTGTATTCTGACACACACATTTTGTGATTTTTGTAGGACTTAATCCATGTATTAAATGAATTTGTTTCGGTGGGGTAAAATGAAGTTTGTCAAGTATACTTTCTACTCATATGATTTTTGCTCCTGTTAGTAGTTGTTTAGCCACTGTTTAGGAACTATCTAGAGTGTTAGTCATTGTAGAATTAGAAAAGCTAGCTGCAGCAACAGTAGCTAGCAGCAATTGCAAGAAAAGAAGTAGTAGCAGTGCGGCAGCGAGCAGAGCATCAGCGCACAAAGCAGTGACCAGCGCTAGGCACGGCGTCGAGAGCGCGGACGGTGCCGGCTAGCGCCGGCGGGCACGGTTGGGGCAGCCAAGGCGTGGGCGGGGGCAAGGCTTGGTCGGGAGCGGGTGAGGCGTGCGGTGGCGAACGGCGGGCTAGGCGGAAGCGCGACAGCTACGGCGTAGTAGCAGCATGGCAGCAGGAGGAGCAACAACAACAGAGACGAACATAAGAAGCAGAGTAGCAGTAGTAGCAATGGAACTAGCAGTGATAGCAGGTAGTAGCAACACCGCAGCAAGCAGCTGGCAGGGCCGCGAGCAGCTGAAGCACGGGACGCATGGGCGCGCGGCCAGGCGAGCCGGTGGACGGCCAATAGAGCGAGTGCGCAGCGGACACGGGACTGGGTGCGGCCAGGGGCGCGGTGCGCGGGGTGGCTCACGGGGCGGCTGGGAGCAGGCGACGGCGAACGAGCCACTGTAGTCGGAGGTGAGGCCAGGGCGAGCGCACGATGACGGTTCGATGAGCACATACGGCACAACAGAGGACTGGGAAGAGGGGAGCGAGAGCGGGGTCTCACCCCGGTGTAGATGCACAGGGTCATCGAGGCTCGATGAGGCGAGTTTGGGAGGAGGACGGGGAGGCGACCGGTGATGGCGGCGAACGGCGATGAGGACTACGGGGTCAGGGCAGTGGCGTGGCCGCGGCCACAGGCGGGTGCCACCACGAGGAAGAGGGGAAGGGTGAGGAGGAGAGGGAGTGGGGCGTTAGGGTTCGGCCCTGGGCGAGGGGGGCGGCCATATGTAGGCAGGGGGTGCGGTGGATAGGCGGCATCTGGCCGACGCCATGGCTGATGCCCTCCACGACCCCCTCGTGAACAGGAGGAGGAGGGAGGGGTAGGTGGGCCGGCCTGTTGGGCTAGGCCCGGTGGGGGCAGGGGGTTTGTCCTCACTTTTTGTTGTTGTTGCTCGTGTTTTCTTTTTCTTTTTATTTATTTCTATTTATTTGTTTTACTTAATTCTCACATTATCTTAGTTTCTTAAAAATAGGAGACTAGCACCTAAATTAATGTACTGATTTAACCCTCTGCCACAAAAAGTTCTAGTTCCAACTAAAATAGTTTCAAATTTTACAAATTGGAAAAGGCATTTAATTAATTTTTAAGGCCACTATTTTTATTATTTTTTAGCACTTAAGCATTTTATAAAAAAATGGTTTCTTCACCAATAATACTTATGAATTATTTCCACAGTTTTCACTTTTTAGTCTTGACATTTTGAACACTTTAAATTTTGACTTTGTTTTAAATTTGAATATGAACCGATTTTGAATCAACGATTTTTCTATCAACGGTAAAAGCGATGACATGGCATCATTAGCAGAGGATTACTGTATCTTAATTATCCGAGCGTTACAGGCCACCATCGTGGCAAAACAAAAATGGTCCCAAATGGGGACAATGGATCCATACAACTCGGGCACACAAGCCTTGTGTCCGCCTACTTGATCAGGGTAGTGAGCGCCCATAACCTTCCATAGTTGGAGGAACCAGCGAGAGGCATGATAATAGACCCAGCTAGGACCCCCCATAAGGCAAGTGGGGCAACCCGCCAGGCCGGGCGTCCTCTTCCTCCCGATGTTCCCCCCGTGCAGGACAGAGGAAGTAGGGGAGGGGCGCGGCACCAGCGATGGCCCAACCACCTCCTGCTATGTACGGCCAAGTAGGAGGCACCAGCGGACTCGGGGAGTGACGCCGCATCCATCTAGAGCAGCAGCAGGCGCCGAGGAGGGCCAAGGTCGACGGGGGCTTGCGGTGGCCGAAGGTAGAGGCAGCGGCCAACCTTGGGAGCACGTGTCCTCGATGACTCTGGCGATGAATGTTGGGATGGGGACGTGCACCGACGTGTAGGTGATCTAGTGGCAGAGAGAATGGGGGAGGGGAGCGCCCGGCTTTCTTGAATCCGAGCGGATTCTGGCAATGGGCGCGGCGGTCAGAGGAGGGGGAGAGGGGCTCCGGTGAGCTGGGAGGGCCGGGGAGAGAGAGGCGAGGTCCGGAGGAGGTCGGGGAAGCTATAAATAGCTGTGGGGAGGCTCTGGAGAGCTCGAGAGTGCTCGGGCATCGCAACAATGGAGGTGGGGGTGGTGGTCAGGTCACGCGCATGGCTGCCGGCCCGTGACGACGGTGAAATAGGAAGGGGGCAGAGCACAAGGCGATGTAGAGGCTCACGAGGAAGCTCTAGGACATGGATATACATCGAGACATGGCGAAGAGGGCGGCAACAGTGCCCGCGGTTTGCAGAGCGCGTGTTTTGGACTGTCTGCCCCGTGGTCACCGTGTGACCATGTTGGTGACACGCACTCTGGGTTGCTAAACTATGTCTAGGAGATATACCATCCTACCCCGAGTGCTAAGGAAGAAACAATACAGGTCGGGGGAAAAGAAGAGCAAATCACTTGGCTCCAAGGCAGAGGAGCAGCAACCTGTTTGAAGTAAACTGAGAGATCTTGAACAAGAGATAAATTCTGGGCTTTGGCCTAGTTTGATCACATTCTAAAGTGACTGTGTTGGCCAAAAATCAGACGAAATGTAGGTGTATAGATGGCACTTGCTGTAGAAAGTGCCCCACTATTCAGATTTGAAAAATATGAAGAATCAGTCCCATACTTTCTTGGATTGAGCTAAATTTTTGTGGAGATGGGAGATTTTGTCAAATAAAGACTCTGTAGAAGTTTCATACCATTTGGATACACCATAATGGTTCTTGCTTCACAAAGCTCCTATCTGAACAAAATCTTAGAAACATTGCTGAGGGAAATTGACTAAATAAAATGAGACAAAATTTGGTGGAGAGAGTTTATATGTATCGGATCATGTCTTGGTAAAGTTTCAGAAATAATGAAGCAATATAAAATATAGTTGCTTCACAAACTGAAAATCTGACCAGAAACAATGATTTGATGCCGAGCTCACCTAGAGGAATGACATGAGCTCAAATTTAAAGGAGAGTTATTATTTTATCATATAGAGGTCATGTCAAAATTTTAACTCATTTGGATATGCCTAGCTAGTACCTCCTTTGCAAAGTTCCTTTTTGGACAGGAACTTTGGAAAATAACTGAGAAATATTTACTGGGAAAATTGAGTTGAATTTTGGCATGAGGCAATGATTTGGATAGGAAAGAGTGTACAAAATGTTTGAGGTCAATCATAAAGATATAAATGACACTTCCTTCACAAAGTCCCATTTAGGGAAGATTAGAAAAATGATTATTAATGGATTATTTTTGAACATGGTAGGGAAGGGTTTTGACATATCTGAGGAAGATGTGACCCAAAAATATTATGAGAATTATTTGGGAATTTTAGGAGTGACAGAAATATAGGTTGCTTCACAACCTAGGGAAAATAGGGTTATTCCTCTAATGTAAAAAGGAATATTCCCAAGAAAAAGAATGTTGGGGTTGGTCCAAGATGGCAAAGGACACGATATGGAGATGGTTTTTGAGAATGACAAGCCACTTGGGAGCTTAAGAAGAGATGACTTCCCAGGTTTCAAGACCATAGAGCCACAGAAAAGAAATTCAAACCAAAATTTTAAATAAATCCAAAGGAAAAAAGGAAGGTCCAAAATCCATGTTGTCATAAACATTCCCCCCCTTAAAGAAATCTCTTCCTCGAGATTTGGTTGCTCAGGGAACATGTGTGAATATATCTACCTCAAGGAAACCGTTTCCAACTGGGTATCCTTATCCTTATATGATGTTCCCATAAAAAAATCCTATGACTTGGCGGTCTCGCTCTGGGGTGATTTGCTTCATCGTATCCTCATTACTTCACATACTCATGTTCACACTTGCTCCAATTTCTTTTATATCTGCTGACTTAGCCGAGGTGCGAAAAATTATCATGCCTGTGATATATGTCCATTTGGGGCTCACCGCAACATGGAGAATCATAACTTTTTCTTAGCGGAATCAGGCTCATCAATTATCATGTTTGAAATATATACTTTTAAGTCTTCGTGTGACCATAGGTTTTCGGCAGGCGTACTTTTATGCTCATCTTATGACATGGTAACATGGCAAGTTCACCGTCTCTAAAGTTTTAACCATAGGGAAATGATCATCCGAACCCGTGCAATAAATCAACAAATAAATGAGTAGCCACTAGTACGGTCTTTACAACTCAGATCTGGGACAGTACTGAAATAACTCAACCACAGCTCAAGGCGGCCGAAAAGAAGACCAGAGAATGAGACAGTGTTAATAAGAAGAAAGTGGCAATTCTCTAAGATGGTCGAAAAGCAGCTCAGAGCATAGGGCCAGTGCCACAAAAAGAAACTCAATAGTTGTATGAGACGGCCGGAAAGCAGCTCAGAACTCGTGACAGTTGTTGAATAGAGAAATATAAAGTCGCATCCACCCTGGACGGCCAAAAATAGCTCAGACACAGGCGTGGTGCCGTCACTGGAGAAAAGTAGACAAGGGCTCATCAGGATCATATACGAGGTTCACAGGTACTTGTACGCAACTCACTATTGTCGTCAACATTCACAGTCCTTTGTCACACTGAGGTGTATAACTGGCTTCCTTCTTTTAACAATAACAACGTGGTTGTCAGATTCTATTTATATCATCATTTCAGTGACTTGAAAGACCTTGGTTGTATGCTCACGATGAAAGCATGTGTAGCTGAGCATTTGGTTCCCGAGGGAGACACTTGTGTCCAGACTGGCTCGTGTTCCTGACCAAACTGTTGTGGATCCGATTTTTGAGATGCACTACCATATGTTTTCAACTCGTTGTCTAATATCTTTTACCAGTGCCATACTAAGGAAACTTGTGCTGAAAGCCATCGTGCTGAGGAAGGCTGAATGGCTTGTGCTCGAAGCTTTCGTCAGACAACTTGCTGAAGAAGGTTGGGTACCATACTTCAGAAGCTTCCCCCCTTAGTGGCCTGCTGGGGAAGACTCAATACCTTATGTCAGAAGCTTTTGCAGTAGCTTACTGAAGAAACCCGGATATCTTGCGTGAGAAGTCATCCACTTATCAGAGTGAGGAAAACTGAGAAATCTTGCATTGTAAGATTTTGTGATAGCTTGGGAAAGAAGACTGGATTGCTTGCACCAGAAGGTTATTTCTGTGATAGGCGGACTGAATATCATATATATCCTTTAATATTTCTGTTGTCGGTTACTTGTATGATTGGGGTTGTTCGAGTATCCTTCTTGCTGAGCACTGAATTCATAGCATGTTCTGACGGGCTTCCGGGTATAGCACGTTTCGACATTTTACTCATAATAGAATCAACCCTTGTTTATGAACCATACCTTTGACTGATAATATACTATTGGTCTGGCACACAACTTGTCTTCCGGCTGATTTCATCATTATTACTGTGAAAATTCCACACTGAGGTAAACGTGATGCTGATAATCCAGCCAGGATATCATTTGTATCCAGACCAGATGTTCTCAATACGATGCAGTTGGCTAAGAATTCCATAATGTTTAGCTGAGCTTCCAAATATTTTAACTCATCACTCATTCTTCAGGTCTGGTGTCGGTTGATGAGCAACTTTAATAAGGAGAAAATAAGGTACACCGAGGCCCCAAAGAAACAAACAAAAGAACACAAGGCAATCAAGATTATATACAAGCAACATCACATATTACTGCTACTCACAACAATAATATGCATGCATACTTAAGCACACAGATCTCGCAAAAACTCCGGTTCTATGATATAATATGCTGTGGAGGTGTGCATGAAGGTGAGTCCATGTGTGGAAATGTTAGTGTAAACAAAGCTACAATAAATGTTGGCTTAACACTAGTTGCATCTGGACGGACACGGGGGTGAGGATGGACTTGGTGATCATGGGGCGGAACACGGATGTCACGGCCACATCATCATCAAGCGGACGGAAGGGAATCGTACACATCCACTGAATGGTTAACAGGGTAGGATAGCGGTGGAAAACAGGGCTTGCTAACATAGCCCTCTTCTGATAACAAAAATCAGTAAGGGTTGCCAACACGGTGAGTTGGAAAGGCACGATTGAGGATAGAAACATGTCCATCACCGAAACAATAGGTTTGGCTGGCGGAAAAATATCGACGTGATACCTGAGCACAATTCCTACAGATGATGTCTGGCACACTTGGTACCTTAGCACTTCCCCGCTGGGACAGAGATGATGCCAAATGATAACCCACAAGTGTAGGGTATCGTTTGTAGCCTTTTTCGATAAGTAAGAGTGTCGAACCCAACGAGGAGCTAAAGGTAGAACAAATATTCCCTCAAGTTCTATCGACCACCGATACAACTCTACGCACACTAAATACATGCTTTATCTAAACAAGGATAAAACTAAAAGTACTCAGCGGGAATAAAACTTGAAATAAATTGCGAGACAATAAAAATAGTGTAGTAGCAAGCTTTTTGTAACACAAGAGAATGATTTGTCCCTAGGCAATCGATAACAAGTACGGGTAATCATTCTTGCAATTTTATATTGAGGGAGAGTCATGAGCTAGCACACTTTCCATACTTGGATCATATGCACTTATGATGGAACTCTAGCAAGAATCTGCAACTACTAAAGATCATTAATGTCATGAAACCCAACCATAGCATTAAGTATCAAGCCCTCTTTACTCCCATACGTCATACCCCCTTACTCGGGTTTAAGCTTCTGTCACTCTAGCAACCCACCATGAGCGAACCATGCACATATAGCAACACCCTACAGCGGGGGCTCCTCACGTTTTCGTGATAACAGAGGGCACCGTAGGACATCACCAAAATAAAATATACAATCATACCAACCAAGATCACGATTATGCCATAGGACAAAACAGATCTACTCAAACATCATAGGATAGCCAAATATCATTGGGCAATAATATATGGAGTTGAGCACCATGTTTAAGTAGAGAATTACAACGGGAATAGAGAGGTTACACCGCTGCATAGAAGGGGATAAAGTTGGTGTTGACAGTAGCAAGATTGTTGATGTAGATCGCCGTCACGATCCTAGCCCCGGCGGCACTCCGGCGCCACCGGGAGAGAGGGGGAGAGATGCCCTCCTTCTTATTCTTCCTTGGCCTCCCCCCTTGATGGGAGGAGGGTACCCCCTTTGGTCCATGGCCTCCATGGCGGCGGAGGGGCAAGAGCCCCTCCGAGATTGTATATGTTTCTCTGTTCTCTTCTGTTTTGTGCTCCTGTTTTTTGGCCCTTCACCGTTTCTTAAATTCCCGGAGATCCGTAACTTTGATTGCGCTGAATTTGTTACATGATTTGTTTTCCATAAATTAGCTTTCTTGTGCCTGAAGAAGGGCCCCAACCAACGTTTGAGGAGGGCATAAGACACCTGCCCGTGCCGGGCACCCCCTGGCGCGCCCTGGTGGGTTGTGGTCACTGTGGGCCCTCGTTTGCGTTGATTCCAAGTCCCAAAAATCACATATATTCCAAAATAATTCTCCGTAAATTTTTATCGCGTTTGGACTTCGTTTGATATGGATTTTCTGCGAAACAAAAACATGCAACAAACATGAACTAGCACTGGGCACTAGATTAGTAAGTTAGTCCAAATAAATCATATAAATTGTTGCCAAAAGTATGTAAAAGTTGAATAATATTGGATGGAACAATAACAAATTATAGATACGACGGAGACGTATCGGCATCCCCAAGCTTAATTCCTGCTCGTCCTCGAGTAGGTAAATGATAAAAAAGATAATTTTTGATGTGGAATGCTACCTAGCATAATCTTGATTATATATCTAGTCATGGCATGAATATTAAGACACGAATGATTCAAAGCAATTGTCTATAATTTGACATAAAGACATCAATACTCGGGCATCCCAACAAACAATCATGTCTTTCGAAATATCAAATGCTAACGAACGTTATCCCTACAAAATTATATAGCCACGTCATGCTCTGTCTTCTTAACACAAAGTATAAATAATGAACTACCCCGGTGTCAGCCAAGCAATTGGTTAATACCTTTTAACGCGCTTCAGCATTTTCATCTCTCATGCAATACATGAGCGCAAGCCATGGATATAGCACTATGGGTGGAATAGAATACGGTGGTAGTAGACAAAAGAAGGGAGAAAGTCTCACATCAACTAGGCAAATTAATGGGCTATGGAGATATCCATCAACCGATATCGATGGGAGGAGTAGGGATTTCCATGCAACGGATGCACTGAGAGCTATAAGTGTATGAAAGCTCAATATGAAACTAAGTGGGTATGCATCCTACTCTACAATAAAAAATCCAACTAGTATATGAAAGTGACAACATAGGAGATTCTCTACATGAAAAACATGGTGCTACTTTGAAGCACAAGTGTGGAATTGCATGCCCTTCTCTCCTTTTCTCTCCTTTTTTTCTTTTTTTTTCTTCTTCTTTTTTCTTGGGCTCTTTTTGCCCTCACTTTTTTCACTTTTTTTTCTTATATTTGTCCGAAGCCTCATCCCAACTTGTGGGGGAATCATAGTTTACATCATCCTTTCCTCACTGGGACATGACCTAATAATGGATAATGATGATCATCACACTTCTTTTACTTATAATTCATAATAAATAAATATTACAACTCGATACCTAGAACATAGTATGACTCTATATGAATGTCTCTGGCAGTGTATCATGATGTGCAATGATCTAGCACAGCAAAGATATCAAAAAACGGACAAGCCATGAAAATATTGTGGTAGCTGTCTTACGATCATGCAAAGCAATATGAAAATGTATGCTCAAGTCATCTGTATGATGGAAGTGCATGGAAACATATCTCAGAATGGCTATGGAAATGCCATAATAGGTAGGTATGGTGGCTGTTTTGAGCAAGATATAATAAAGTTTATGCACCGGCGAAAGGTGCACGACATGAGAGGGGCTAGCAAATTGCGAAAAGGTAAGAGTGCGTATAATCCATGGACTCACAATAGTCATAAAGAACTCACATAATTATTGCAAAATTTTATTAGCCCTTGAAGCAAAGTAATACTACGCACAATGTGTAGGAGTTAACCATCGCGCGCCCCCGACCTTCACACAAAGATAGACAATCAAGGATAAATTATGCTCCAACTTCCCGGCATAACGAGAGACCATACATGCATGCTTCCGGAATCACAAACCTTAACACCAATGTCTTACTAAACACGATCATCCACTAGCTAGTACCTCCCACATATTATCATCTCTATATCGCAAAACTATTGTAAGGAATCAAACATATCATATTCAGTGATCCACAAGTTTTATGTAGGATTTTATGACTAACCATGCAATTGACCAATTCATATTGACTCTCTAAATAGATATAAGTGAAGCATGAGAGTTTAATTCTTTCTACAAAAGATCATGCTCTAACAAATACTCCCTCCGTCCCAAAATAAGTGACTCAAAAACGACTCAACTTTGTACTACAAAATTGAGTCACTTTTGAGTCACTTATTTTGGGACGGAGGGAGTATAAGTGAAGCAAAAGAGCATTCTACGAACATCGGTTTTCTATGTGATGAGAAACAGGTAATCCAAACTTCAAATGATATAAGTGAAGCACATGAAGCATTCTATATAGCCATACTCAAAAGATATAAGTGAAGTGCAATAAGCATTCTATAAATTGACCAAGAACTTTCTCATACCTGCATGGTGCATGAAAGAAAAGTGAAAAATAAACTAAAAAGACGCTCCAAGAATTTACGCATATCATGTGAACGAAACAAATCCAAAAACATACCGATACTTGTTGAAGATAGATGGGATGCCTTCCGGGGCATCCCCAAGCTTAGACGCTTGAGTCTCCTTGAATATTTACTTGGGTTTCCTTGGGCATCCCCAAGATTGAGCTCTTGCCTCTCCTCCTCCTCCTCACAACGGGACCTCCTCTATCTTCGAACACTTCATCCACACAAAACTTAATCGAACTTTTAGCGAGGTTTGTGCATATGATCAATGAAATCCCATCATGTACTGCTCTAATATTATTGTATAATTATAATCAAATATTAACCACTATACGCTACCACAATTCTATGGCCCCAAGTCAAGGAGGCTTCGACAAGAATTCAAACATACGCAAATAATGAAGCTATAACAGCAATCTGTGAAAACAGGACAGTCCGTAAAGATTTGAACATTCACCATACTTCTGCAATTCTAAAAATTCTAAAAATTTAGGACAAAATAAAAAAAATTATAGCAAGACTGTGCAAAAAAATTCAGAAACGTTTGACGTTCCAGTAAAAAATGAAAAATCATGCACTACAGCCAAAGTTTCTATTTTTCACCGCAACAAGCAATCTAATCATCCTAAAGGCAAACCTTGGCACATAATTTTTATAATAAAATTAATTTATACAAGGGGATAATTATTTTTGTGAGAAACTTACATGAAAAGTTCTGCATTGTTTCCATGAGCATGAACACAAGTGTTCAAGGTCGACCCTCACTTCCCCAATGCACCACCTTTCAATCGCTTCTCTTTTTAAAAAAGTTTTTAGGTTCCCCTCTATATTTTTTGTTTATAAATTTTTTGAAAGCACTCAACAGAAATAAATGACTCTCTAAAACTTCCGGGTTGTATCCCTGGCAGCGCCTTCTTTAAAGCCATTAAGCTAGACATGTAGTGCTCAAGTAATGAATCCACCCGGATCCCAAGGTATACCACAGACAATTTTAATTAGCAATGATTTGGCATTTAGTAGTGAGCACAAAGCAACATATATCATGCAATGACGAAGTCTAACTCTCTTACTATGCATTGGCATGTCATCAAAGAACAATTCATGCACATCAAGTAAAGGCCAATACATAGCATAAGCAGTTTCTTGCAATTTTATCATGTTGGAAACATAGAGAGGCGGAGATGTAGTTCCTCTCTCATAATAATTGCAAGTAGGAGCAACAAGCACATGCATATTATACTCATCAAAATCATCATGTGGAGTAACAAAGTGCAACCCATCAATATAATCTTTAATAAGTGCAAACTTCTCCGATATAGTGTAGTTGGGAGAATTCAAAAAGGTAATAGGACTATCATGTGTGGTTGTAATAGCAACAATCTCATGTTTTACATAAGGAACTACAGCAAGTTCATATCCATAAGCATAATTCAAATTGGCATCTTGGCCACAAGCATAGCAAGTATCATCAAAAGGAGATATTTCAAACGAATCAACGGGATCATAGCAATCATCATAGCATTCATCCTTCGTAAGCACAAAGGGAAATTAAACAATGTATGGAGTAAAGAGTTACTCTCGTTAGAAGGTGGGCATCGGTGATCAAGCCGCTCTTCCTCCTTTTGTTCTTCGCTCTCCTCCTCATCTTTTTCATCCAATGAGCTCACAATGTCAACAATGTCTTCTTCCATAGACTCCTACAAAATATTGGTCTCTTCTTGGACAGCGGAGACTCTCCCAATAAATGCATCAATATCATAATTGTATTTATAATCATCATAGCAATATTTAAGGATAGCAAAATTTTCAGATCTATAACTCGAATCATCATCATAATCATACTTTTCAAACAGAGATTCAATTTCATAAGCACCTTAAAAGCAACAAATTCTACTATTCGTTCAACATCATAATAATCATATACACCTTTAGCATAAGAAGCTAAGGTTTCATTATCATTAAATTCACATGAAAAGGGAAGGTGTGGAGCCTTCATCCTAGAGCAACAAGTAAAATCATGTTCCAAGCATAGACTCCAAGCATACCAATGCAACAGATGAATTTGATCCCATAAAAGTTCCCCCTTTTTTGTCAAGCGATAAGCCCTAAAGTATTCACGTTGATCCAACGTTACTCCCATTCTCATGTTGAATGGGATTTTCTCAGGATTATCAAAGTAGTGCATAATATTTTTCACATAATGAGCATCGAGGGATTTAGGAGGCTCCCCATCTCCACGAGTAGAAAGTACACCTAATGTTTTTGGTATTTCGTGTTCCATATCCATAACTAAAGATAGAGAACAACTTAGAATAGAAAATAAAATATACTTAGTGATAAAGCAAACAAGCACACACGAGAATATTCACCCCACGCTATTGCTCCCCGGCAACGATGCCAGAAAAAGGTTTTGATAACCCGTAAGTGTAGGGGATCGTTTGTAGACTTTCTCGATAAGTAAGAGTGTCAAACACAACGAGGAGCTAATGGTAGAACAAATATTTCCTCAAGTTCTATCGACCATCGATACAACTCTACGTACACTTAACGACTGCTTTATCTAAAACAAGGACAAAACTAGAAGTATTTATCGGGAATAAAACTTGAAATAAATTTCAAGACAATAAAAGTAGTGTAGTAGCAAGCTTTTTGTAACACAAGAGAATGATTTGTCCCTAGGCAATCGATAACAACTACCGGTAATCATTCTTGCAATTTTATACTGAGGGAGAGGCATGAGCTAACACACTTTCTGTACTTGTATCATACTCACTTGTGATTGGAACTCTATCAAGCATCCGCAACTACAAAATATCATTAAGTTCATGAAACCCAACCATAGCATTAAGTATCAAGTCCTCTTTTCTCGCATACATCATACCCTCCTTACTCGGGTTTAAGCTTCTGTCACTCTAGCAACCCACCATATGTGAGCCATGAACATATTGCAACACCCTACAGCGGGGGCCCTCACGTTTGTGCGAGAATGGAGGGCACCGTAGGACAACACCAACATAAAATATACAATCATACAAACCAAGATCACGATTATGCCATAGGAAAAAATGAATCTACTCAAACATCATAGGATAGCCAAATATCATTGGGAAATAATATATGGAGTTGAGCACCGTGTTTAAGTAGAGAATTACAGCGATAATAGAGAGGTTACACAGCTACAAAGAGGGGGGAGAAAGTTGGTGTTGACCGTAGCAAGATTGTGGATGTAGACCGCCATCATGATCCTAGCTCCAGCGGCACTCCGGCGCCACCGAGAGAGAGGGGGAGAGAGCCCCTCACCTTCTTCTTCTTCCTTGGCCTCCCCCCTAGATGGGAGAAGGGTCCCCCCTCTGGTACATGGCCTCCATGGCGGCGGAGGGGTGAGAGCCCCTCCGAGATTGGATTTGTCTCTCTGTTCACTTCTGTTTCGCACTCCTGTTTTCTGGTCCTTCACCGTTTATTAAATTCCCGGAGATCCGTAACTCCGATTGCGCTAAAAATTCTACACGATGTTTTCCATAAGCTAGCTTTCTTGCGCCCGAAAAGGGCCGCATCCGAACTTCAAGGAGGGCATAAGACACCTGGAAACGCGGGGCACCCCCTAGCGCGCCCTGGTGGGTTGTGGTCACTGTGGGCCCCTGTTTACGTTGATTCCAAGTCCCAAAAATCACATATATTCCAAAATAATTCTCTGTAAAAATTTATCGCATTTGGACTTCGTTTGATATGGATTTTCCGCCAAACAAAAACATGAAACAAACATGAACTGGCATTGGGCACTGGATCAGTAAGTTAGTGCAAATAAATCATATAAATTGTTGCCAAAAGTATGTAAAAGTTGAATAATATTGGTATGGAACAATCAAAAATTATAGATACGACGGAGACGTACCACCAAACACCGAAAAGCAGGTATGCAAACTAGAGGGTGCAGATGGTGGATCAAAATCGATGCCACCTACACTTACAAGATCAATCATTAGTGATAGATAATAAGTATATATGCATGATATGCGACAAACAAATGCAACAATCAAATTCAGCAAACCGACTAGACTCGATACTACTGCATTCTAACGATCAAGCAGACTAGGGTATCCTACAGTCAGACCTGCTATGATACCAAGCCTTGTGGCACCCCGGCTCAGAGGAACAGGAACACCTTGTATTCCAGCCCAGAGATCGAGGTAAGTCTTCTGGAATACTTCACTACTTAGCATAGAACAAATCAGCTCTTTATTACAAATACACGGAGATACAAGGGTTCCAATATAACAGGGAATAACATCAGCACGACGACACTACGCCTGCTCGGGTGGTTCTATGTTAGCAGCAGAAAAACTCGAAGCAGTGGGTAACTTCTAGCAGCGGAATATCTTCTAGCAGCGGAACCACGACGTCAATGATGGACTCCACTCAACAGGGACTCTGGATGGAACGCATATCCTAGCTCGTAGACTCTGGATCCTCGACAAGCAAGTAAATGCAACATCACCTACAAACTGGAATGGCACGCCAGGTGAGTACTTTGAATGTACTCGCAAGCTCACAACAACCAAAAGCAATCCACACAAGCAATAACATGGCATTTACAGGTTAAAGAGTAATGATGAGCATGATGCCACTAAAACAACATCAAATGAGCATGGCATGAACATATTGAACATTACACATCTAGAATCATATGAAATGAGCATGGCAATGTTACTCATGATATGCACAGGATGATACTAACATGCAGCATACTTAACATGATCCACTTACTTTGTTCGGGTTTACCTTGTAACCACCACATATACCACTTACCATCATGGACATCACACAATCACCTCAGGATCAAATCAGGCTTGGTATTAACAATACCGTAGTAATCATTACATGACCACAAGGAGCTTGATCCTTACCCGTGATTACCGCAAAACACCACAAACATCAACCAGCTTCGGTATCCACGATACCACTATGATCCTCTCACGATCACGTAATGAACTTCTTTCCTCATCGAACCAGGGTTGTTCTTTTAATCGGGTTATTATTAATGTTGACCCATAGTGTGACCTGCTATGATCTGGGCCCATATTTGCGGGCACGACTATTGATAGATTATACACACTTTGCATAGGTTAGTATAATGTACCCACACTACGGAACCCAAGGCCTCGTGCTCCCATTCGGGTGGACCAACGGCGTTCTGAGGAAAGCGATCTATTGCATGACACTCTCCCGACCACTCCGACAAACTCCCCTTTGGGCTAAGTCATGGGTGGCCCCGATGTCACCTCGTGACACCCAACAGCCACCATCGTGGCAAAACAAAAACGGTCTCAAACGGGGATAATGGATCCATATAACTCAGGAACACAATGCTTATGTCCGCCTACCTGACTAGGGTAGCACGCACCCATAACCTTCCCTAGTTGGAGGAACCAACGAGAGGAATGACAATAGACCCAGTTAGGACCATGACTTCCTCGCTACTTTCCCGAGGTTGCGTTGGGATTTCCCTTGAAGAGGAAAGGGAGATGCAGCAAAGTGAAGTAAGTACTCCCTCAGTTTTGAAAACCAAGGTATTAATCCAGTAGGAGATTACACACAAGTCTCCAAATACCTACACAAACAATCAAACAACTTGCACCCAACTCTATAAAGGGGTTGTTAATCCCTTCTAGGTTATCTGCAAAAGTGAGATCCGATAGAGATAGATAAACAAGTAAAGTAAATATTTTTGGATTTTTCGTTTATAGATTGAAAAGTAAAAGATTGCAAAATAGTAGATCTGAAACTTATAAGATGTAAAGTAGATCCGGGGGCCATAGGTTTCACTAGATGCTTCTGTCATGATAACAAAATATTATGGTGGGTGAACAAATTACTGTCAAGCAATTGATAGAAAAGCGGATAATTATAACGACATCTATGGAAATATATATGGTTATACATGTTGATGATAATTGGTTATTACTTGGAGATTTCAACTTCTTGAGATCCATGGACAACAAAAATAGGCCAGGTGGGAATATCAATGACATGCTATTGTTTAATGAGGTTATTGGGCACTTAGGCCTAATTGAGTTACCTTTGAAAGGGAGAAGATTCACCTGGTCTAATATGCAAGATGTACCTCTTTTGGAACAAATAGATTGGTTTTTCACTACAGTCAATTGGACATCTCACTATCCCAATACTATGGTGGTACCTCTGGCTAGGTCTGCTTCTGATCACACACCTTGTGTGGTCACCATCGAAACTATGATCCCCAAGGCTAAGATTTTTTGTTTTGAGAATTATTGGGTAAACCTCCCTGGTTTATTGGATTGTGTCAGACAATCTTGGTCCAAACCTGTGCATAGAAAATCAGCTGTTGCTGTCATATCTGCAAAATTCAAAAGTCTTAGGTATGCTCTTAAGGTTTGGCACACTAATCTTTCCAGGGTCAAAACTCTTATTAATGATTGCAACAAGGTTATTCTCTACCTTGACACTCTTGATGAGCATAGGCCTCTCTATTTACCTGAATCCAATTTCAGAAGAATTGTGAAGCTACATTTGGAAGAGGTGCTTAGATTGCAATTTATTTACTGGAAACAAAGATGCACCATCAGGAATATAAAAGTAGGGGAAGAGAATACCAAGTTCTTTCATGCCATGGAAACTGAAAGATTTAGGTCAAACACTATCTCTAGTATTACTGTGGCTGATGAAATAATCACTGATCATTCTGCTATGTCAGCTTTATTTCTGAAAGATTTCAAGGAATGAATGGGCTGCTCCAATGATATTCAAATGGGTTTTGACCTTAGCACTCTTATTAAAAGAGTTGAGGGGCTTGAGGACTTGACAAAACCTTTTTCCATTGAAGAAATTGATCTGGTTATTAAGCAGATGCCACCTGACAGGGCCCCTGGGCCAGATGGTTTAACTGGTCTCTTTTTAAAAAAGTGTTGGGATCTAATTAAAGAGGACTTCATGCTGCTAGTACAAGAATTCTATGATGGATCTTTGGACTTGGAATGCATTAACACATCCTTGATCACTTTGATACCCAAGGAAATCAGTTCTGAGACTATGAATGACTACAGGCCAATTTCACTCACTAACACATGTTTAAAGTTTCTAACCAAACTCCTGGCTAATAGGTTGCAAAGAGTGATCTTATCCTGTCTTCACAAGAATCAGTACGGGTTTTTGAGGTCAAGATCCATTCAAGACTGCTTGGCTTGGTGTTTTGAATATATATACCAATGCCAGGCTTCCAAGAAGCCTATTGTGTTGCTAAAATTGGATTTCACAAAAGCTTTTGACACTATTGAGCATGAGGCTATCATCAGAATCCTCAGATACAAAGGTTTTAATGAGAAATGGATTTCATGGATCAGAAACATATTATCTTATGGATCCTCCTCTATTTTACTCAATGGGGTGCCAGGCAATCACTTTCATTGTAAGAGAGGGGTCAGACAGGGAGACCCCATGTCTCCACTGCTTTTTGTTTTAGCTGCTGATTTTCTATAGTCTGTGGTCAATGATATGTGTAGCAAGGGAATTATAACACTGCCAATACCCACAAACGGCCAGGACTATCCTATAATTCAATATGCTGATGACACCCTCATTGTTCTACCAGCAGTGGATCATCAACTTCTTGCACTGAAGGACATGTTAGACATTTTTGCTTCCTCCACTGGCTTATCTATTAACTTTGCTAAATCCATGATGGTACCTATCAATATCTCTGTTGAGGAGGCCAACAGATTATCCAATGTTATAAGCTATAAACTGGGATCAATGCCTTTTACTTTCCTTGGATTGCCTATGGGCACCACAAATCCATCTGTACAAGACCTAATGCCTTTAGTACACGGAATTGAAAGGAGACATTCTGCCACCTCATGCTTTCTTAACCAAGGCAGCAGGCTGCAACTGTTACAGTCTGTGCTATCCTCAATGCCAATATATTTTCCATGCACTTTAGAAATCCCCCCTCGTATTTTGAAACAAATTGAACGTATACAGAGGCAGTGTCTTTGGAGTGGGAACTCTGACACCCCAAGACAATCTCTTGTTGCATGGAACCTTGTTTGTCTGCCAAAAAACAAAGGTGGTCTTGGTGTTCTTAACCTTAGAATTCAGAATGAAGCACTACTGATGAAATTTCTACACAAGTTCTACAACCATCATGACATACCTTGGGTTAGCTTGGTCTGGGACTCCTACTATCATGAATATGTGCCTCACTCTACTATTCTTTGTGGATCCTTCTGGTGGTGTGATGTCTTCAAGCTCTCCTCCAAATACTTAAATTTTGTAAAGCCCTCTCTTGGTAATGGGAGGTCTATTATTTTTTGGAATGATCCTTGGGTCCCTGACCTAAATGGGACCTCTATTAGCCATAGTTTTCCACGATTATTCTCATTTGTGATTGATGGACAACTTTCAGTTGCTCAAGTTATGGAGCATGATATCATGGAGAATTTTTACTTGCCCATTTCCACACAAGCTTTTGATGAGCTTCAGTCTCTCAAGATAGTTTTGAGCACCCATGAGACTTCAGCAGAGAATGATAGTTGGACTTGGGCTTTCAATAAGGGGAGTTTTAGGCCTAAATCTTACTACACTCAGGTGCATCAAAATATTGTGGTTGATCCTATTTTTCCATGGATATGGAAAAGCTCTTGCAACATGAACATTAAATGATTGGTTGGCTGCTGCTTAGGGACAGACTGAACACCAGAGACATGCTTCAACGTAGGCATTGGCATGTGGATGATCTTACATGTGTTCTCTGTCTTCATCTTATTCATGAAGATGTGAGCCATCTTTTCTTTTCAGGCCTTTTCAGCCAAAGAGTTTGGTACTACTTACAAATATCTTGGGAACCTCTGCCTGGTATGACAACATACCAGATGGCTTTACAAGCCAGGTCTAAATTTGGCAAGCCTTTTTTCACTGAAGTGGTTTTCACTGTTGCATGGAACATATGGATCATTAGAAATGGGAAAGTCTTCAGAAATGAGCAACCTTTTTTCAGGATATGGAGACACAATTTCATCCATGATATGACTCTTTTATCTCATAGGATAAAACGTAAATTCAAGGATAGTTACATGGACTGGCTAACTAACCTACCTTAGGTCTTTTGTATAGGTAAACTTTACTGTAATTATATCTAACTGTAGATGTCACTCAACTTTGTTTTAGTTTGCCTTTCTTGCTTTTAATAAAGAGGGCTGTGAGGCTTTTGCCTTGCAGTATATAGTCAAAAAATGATCATGAATATAGGCATCACGTCTGAGATAAGTAAACCAACTCCTGTCTGCATCTACTACTATTACTCCACACATCGACCACTATCCAGCATGCATCTAGAGTATTAAGTTCATAAGAACAGAGCAACGCCTTAAGCAAGATGACATGATGCAGAGGAATTAACTCAAGCAATAAGATAAAACCCCATATATTTATCCTCGATGGCAACAATACAATATGTGTCATGTCCCCTACTTTCATTGGGATTGAGCACCACAAGATTGAACCCAAAGCAAAGATCTTCCCCCATTGCAAGAAATACCAATCTAGTTGGCCAAACAAAACCGATAGTTCGAAGAGAATTACTAAGATATAAGATCATTCATAAAAGAATTCAGAAGAAACTCAAATATTATTCATAGATAATCTGATCATAAACCCACAATTCATCGGATCTTAACAAACACACCGCAAAAGAAGATTACATCGGATAGATCTCCAAGAACAACGAGGAGAACATGGTATTGAAGATCACAGAGAGAGAAGAAGCCATCTAGCTACTAGCTATGGACCCTTAGGTCTGTGGTAAACTACTCACACTTCATCGGAAGGAAAATAGGGTTGATGTAGATGCCCTCTGTGGTTGATTCCCCCTTCGGCAGAGTACCGTAAAAGGCCTCCGGATGGGATCTTGCGAGAACAGAAGGTTACGGTGGCGAAAAAGTGGTTTCGATGGATGTTCTAATGTTTTTGGAATATATGGGTATTAATAGGTGGAAGAAGTCGATCGGGTAAGGCACGAGGGGCCCACAAGGTAGAGGGCGCGCCCTACCCCCCTGGGCACGCCCTCCATGCTTGTGGCCGCCTCGCAGATCCCCTGGCATGTACTTCAAGTCCATCTGATGTCTTCTGGTCCAAGAAAAATCTCCAAAAAGTTTCATTCCGTTTGAACTCCATTTGATATTCCTTTTCTACGAAACTCAAAAACAAGGGAAAAACATAAACTGGCACTGGGCTCTGAGTTAATAGGTTAGTCCTAAAAATCATATAAAATAGCATAATAATGCATACAAAACATCCAAGATAGATAATATAATAGCATGGAACAATAAAAATTTATAGATACGTTGGAGACATATCAAGCATCCCCAAGCTTAATTCTTGCTCATCCTCGAGTAGGTAAATGATAAAAACAAAAATTTTGATGTGGAATGCTACCCAACATATTTATTAATGCAATATTCTTTATTGTGGCATGAATGTTAAGATCCATAAGACTCAAAATAACAGTCTCTCAATATCAAAATAATAATATTTTAATCATACTAAAAGCAATCTATAAAGCTTGAAAAATAACATGGCTAAAGAACGTTATCCCTACAAATCATATAGTCCTTATGCTCCCTTTTCTTAACACAAAACACCCATCATTCCCATCCGGGAGTCAGCCGAGCAATTGATTTCATGATGTACTTTTTCAAGCCCTTTTTCAACTCTTCACGCAATGTGTGAGTGCGAGCCATGGACATAGCACTGTGGGTGGAATAGAGGTGGTAATCGACAAAATGTGGGGGAAAGTCTCACATCAACTAGGCAGATCAATGGACTATGGAGATGTCCAGCAATCGATATCAATGTAAGTGAGTAGGGATTGCCATGTAATGGATGCACTAGAGCTATAAGTGTATGAAAGCTCAAAAAGACAACTAGTGGGTGTGCATCAACTTGCTTGCTCATGAAGACCTAGGGCATTTGAGGAAGCCCATCGTTGAAATATACAAGCCAAGTTCTATAACGAAAAATTACCACTAGTGTGGAAGCCCATCGTTTTTGCCTCCATTTTATTGAAAGAAAACCAGGCTACCCAAGCTGTGACTTGCTCATACTCAATGAACAGCTTATGCAGACAGGTGCGGCCCAGTATGTTGATGTAGACCAGGTCATGAGAGTCGGACATCAAAAATGATCGCGGCTTCATAGGCATTATAAGCCGGCGCGGACGGGTGAATCAATCATAAGCGCGGTCCGGCAAGTTGATGTAAACCAGGCCGTAAGGGCGGCGTCTTGCACGCGTCCATTCACCATGTAATGTGGCACAAACGAACATCGGGCAGACGTTGCCAGCGCGTGCTTCGTACCCATGGTATAAACCATGTTTATAATAAACAATTGTCCTCCATATCAAAATATATGGATCAAAGAAACTGTTTTCTTGAGTAAAACAATATATACCAAGAAAATAGACTTAGATGGATATCACCTGATGTATTTGGACCTTATGATCCTCATCGGTGTCCGTTAACCGACCCGGCATGTTGAGTAGGCCGGACCAATGGCGGACAGTGAAACGTCCACAGCGTCAGAGGCAGGACAGACACATAAGTCAGTCGCAGTGTTGTAAGCTGGCGCACACGAGCAAGTTGTCCTCCGTGTTGTAAATCGGTGCAGGACGCATGAACCACCAAGAGGGCAGATGAGCAAGTCGTTCGTGGCGTTGTAAGGCGGCGCAGACGGGTGATTCGGCCAAGGCATTGTAAGCCGGCGGGGAGTCCGTTGAGTAAGGACGACCACCTGTGTCGAATGATGTTGGCACACTTCCATCTCCGCGGCATAATACCATTTTGTAATGAATAGTTTTTCTGCATATAAAATACAGCAGGGTGAGGTATTTTTGCTCGGATGAATTAGTATGTATTTAAAAATAAATAGGATAGATATCACATGATTCGCTCGGACAACAGATGAGTCAGCCGCGGCATTGTAAGTCGGCACGTACAGGCGAGTTAACCGCAGGCGCGGACAGCTGAGTCGGCCATGTATTGATGTAAACGCAGCAACGGGGGCAGCGACTTGCACACGTATCCGTCGGGCGGTTTATGAGAACGGGTGCGGCACCGGCGTGTTAATATAGACCGGACCGCGGAAGCGGTGGCGTGCGCACGTCCATTGAAGAGGGAGTCGGCCGCGGTGTTGGAGACCAGCGCGGGCGGGTGCGGACTGATGAGTCGGCCGCAGCAGTGGTAGCCGGCGCAGGCACGAGACTTGGCCACGACATTTAAGCCGGTGTGAGCCTCATATTTATGATGTCATTTTTGTAGTAGACTTTGTCCTGCATAAAATATATTGAAAGACAGAGTGATTGTTTCTAGAAGAATTAACATGTACTAATAAAATACATAGGAAAAATAACACCTGGTAGATAGTGGACGAAGCAAGGATCCGCCAACTAGTACTAGTACTCCTGTATCCGTCACGTGAGCAAGCAATCAACTAGTAGTAGTAGGTAGTGGTAGTTCTTTTGCGTGATGATGTGGAGCGTGGAGCAGTCTCCCGATCCCCTCGGGACTTGAACGAGCGGCAGGTGCAACTTTGAACGGCTTGGAAAAAGAAATAGCAGAGACACTCAAAGGGCGGCGACGGCCTGGTTCTGGGACAGCAGGGCGATTCACAAAGGTGCAAGGCCGGCTTGCGGCGAAGGCGGCTTCACGGTGATTTGTGGTCGTATAATGAAAATACGTCGGCGAAGCAGCGAGTTGAAGCAGGTGCTTTCGAGGCATCGGGCGGCTCAGGCAGATGCACAACGCGACGGCGCACCGGAGCCTGGCGTGGTGGCTCTCGGCAGAGTGACAGCATGAAGCGAAGCAAGACAGCCACGTAGGAGCGACGACGCGACGGTCGCAGTGGCGGAGGAATTCAGGACGGCTCCATGGCGGCAGCTGAGGCCGACCACAGAGACGGAGCCAGGGGCGCAAAGCGCCTCGCGGTTTGACTGGGCCAATTGATACGGTCGAGTCCAGGAAAAAGACTCAGTTTCAGAGGGGCGGCTCAGCAGGTGCAGGAGTTGGCGGGCGTGGGCACTTGGCGCACGGCTTATTGGCGCACCGGCAAGGCAGCAGGACCGCGTCAATGGAGGAGGCCCGGTGGGACAAACCACGATGACCAGCTGGTCTGCGGGTGGAGGTGATGGCTCGCAGCTGTGGAGGCCTTGGCGAACCGGCGGGTTAATTCGGAGACGGAGACTAGTCCGCAGCTGAGGAGGCATGGCTTATCTGCGGCGGCTCACACGATGGTAGGGCGTAACAGATACAGGGTCAGACGGACAGCAATTTAAAGTCCGTGGCAGAACAGATTCCCTGGAGTGACTCGGAACAGGTGTGGCGACTCTTGGCACCAAGCTAGCTGCGGAGGCAGCGCTCGAGTCCTTGGTCGAGGTGGCAAAAACGAAGCGAAGCTAGCTGCGGAGGCAGCACTCGAGACCTTGGTCGAGGTGGAAAAAATGAAGTGCGGAGTCCATGAAGTCGACCCAGCAAGCAGGAGGCAGGCCTGCTCGAGGCGTGGCGGCTTAAAGTACAGCACGATCTAGTGCGCCCGCGAGGCGGTTGTCAGTGGTGGCGGGCCCTATCACGGAGACCGAGGAGGCGCCGGTTGTTCATGGCGGAGGTGATCCATAGCATCAGCCAACAGCGGAAGCAACCCATGATGGCGGTTTCAAATAACTTGTCCTTGTGCACGCTGACGATTTGCCCCCATGGGATTTTGGTGAACCAACACTGAATCAAACGAAACCTTCGGGATCTTCTCTGATCATCTTGCCAACTGCCAGGATGAACTCCATTAATAAATAATTCCTGATCTTGATCAAAGCTGATGTAGATCCTTTCAAATTCAACTTTCCTTCATCCGGAAATTTGCGAACTTCTCAAAACCCTAGTTAAGATCCCTCCAAGAACTCAACACCACCGTGTGCTGGCCCCACGGTGGGCGCCAACTGTCGTGGAATTGTCACGACAAATGTCCTGGGGTTAGGACTTAGTCGCGAGGCCAACGCATCTATGTGGTAGCTTGAGAGGGGTTGAGCAGAATCGAGAGACGCAACGCAAGACAGGGATTTAGACAGCTTTGGGCCCCGGGAAACATCATCCGGTAATAGCCCTACATGCTGTTTGAGGCTAGATCTCATTATGACCCTCATGGTGTCACCGGTAAACCGGCTCTTTGTGTCTAGCCCTAGAAATTGTTTCTTCTTGCTTGTCCCTCTTTGGGGAGCCCTGCCCCTCCTTATATATGTTGAAGGGGCGGGTTACATGACTAGTACTAGTAGGATTAGGATTACTCTATTACAAGTGGAGTCCTAGTCTTGCTTCCTTTGTAGGAGGATATTCCTTGTGCTTTCTTCATAAACCGGCTCACCATAACATGAACCGGCCTTCTGGGCCTTGGGCCTTGTCATCCGTCCGCCGTCCGCTGGGTTACCAGTGAGTCATACTAACCAGGTAGTTTGCTTGTAAACTGTTTGATTACGGCGGGTCGCCAGTGAATCACCAAGTGTAAACCGTCAAGTAAACCGCCAAGTCCGGCCGGGTCATATCTCCGGCCTGGTTACGCCGTGGGGTATATCCCCGACAGAGACTCTATATCATGAAGAACATGGTGCTACTTTGAAGCACAAGTGTGGAAAAAGATACTAACATTGTCCCTTCTCTCTTTTCTCTCATTTTTTTGGTGGGCTTCTTTAGCCTCTTTTGTTTATTTGGGCTTCATTGGACTCTTTTATTTTTGATAACCTCAGATGGGACAATGTTCTAATAATGATGATCATCACACTTTTATTTACTTACAACTTGATATTACAACTCGATACTTAGAACAAAAATATGACTCTATATGAATGCCTCCAGCGGTGTACCGGGATGTGCAATGACCAAGAGTGACATGTATGAAAAATATGAACGGTGGCTTTGCCACAAATACTATGTCAACTACATGATCATGCAAATCAATATGAGAATGATGAAGCGTGTCATAATAAATGGAATGGTGGAGTTACATGGCAATATATCTCAGAATGGCTATGGAAATGCCATAATAGGTAGGTATGGTGGCTATTTTGAGGAAGGTATACAGAGGGTTTTATGCACCAGCGAATGTTGCGCGGGATTAGAGTGGCTAGAGAGATGGAAGGGTGAGAGTGCGTATAATCCATGGACTCACATTAGTCATAAATTACTCACATAGTTATTGCACAAAATCTACTTAGCCCTCAAAGCAAAGCACTACGACGCATGCCCCTAGAGGGGAGGTTGGTAGGAGTTAACCATCGCGCGCCCCCGACCTTCTCGTAAAAATGAAACAATAAAGATACAGTGCGCGCTAATTTGGTTACATAGGCCATATGCGCAAGCTTCAGGAATCACAAACCTTAACACAATTATTTCTATCACCTCACAAACTACGTCTAGCATAACTCTAATATTACCATCTTAACATCTCAAAACAATTACGAGGAGTCAAACTTCACATAATATTTAATGCTCCCTATATGAAGGTTTTTATTGTATCTCCTTTGGATGTCTATCATATTAGGACTAATTTCATAACCCAAGAAAATTACCATGATGTTATTTAGAACTATCAAAATAATATAAGTGAAGCAAGAGAGTTCAAATTTCTATAAAATAAAACCACCGTCGTGCTCTAAAAAGATAAAAGTGAAGCACTAGAGAAAATTGCCTAGCTCAAAAGATATAAGTGAAGCACATAGAGTATTCTAATAAATCATGATTGAAGTGTGTCCCTCTTAAAAAGATGTGTACAGCAAGGATGATTGAGACAAACTAAAAAGTAAAGACTCATATCATACATGACGCTCCAAGCAAAACACATATCATGTAGTGAATAAAAATATAGCCTCAAGTAAAGTTACCGATGGATAAAGACGAAAAAGGGGATGCCTTCCCGGGGCATCCCCAAGCTTAGGCTCTTGGATGTCCTTGAATTTGAGCTCCGTTAGTAAAAAAGCAAATAACCACCCAAGGTACTGGTGTGACCTTGTTATAATTTCATATTGGTGAAATATATATTGCATTCCAACTTCTACATGGTTCATACCCCCCCCCCCCCGATACTAGCCATAGGTGCATCAAAATAAGCAAACAACACATAAAAAACAGAATCTGTCAAAAACAGAATAGTTTGTAGCAATACGTAAACTTCGCATACTTCTATAACTCTAAAAATCCTGAAACAATTGGACGACATGGGGAATTTGTATATCAATTTTGTGTAGAAATTTCAGAAGGTTTTTACGTTCAAGTGATTTATTGAATTTTCTGCACTGGGCGCAAAAGTTTCTGGTTTTCAGCGAAATCAAATCAACGATCACAGTAAGCCATCACAAAGGTCTTACTTGGCTCAAACACTAATTAAAAAAAACAAAAAACAATTACTACAGAAGTAATAATGTGTAAAACTTGAAAAATAGAACCAAAAAGTAAAAAGTAAAAATAAAATTAGGTTTCCTCCCAACAAGCTCTTTCTTTATAGCCATTAAGATCGGCTTGAGATTTCAATGATGCTCACATGAAAGATAAGAATTGAAGCACAAAGAGAGCATCATAAAACACGTGGAAAACACATCTAAGTCTAACATACTTCCTATGCATAGTAATTTTATAGGAAAACAAATCAAGACAAGCAATATCTAGCATATGCAAGGAAGAAAAACAAAGCAAGATCAATCTCAACATGAAGAGAGGTAATTTAGTAACATGAAGATTTCTGCAACCATATTTTCCTCTCTCATAATAATTGCATGTAGGATCATAAGCAAATTCAACAATATAGCTATCACAAAACATATTCTCAACACGATCCACATGCATGCGAAGTTGAGACTCTTCCAAAATAGTGGGATCAACATTAACTAAAGTCATGACCTCTCCAAACCCACTTTTATCAAAAAATTCGTAAGATTGAATATTCTCCAAATATGTGGGATCTAAAGTTGACACTCTTCCAAACCCACTTTTAATATTATTGGAAACATTATTATCAATCTTAGATTCATCATGGGGATTAAATGAATTTTTAAAATCATAAGAAGAATCACCCCAATCTTGATCATTGCAACAAGTAGTGGACATAGCAAAACTAGCAGCCACAAGCTTAGGGTTTTGCATATTATTAACACAATTGGCATTAATAGAATTTATAATAACATCATTGCAATCATGCCTTTTATTGAAGGAGCTATCGTGAATCAGTTCATCAATTTCTTCTTTCAACACTTCATCAAAATTTTCAGATTCACAAATTTCAAGCAAAACCTCATAAACATGATCTAGTGCACTCAACTCACTAGCAATTAGTTCAACATAATTGGATCTTTTAAATATATTAGCAAGTGGATGAGGATCCATAATAGAATTTTAGCAAGCGAAGATGCAAGCAAATAGAAGGCACATGGCAACACACGCAAACATGAGATCGAACGAGAAAAAGGCAAACGAAAAGAAGACAAATATTTTGTGTTTTTCTGAAAATGTTTTAGAAGTGGGGGAGAGGAAAATGAGAGGCGAATGGAAAATAATGTAAATGCGAGAGATGAGAGTTTAATGAAGGGTACTTGGTAGGTCTTGACTTGGCGTAGATTTCCCCAGCAACGACGCTGGAAATTTTGACTTCCTCGCTACTTTCCTGAGGTTGCGTTGGGATTTTCCTTGAAGAGGAAAGGGAGATGCATCACGGGGAAGTAAGTATTTCCCTCAGTTTTGAAAACCAAGGTATCAATCCAGTAGGAGAATACACACAAGTCCCCAAATACCTGCACAAACAATCAAACAACTTGCACCCAACGCTATAAAGGAGTTGTCAATCCCTTCTAGGTTATTTGCAAAAGTGAGATCCGATAGAGATAGATAAACAAGTAAAGTAAATATTTTTGGGTTTTTTGGTTTATAGATTGAAAATTAAAAGAGTGCAAAATAGTAGATCCGAAACTTATAAGATGTAAAGTAGACCCGGGGGCCATAGGTTTCACTAGAGGCTTCTCTCATGATAGCAAATATTACGGTGGGTGAACAAATTACTATCATGCAATTGATAGAAAAGCGAATAATTATAGTGACATCTATGGCAATGATCATGAATATAGGCATCACGTCCGAGAAAAGCAGACCGACTTTTGCCTGCATCTACTACTATTACTCCACACATCGACCGTTATCCAGCATGCATCTAGAGTATTAAGTTCATAAGAACAGAGTAACTCCTTAAGAAAGATGACATAATGTAGAGGAATTAACTCAAGCAATAAGATGAAAACCCCATCTTTTTATCCTCGATGGCAACAATACAATACTGTCATGTCCCCTACTGTCACTGGGATTGAGCACCGTAAGATTGAACCCAAAGCAAAGCACTTCTCTCATTGCAAGAAATATCAATCTAGTTGGCCAAACAAAACTGATAGTTCGAAGAGAATTACTAAGTTATACGATCATGCATAAAAGAATTCATAAGAAACTCAAATATTATTCATAGATAATCTGATCATAAACCCACAATTCATCGGATCTTGACAAACACACCGCAAAAGAAGATTACATCAGATAGATCTCCAAGAACAACGAGGAGAATATGGTATTGAAGATCAAAGAGAGAGAAGAAGCCATCTAACTACTAGCTATGGACCCATAGGTCTATGGTAAACTACTCACACTTCATCGAAAGGGCAATACGGTTGATGTAGATGCCCTCCGTGGTTGATTCCCCCTCCGGCAGTGTGATAACATGGCTTATTAGCGATGATAGACTACTCATATCAATAAGGAATTCCTTATTTTCTGAGAGGCCATTCGGATAGAACTCCAAAGTTAAGCATGCTCAGATTGGAGTGGTTTCAGAATGGGTGACCGACCGGGAAGTTGCTTCCAGGTGTGCACGAGTGAGGACAAACTGCGCAAAAAAAGCTAGTATTGATCTGCGGGGTAGTCTAGATCCCGCCAGGAGTAACGACCACCAGCGGGTGTGTCCGAGGCATTACAAGTCGGTATCAGAGCCGACCCTCGCGGTTACATGGATGTTTGTGGATAGGTGCGCGGTCATGACGTTTGTGACCCGTCGTGGCACACGGCATGACACATGTGCCGGACTGGATGCACAGACGTATGTGCCAAGAGGGAACGTTCCTCTGGCCCGACGAGGACGTCGGTTCCTCTGAGTGGGGGTGTATGTGATAGCCTGGCTTATTAGGGATGATAGACTACTCCTATCAGTAAGGAATTCCTTCTTTTCCGGGAGCCCACTCGGATAGAACTCCAAAGTTAAGCGTGCTCAGCTTGGAGTAGTTTCGGGATGGGTGACCGACCGGGACGTTGCTCCCGGGTGCGCACGAGTGAGGAAAAAGTGCGTAGAAAAGACTAGTATTTATCTATGGGGCCAGTCTAGATCCTGCCAAGAGTAACGACCACCGGTGGGTGTGTCCGGGCGGGTGTGTCTGGGGCGTTACAAGCAGAGTACCCGAAAAGGCATGGGTATTTATAGGCGGAAGAAGTCGGTCGAGGGAGGAACGAAGGGCCCACAAGGTAGGGGCGCGCCCTCCACCCTTGTGGACACCTCGCTGATCCCCTGGCGTGTACTCCAATCCATCTGATGTCTTCTAGTCCAAGAAAAATTTCCAAAAAGTTTCGTTCCGTTTGGACTCCATTTGATATTCCTTTTCTGCGAAACTCAAAAACAAGGAAAAAATTGAAACTGGCACTGGGCTCTGAGTTAATAGGTTAGTCCCCAAAATCATATAAAATAGCATAATAATGCATATAAACATTCAAGATAGATAATATAATAGCATGGAACAATAAAAAAATTATAGATACGTTGGAGACGTACCAAGACCCCCCATAAGGCAAGTGTGGCTGCACTTGTCAACTCAATTCGATGGCACTATGACTCGGCCAACAGATGTTCAAGTTCAATTACTATCCGATTAAATTTGAAAATAAATGATCTGAGCCATAATAAAATAACATGATGCATATAGAACATATGAATCATCAACAATAATAAAGCACAAGTCCACTAGATGCAGATGCACATGTATATCACATGTACTTGCATAACAGGCAAAAATCTAGCATCACATGAACATCACTAGTACTAGCATGACATAAATACTAGCATGAAATACGAGAACAATACTAATAGCAAGTAACCATATAACTAACAGGGTGCATAGAAGCATAGCATGATGGTAAACACGGATACACAAGCATAACAGAAACAACAATAGCAATAGTAAATGAGAAAACTTTTATTAAACATTCAAGTAGAAACAATGGCTACTGCAAGGTCATCATGCAAGTGGTTGTCGTGGCTTTCCTGGGGATGAAGGTTTCTCCGGGAAGAAGTGTGAGAAGCTGGCGAAAAGATTTACCGAAAACACTTCTCTCTCGAAGGGGGCTGGTTAGAGGCAAGGGCAAAATGGTCATTTTCAGTAAGTTTACACATAGTGCAAATGATACCAACAGAACGGGCTCGACGAGACAAAGACGTGGGCTTTGGAATCACCTGAATCGGAGATAGGATCAAAGAGATATGGATGTTTGAAGATCAGGGACTATTCTATAAAGAATATATTCACAAACAGGCCCCTGGCGGCTGAACCGAAAGCGCCATTCTCTGGTATACGTCTTCTACATAGGAAAACGACTTCTCAACAGAAGTAGATTTAAAATATGCTTTCCCTAAATGAAAACGTATTTCCAGAAAAACCATTTCGACTTACTATGCACGGGCCCGGGGCTTCTTTGGATGACAGGTGGGGCCGATTGGGTGGCGGGGCCCGCCAGGCCGGCTGTCTCGTGCGGGACAAAGGAAGCTGGGGAGGGGCGCAACGCCGACGACAACCCGGCTACCTCCGACCAAGCGGGAGGCACCGGCGGACTCGGGAAGGTACGTCGCATCCATCTGGAGCAGCAGCAGGCGTCGGGGAGGGCTGAGCTCGACGGGGGCTTGAGGTGGCCGAGGGTAGAGGCGGTGGCCAACCTCGGGAGCGAGTGTCCTCGGTGACTCCGATGATGAATGGAGGGGATGGGGAGGTGAGCCGTCGTGTAGGTCATCTAGTGGTGGAGAGAATGGGGGAGGGGAGCGCCTGGCTTTCTCGAATCCAAGCAGATTCCGGCAATCGCCGTGGTGGTCAGAGGAGGGGGGAGGGGCTCCAGTGGGCTTGGAGGGCCAGAGAGAGAGCGACGACGTGTGGAGGAGGTCAGGGATGCAATAAATAGCCGTGGCTCTGGAGAGCTCGAGAGTGCTCGGGGAACGCAACAATGGCGGTGGGGGCGGTGGTCAGGTCACGGGCATGGCTGCCGGCGCGTGACGATGGGGACATAGGAAGGGAGGAGTGAACCCTTCAATTTCAAAGGAAAATAACATTATTCTAGATCCAAAAAGTTCTTATCATCTTTACATCTTTTTTACACACACACACACACACACACACACACACACACACATCATTGCTTGGATTGAGCTGCATTTTCGTGGAGATGGGAGCTTTGGTCAAATGAAGACTTTGTAAAAGTTTCATACCATTTGGATACACCACAATGGTACTTGCTTCACAAAGCTCATATCTGAATAGAATCTTAGAAAAATTACTGAGGGAAATTGACTAAATAAAATGAGCCAAAATTTGGTGGAGAGAGTTTATATGTATAGGATCATGTCTTGGTAAGTTTCAGAAATAATGAAGCAATACAAAATATAGTTGCTTCACAAACTGAAAATCTGACCAGAAACCAAGATTTGATGCTGAGCTCACCTAGAGGGATGGCATGAGCTCAAATTTGGAGGAGAGATATTATTTGATCATATATAGGTCATGTCAAAATTTTAACTCATTTCAATATGGCTAACTAGTACCTCCTTTGCAAAGTTCCTTTCTGGACAAAAACTTTGGAAAATAACTAAGAAATATTGACTAGGCAATTTGAGTTGAATTTTGGCATGATGCAATGATTTGGATAGGAAAGAGTGTCCAAAAAGTTTGAGGTCAATCAGAAAGATATATATGACACTTCCTTCACAAAGTGCCATTTAGGGCAGAATAGGAAAATGATTATTAATGGATTATTTTTTTACATGGCAGGTAAAGGGTTTTTGACATAAGTGAGGAAGTTGTGACCCAAACATTGTATGGGAATTAATTTGAAATTTTTGGAGTGATAGAAATATAGGTTGCTTCACAACCTAGGGCAAATAGGGTTATTCCTTTAATAGAAAAAGGAATATTCCCAAGAAAAAGAATGTTGGGGTTGGTCCAAGATGGGAAAGGACATGATATGGAGATGGTTTTGAGAATGACAAGCCACTTGGGAGCCTGAGAAGAGATGATCTGCCCAGGTTTCTGGACCATAGAGCCACAGAAAAGAAATTCAAACCAAAATTTTAAATAAATCCAAAGGAAAAAAGAAAGGGCCAAAATCCAGGTTGTCACAAGGATTGTGGCTCCGCTAAGCTCATCTAGCATGTCATCTAAGCGTGCTATGGGGTGACGGTATCTCACGGTGATAGTATTAATGCGATGACAATTGAAACACATGCGATAGGTACCATCTTTCTTGGGGACAGGGATTATCGGAACGACACAAGGGCTCAAGCATACCTCTACACTTGCCAAGTTCTGGCAACTTCCTCCGTCGATGATGACCTTGACGGAACGTCCATTGATGCCGGCCTTCATGTGGAAGATGTGGCAACGTGGTCCTCGTCTTGTTGGTGTTGAAGCGTCAAGACCTTGGAGACTGAAAGGATCGATATGGTTGACTAGAAGGGGGGGGGTGAATAGGCAACTAACAATTTTTAGCTTTTATTAACCACTTAAAATTAAGCGACAAAATAAGTTGTCTAGATATTCTACTAGGATGACAACTAAGATAAAGAAGGACAACAACTACACATGCATGCTATAGGAGTTGAACAAGTAAAGCATGCAAAAGTAAAGGTAAGAAATAACCACAAGTGGAACCGGTGGAGACGAGGATGTGTTTCCGAAGTTCCTTCCCTTCGAGGGGAAGTACGTCTCCGTTGGAGCGGTGTGGAGGCACAATGCTCCTCAAGAAGCCATTAGGGCCACCGTATTCTCCTCACGCCCTCACACGATGCAAGGTGACGTGATTCCACTAGTGGTGCCCTTGAAGGCGGCAACCGAACCTTTACAAACAAGGTTGGGGCTATCTCCACAACTTGGAGGCTCCCAACAAACCACGAAGCTTCACCACAATGGAATATGGCTTCGAGGTGACCTCAACCGTCTAGGGTGCTCAAACACCCAAGAGTAACAAGATCCGCAAGGGATTAGTGGGGAGAATCAAATATCTCTTGGTGGAAGTGTAGATCGATGCCTCCTCAAGCAATCCCGAGCAAATCAACAAGTTTGATTGGCTAGGGAGAGAGATCGGGCGGAAATGGAGTTTTTGGAGCAACAATGGAGTAGTGGGGGAAGAGGTAAGTCTTCTTGGAGAAGAAGACCCCCTATATATAGTGGGGGGACAAATCCAACCGTTATTGGAGTTTTCAGCCCGCAGAGAGCGGTAGTACCGCGCATGAGTTGCGGTACTACCGCTGGCTGAGCGGTACTACCGCTTGGGAAGCGGTACTACCGCATAGGCAAAAAATTGCGACATGATTGACAACCACGGATGAAATAAATTACATCTGTGGCTACATCCGCAGGGAAAACGGTAGTAGCAAAATGCGACACGGTACTACCGCTTAAGATAAGCGGTACTACCGCATTGTATGCGGAAGTACAAAATTACTTCCGCATCCACTTCTGTACTTAGACTCAGCGCCTGGGCGAGATACATGGTACTACCGCTCTGGAGACGCGGTACTACCGTGGGAGCGGTACTACCGTGTCGGCAGGAGGTGCTACCGTGTAACTGCGCGGTACTACCGCTTGGTTGAGCGGTACTACCGCTTGCCAGGCAGTTGATCAGTTAAGAAGTTACAGTTTTGCATAAACGAAAAATAACCGGTTGGACCTCCTGAGAAGCAAGGAAAGGTGGTGTGGGAGAAGGATGTGTACGTGTTGATTCTACCCAATCCTTTCCGACGCGGACCCCCTCTTAATAGTACGGCTTTCCTATTACTCAAAGCCACCGACAGGGAGCAAAAAGAAAACACCGTCCTTCATAGAATCCGAGGGGCAAGCAATCGTCTTGTGCCATAAGGGAGATATACCTGTATGAGCTTAGAGCACACGATCAGTCCGCAAATGTATTGTCATCAATCACCAAAACTACTTAGGGAGAAATATGCCCTTACAATCTCCCCCTTTTTCGTGTATTGATGACAACACGAGATTTGCACAGAGAAGAAATAATAGAGTATGCAATACAAGCCCTGGAGTATAGGTGAGCTCCCCCTGGATGTGTGCCTTCACACGATTGTGCTTTGGACTGCACAACACACATACTAGGTATAGTGCTCCCCTATAATCTACACACGAGATACTCTATATAACACTAACTGCACTGGATAAACATTAAAGACATAATGATAAGTTCAACGATAACGGGGCATATGTCTTACACCATATGATAGTCTCACGCACCCGACACAAACACGCAAATAAACCAGAGTTCAACGAAAAACACACGAACAGGCACAAGACGGCAAATCACTCTCCCCCTTTGTCATCGAGACACCACAAAGGGGAAAAGAGGACACTAAGACGGGTGGCAGCCCGGGAGAAGCTCAGTCGTCATACTCATCATCAAACCCCTACTGCTCCTCCTGATACTCATCATCAGATCCCTGCGGCTCCTCCTGATACTCCTCCTCAGACTCTGACCACTTGTATCCCTGGCGAGCCATCCAGGTAGCCTCAGGTGTGATGTTATCCTCAGATCCAATGGAAACTTCCTCTCCATAGAGAGCCAGAATCTTCTTGTCACGCTGGCGAGTCTTCTTATCAGTCTCATGAGCCCGGTATTGCCCCTTGGCCTGCATGCAGAAGAGGGCCTTCATCTTCTGCTGAAGCCTTTTAGCCCAAGACGGCTTCTCCACTACAGAGGAAGAAGAAGGGGCAAATCTGCCAGAGCGCACATCAGCAGTCTCCTCCATAGGCTCGTCCTCAGTGCCCATCTGGGCAGCTGCAGCCTGAGCACGAGTGGTGGTGTTGGCCCATCGAGTCTTGACGCGAAGCCGGATGGGATCATGGCGGTAGCAGTCGGCCTCGAACTCTTCCTCTGGGTACAGCTTCTCCCAAGTCTTGGAGATCAGTAGAAACAAGTATGGACCATAAATAGGTACCTTGCGAGAGTAGATGGCAAAACGGAGCTCATTCCACATGATGTGGGAGATGTCCAGTGGAGTGGTCTGGGATGAGCGAGCCTTTTGACACATCAGAAGCATATCAACCGGGTAGGCATGGACCTTGTCCTTGTCGCCAACACGAGGGAACAAAGTGTTGCGAAAAATCCGATACATGATGTCCAAGAAGGGGTTCAACACCCAAGTCGTTTTGCCACTAGCAAGAGTCTTTGCCTCATTAAATGGAAGCAGTTTGTCCTTGTTTGCTGATTCAGGATTGGCGTGAGGCCGAAAACCAATTGGGTTATGGAGACCCTCATCAGGAAGCTGAAGAAGATCCATGAAGTCCTTCCAAGTAGAGGTCATCTTGTGACCATTGGTCATCCAAGTCATGGGGCGATCCTCCTTGGCTTGGAAATTGACAGAGGCATAGAACTGCGCAATAATCTCAGGGTCAAAGTCGTTCTGGAAGGTCATGATGTGCTCCAGACCCAACTGCTCGATCAAATCAAGGGCTTCTGCAAAGTATGCCCGGTTCTTGTCCTTCCTCATGTGCTCCACATCCACCCAGTGAGCATCCACATAAAGATTTGCCTTGGTCTTGAGAACCTCATGATAGATGCGAAACTGCTGCTTGGTCCAGAAGATATCATCTCCAGGAAAGTGCTCACGGGGTTCTCCATACGGGTTGATCTTCCTTCGAGACATGAACTCAGCAGCAGGCATCTCCTCCATAGACATTGAGGATTCCTTACGTTTGTTGGCTGAAGTCTTGTACCGGCGCTGGGGATTGGAGCCCTCTGGCACATCACTTGGGGTACGCAGGCGCTTGGAACCGGTGTCGCGGACAGGGTTGGTACGACGACCCTCAAAACCGGAGCCACCACCTAAAAACACAAACACAAGACCACAACAACACAAACACAAGAAGAATCAATGCCAAAGCCTCGAAAGACACAAGAAACCAGGAGAAATAGGAAAGAGATCATGCTACAAAGAAAATATGATACAAGCGGTAGTACTGCTGACCCTGGCGGAAGTAAAAAATTAGTACTGCAGGGTAAGCGGTAGTACCGCATGTCACATGCGGTAGTACCGCATACGCTGTGGTAGTAATATTTTACTTCCGCCAGAAGAGGCGGAACTAAAAAATTAGTAACGCAGGGCAAGCGGTAGTACCGCAGGTGGATGCGGTAGTACCGCGTACACTGCGGTAGTAATATTTTACTTCCGCCAGAAGAGGCGGAACTAAAATATTAGTACCGCAACGTAAGCGGTAGTACCGCATACGGACGCGGTAGTACCGCATACGTTGCGGTAGTAATATTTTACTTCCGTCAAAGGGGCGGAACTAAAAACTTAGTGCTGCATGCGGAGCGGTAGTACCGCATTGGGTCGCGGTAGTACCGCTCGGCAAGCAGTACTAAATTTTTACTTCCGCCCGAAGGGGCGGAACTAAAAGCTTAGTGCTGCATGCGGAGCGGTAGTACCGCATTGGGTCGCGGTAGTACCGTTCGGCAAGCAGTACTAAATTTTTACTTCCGCCCGAGCGGTAGTATCGCTGAGGACAGCGGTAGTACCGCTCAGGTCAGATCAGATCTGGATTACATCGTGTGGTAGTACCGCGGTTCTCCAGCGGTAGTACCGCACGAAACAGATCTGAGAAGAGCAGATCTAGAAACTACCAACGAGATCGACACACGGTACTACGGCTGATCATAGTAACTTTGTAGCAACAACTCTAATCATATTTCTAGTGCACAAACACTCTCCCACATCCTAAGCATCCATGGATAAGATCACGAAGAACACACGAACACTAAGCATCTCCCCTAACCCTAAAAACTCAGGCAAGGCAATAAGAAGAGGGGAAAAGGGGAGAAACCTGCATCCATGGCAAGAGGACGTGGTGGGGATCGATTCCACCGGCCGGAAAGCGAGAAGAGTGGCCGAGGGAGGAGATCCGGCGAGGTCCTCCGGCGGCGTTCTTGAGAGAGAGAGAGAGAGAGACAGGGACGACGTGGGGGTTAGGAGTGAATGGGTATGGGGGAGATGGAACTCCCCCTGCCTGCTTATAACCCCCACACGTTCGGATATGTGCGGTAGTACCGCTCGCCGGGCGGTAGTACCGCCCTACCAGCGGCAGTAAAAAATTACTGCCGTGCTGGAGGTGCGGTAGTACCGTATGTCCTCCGCGGTAGTACCGTAACCAATCACGGTAGTACCGTTCCCCCAAGAAAATGCACGAAAAAGGCAAGAGGCTTTAAGCACTAGAGAGTAAAAACACCATGTGCACAAGCAAAACAAGAAACACAAATTCCTCACAAAAGGGCGGTGGCCGAGGCCACCTATGTTTGAGTTTTATAGATATGGCACCGCGAAGAATTATCCTTGGGCCCATGATCAAAGCTCGACTTGAAGCATTTAAGCCAACTATGTATGGCAAATGAAGAAGTTTTGGTTAGTTTATGCATAATGGGGGGAGGAATAGTTCATTGAGAGAACAGTACTCCCCCTAAGTCCATGCCTACATCTAGACAAGATAGCTATGTCGAGTGTGAGGAGTGTGTGCACAGATTCAAACCACATTGCTCAAATCAATGATATTTAGCTCATGCCTTAACTCGCGAAATCTTGCTTCATCCAGAGGCTTCGTGAAGATATCTGCAAGGTTATCATGAGTGTTGACGTAGTGAAGCTCGATTTCTCCTTGCCTTATGTGATCCCGGATGAAGTGATATCGAATCTCAATATGCTTCGTCTTGAAGTGTAGCACCGGGTTGAGAGAAATCTTGATGGCACTTTCATTGTCACACCAAAGAGGCACTTTGTCACAAGTGACACCGTAATCCTTTAAAGTTTGCCTCATCCATAAGAGTTGAGCACATCAACTGCCAGCTGCCACATATTCTGCTTCGGTGGACGAGAGAGATACACAACTTTGTTTTTTGGAAGACCAACTAACAAGAGAGCAACCAAGAAATTGGCACCCTCCCGAGGTGGACTTCCTATCCACTTTGTCTCCTGCCCAGTCAGAATCAGAGAAACCAACAAGGTTGAAATTTGCTCCTCTTGGGTACCATAAGCCAAAGTTTGGGGTATGAGCCAAATATCGAAAGATTCGCTTGACAACCACAAAGTGACTTTTCTTAGGTGAGGCTTGAAACCGTGCACAAATTTCCACACTCAACATAATATCCGGTTTAGATGCACAAAGGTAAAGCAAAGATCCGATCATAGAGCGATATACCTTTTGATCCACCGCTTTACCATTGGGATCGATGTCAAGTTGGCATTTGGTTGGCATTGGAGTGGTAGCCGGCTTGACATCACTAAGGTTGAACCTCTTGAGCATGTCTTGAGTATACTTGGATTGTTTGATGAAGATGCCTTCTCTTCGTTGTTTGATCTCAAATCCAAGGAAGTACTTCAACTCTCCCATCATGGATATCTCAAAATGTGTGGTCATGAGTGCAGCGAACTCATCATTGAAAGCTTTGTTAGGAGAACCAAAGATAATATCATCAACATATAGTTGGCATACAAACAACTCCCCTTTGACCTTCTTAGTAAAAAGAGTGGGGTCGATTTTCCCAATTTCAAACCCACGATCTTGTAGCAACTCGGTAAGGTGCTCATACCACGCTCGTGGGGCTTGTTTAAGGCCATAGAGTGCCTTATCAAGTTGATACACATGATTGGGGAACTTAGGATCCTCGAACCCCGGGGGTTGTTTAACATACACCAACTCATTAATGGGACCATTAAGAAATGCACTTTTCACATCCATTTGTTGCAATTTAAAGTTATGATGGGAAGCATAGGCAAGCAACAAATGAATGGATTCAAGACGAGCAACGGGGGCAAAGGTTTCACCGTAGTCGATACCCTCGACTTGGGAGTAGCCTTGAGCCACCAGACGTGCCTTGTTGCGGATGACAATGCCATGGGCATCTTGCTTGTTCTTAAAGATCCATTTGGTTCCAATGACATTATGGTTCTCCTTTGGTCTTGGCACCAGGCGCCACACTTTGTTGCGCTCGAAGTTATTGAGTTCTTCATGCATGGCATTGAGCCAGTCAGGGTCTTCGAGCGCCTCATAGACCTTCTTAGGTTCAACAAAGGAGACAAAAGCTTGATGAGCACAATAGTTTGCTAATTGTCTACGAGTGCTTACCCCCCTTTTGATGCTTCCTAAAATGTTCTCGATGTGATGCTCGTTGGAAGCAAGCCTGGAGGCAACTTTTGCAGCACGACGCTCTAATTGCTCTTCAAGTGATAACTGAGGAGCATTGAGTTGATCATCTTGAGCGTCATCATGAGCAAGATCTTGATCTTGAGCTTCCTCTTGACCTTGATCTTGCTTGGGAGACTGAACTTGGCCTTGTGCATCAATTGGAGGTTCTTCACCAACTTGAGGTTGATCTTGCACTTGGCCTTGTTCATCAGGCTGAGGGCCTTCATTTTGTTCTTTGGAAGCGTGTGGGTCTTGGGTTGGTGATGGTTCCACTTGAGTGGAACATTGTCCTTCTCCTTCGACCACAAGGGGTTCCTCAATGGGTAGGATATATCCAACACCCATTCTTCTTATGGCTTGAGGAGAAATTTCATCACCTGCATCACAAGTACCACTTTGCTCCACTTGGGAGCCGTTATTTTCATCAAACTCTATGTTACTCGTCTCCTCTATGAGTCCAGTGGACTTGTTGAGGACACGGTAAGCATGAGAGTTTGTAGCATAACCAACAAATATGCCCTCATGAGCTCTAGATTCAAATTTAGACAAACGAACACCTTTCTTGAGAATGAAACACTTACACCCGAACACCCGGAAGTACTTGAGATTGGGCTTGTTACCGGTAAGAATCTCATACGGAGTTTTGTTCAAGCCTTTGCGGAGATAGAGACGATTTGACGCATGGCAAGCGGTGTTGATGGCTTCGGCCCAAAAGTTGTATGGAGAGTTGAATTCAGCCATCATGGTTCTTGCAGCATCTATTAAGGTTCGGTTCTTTCTCTCCGCAACACCGTTTTGTTGAGGGGTATACCGGGCGGCATACTGATGTTTGATCCCCTCATCACCAAGAAACTCATCCAAGGTGTAGTTCTTGAACTCGGTGCCATTGTCACTTCTGATCATCAAAATCTTTGCTTCATGTTGTCGTTGAGCTTCATTTGCAAAGTTGATGACGGTTTGTTGGGTCTCACTCTTCTTCTTGAAGAAGTACACCCAGGTATATCTTGAGTAATCATCCACAATCACCAAGCAATATTTCCTACCCCCAAGACTATCAAAAGTGGGAGGCCCAAAGAGATCCATGTGGAGGAGCTCTAGAGGTCTCTTTGAATAGATGATAGTCGTGGGAGGGTGAGCCTTCTCATGTAATTTTCCTTCAATGCACGCCCTGCAAGCACGATCTTTGGCAAAGCTAACATTTGTTAGTCCTCGGACATGGTCCCCCTTGAGAAGACTTTGCAAAGATCTCATATTGACGTGGGCCAAACGGCGATGCCAAAGCCATCCCACATCAACTTTAGCCATTAGGCATGTCGCGACCTTAGTGGGTTGCTTCGAGAAGTTAACCACATAAAGACCGTTCTCGACATGCCCAACATAGGCTACTTTAAGAGTCTTGCTCCACAAGAGGGCCACAGAATCAATATCAAAGAATGTAGCAAAACCCATGAGTGCAAGTTGGCGAACAGAAAGTAAATTGTATGCAAGGGACTCAACAAGCATGACTTTCTCGATCGTGAGATCATGAGAAACAACAACCTTGCCAAGTCCCAATACCTTAGAAGATGAAGCATCACCGCATTCGACGTTGGTGGCCATAGATGAACCGAGATGCACGTCCACCACCAAGTCTTTGCTTCCGGTCATATGATTTGTGGCTCCGCTATCGAGCAACCATGATCCCCCACCGGAAGCAAACCCCTACAATAGATCAATGCTTGGATTTAGGTACCCATTTGGTAATGGGTCCTTTGAGGTTAGTGACAAGGGTCTTAGGAACCCAAATGGACCATTCAATGTACTCATAAGAAGAACCAACAAATTTAGCAAACACATGGCCATCACTAGCACGGCATAAAACATATGAGGGATTAAAATCGCCGGCCATGTTTGATGGTATGGTAGACTTTTTCTTGACACCACCACTTTTCTTCTTGGTTGACGTGCCCTCTCCTTCTTTCACAAAGGATTGTCGGAGAGGGGGTGGTTGCTTTGTCTTGTCATTCTTCTTCTTCTTGGGCTTAGGAGCAAACCCAATTCCTTCCTTTGCCACAACTTCCTTTTGATTGCTCAAAAGGGCTTTGAGGTTCTTCTCACCTTGTATGCAAGTCACAAGTCCTTTCTCAAGTTGCTTCTTTAATTCGGCATTCTCTTCAACAAGATGCACATGCTCACAACATGGGTTAGTAGCATTTGCATTATCAATTAAAACCATGCGAGGAAAGATAGCCTTTTCCTTGGTTAGCGAAACTTGGAGTTGATCATGAGACTCCTTGAGAGTAGCATGCATTCCTTTCAAGGCCTTGTGAGCCTTGTCAAGTATGTCAAACTCCTCTTTGAGTTTAGCATGGTCAACCTCAAGTTTTGCCTTCTCAGAGTTAAGGACACGAGAGACAACTAAAGCATGATCAAGATCTTTCTTTAATTTAGCATGATCATCGTTGTGTGACTCCTCAAGAGTCAAACGAAGACCACGCTCTTCCTCTAGGGCGTTAGAGAGATCCGATATCTCATCGGCATAGTCTCAACTATGCCCTTCCATTCTAGTAATGGTTTCCTCGTGAGCCTCGATAATGTCATTGGCCTCACCGAGTTGTTCCAAGAGAGCAACAAAATGCTTCTTGGGTTTGCCCTTGAGATTCTTTATGAACACATCAAATTCATTTTCTCCCTCCTTAATACCCTCACCCTCATCAATACAATTAGTCAATGAAGGGTTAGAAGAGATAGTAGTATTGATGTTTGGGGTTACCTTGTTGGTGGCCTTGGCCATGAGACACTTGGCGGTGATGTTCTCGTTTGGTGAGTTGAAAAGAGATGAGTGCGGAGTGGTAGCAATTGCAATTGTGGCCATAGTGGTCACCTCATCGTCTTCATCATTGTCATCATCCTCCACATATTCTTCTTGAGCCACCAACACTTTCGGAGGAGTCTTCTTGATGAAGTTGTTCTTGTTGGGATAGGACTTTGACTTGTCCTTCCGAATAAGCTTGCCTCCAAAGTCTTCTCTCTTCTCATATGGGCAATCCACAACGAAGTGACTTACATTTCCACAGTTGAAGCATGTCCTTACTCGTTGCTTCCCTTTGTTCCCACTGGAGTTGTTCCTGTTAAAGTTGGACCTTGAGTTCTTCTTGCCCCAGAATTGCCTTGAAGCAAGAGCCATGTGCTCGTGATAGGCATATTTGGTGTCCTCGGGGCAACACTCATCATCATCTTCCACTTCCTCCTCTTCCACACAAGCCTTGGCCTTCAGAGCAAGATTAGGCTTCTTGGATCATTGAGCTATTAGGATCGCATTGTCGGCGGTTACGTCAAGGATCCTCATGGCAACAAATTCATCCAACACTTCGTTTGAGGATAAAGTGTGGAAGTCCGGTCTCTGACGAATGACAGAGGACATGGCCTTATGATAGGGCATCATGGCCTTGAGGAACTTGCGCTTGATCCAATTGTCATCCGTATCCTTACTGCCATGATCTCGAAGAGACACTGCAAGAATAGTTAATATTCGATAAAGTTCACGGGGATCTTCATCTTCGATCATAGCAAACTCATCAGCTTCATCTTGCACCACTTCATAGTTGGAGCGTTGAATACTTGTGCTTCCCTTGTACATTGTGCCAACATGCTCCCATGCTTCCTTGGCCACAGTGAAGGGACGAAGGTGAGCAATGTCTTCAGGAGGGATGGAATCTTGAAGAATGCAAAGTGCGGACTCGTTGAACTGATGATCGGCAGTTTCTCTTGGAGTCATGTTGTCGGGATCATACGGATAAAAACCTTGCTCAATGATTCTCCAAAGGTTAGTGGAACAATGATTAATATGACGTTTGAAACGAAACACCCAAGTAGCAAAATCAGTATTTTTAACAAACTTGGGAGGGGGCCCAACAGAGTTTAAATACGGTGTGGGAACGGGTCCTCCATAGTGAGTAGGAGGAGCAGATTGGGCAAATTTCCCACTCCCATTCTTAGTGACCGGGGCTTGCTCACTACTAGCTTCTCCCTTGTCGGGATTAGCCTCCGACACGTTGGTAGCGGGACGACCCACTTCCAACGGTGAGGTGGATAATTTAAGCCCCTCAAGCATTTCTTTAAACATGCCTTTGACCTCGCTCGCTAGTGATTCTTTCAATGTGGTCAAGGCCACATTGAACTCCTCACGAGTGACCGAGGCTCCCCCATCTGACGTAGGCAAGGACGGATTTCCACCGGAATGGTCCTCCGTCTCGACTACGTTGTCAACCATACTCTTCGGACGGTAAAGTCCTTAAAAAGAGACAAGGCTCTGATACCAATTGAAAGGATCGATATGGTTGACTAGAGGGGGGTGAATAGGCAACTAACAATTTTTAGCTTTTATTAACCACTTAAAATTAAGCGACAAAATAAGTTGTCTAGATATTCTACTAGGATGACAACTAAGATAAAGAAGGACAACAACTACACATGCATGCTATAGGAGTTGAACAAGTAAAGCATGCAACAGTAAAGGTAAGAAATAACCACAAGTGGAACCGGTGGAGACGAGGATGTGTTTCCGAAGTTCCTTCCCTTTGAGGGGAAGTACGTCTCCGTTGGAGCGGTGTGGAGGCACAATGCTCCCCAAGAAGCCACTAGGGCCACCGTATTCTCCTCACGCCCTCACACGATGCAAGGTGCCGTGATTCCACTAGTGGTGCCCTTGAAGGCGGCAACCGAACCTTTACAAACAAGGTTGGGGCTATCTCCACAACTTGGAGGCTCCCAACAAACCACGAAGCTTCACCACAATGGAATATGGCTTCGAGGTGACCTCAACCGTCTAGGGTGCTCAAACACCCAAGAGTAACAAGATCCGCAAGGGATTAGTGGCGAGAATCAAATATCTCTTGGTGGAAGTGTAGATCGATGCCTCCTCAAGCAATCCCGAGCAAATCAACAAGTTTGATTGGCTAGGGAGAGAGATCGGGCGGAAATGGAGCTTTTGGAGCAACAATGGAGTAGTGGGGGAAGAGGTAAGTCTTCTTGGAGAAGAAGACCCCCTATATATAGTGGGGGGACAAATCCAACCGTTATTGGAGTTTTCAGCCCGCAGAGAGCGGTAGTACCGCGCATGATTTGCGGTACTACCGCTGGCTGAGCGGTACTACCGCTTGGGAAGCGATACTACCGCATAGGCAAAAGATTGCGACATGATTGACAACCACGGATGAAATAAATTACATCCGTGGCTACATCCGCAGGGAAAACGGTAGTAGCAAAACGCGACACGGTACTACCGCTTAAGATAAGCGGTACTACCGCATTGTATGCGGAAGTAAAAAATTACTTCCGCATCCACTTCTGTATTAGACTCAGCGCCTGGGCCAGATACACGGTAGTACCGCTCTGGAGACGCGGTACTACCGTGGGAGCGGTACTACCGTGTCGGCAGGAGGTACTACCGTGTAACTGCGCGGTACTACCGCTTGGTTGAGCGGTACTACCGCTTGCCAGGCAGTTGATCAGTTAAGAAGTTACAGTTTTGCATAAACGAAAAATAACCGGTTGGACCTCTAGAGAAGCAAGGAAAGGTGGTGTGGGAGAAGGATGTGTACGTGTTGATTCTACCCAATCCTTTCCGACGCGGACCCCCTCTTAATAGTACGGCTTTCCTATTACTCAAAGCCACCGACAGGGAGCAAAAAGAAAACATCGTCCTTCATAGAATCCGAGGGGCAAGCAACCGTCTTGTGCCATAAGGGAGATATACCTGTATGAGCTTAGAGCACACGATCAGTCCGCAAATGTATTGTCATCAATCACCAAAACTACCTAGGGAGAAATATGCCCTTACAGAGACAACAAGAGCGAGGCTCGGATCGTTGTCACAAAAGAATTGATTGTCTTTATCCTCATTCACCCGACCATGCATGGCCACGTGCTCAAGGGCTTCCATTTATTCATTGCTCATAGAGTCATAGGAACCATCGTCGTTGATGATCATGGTTCTTCTTGTTTGACACTCATATGACTTATGGCCTCGTCCTTGACATTTGAAGCATTTTATGGAGCACGTCTTGGGGGTATCCTTCGTAGGAGTTGTAGATGATGAAGCTCTTGGCTTGAAGTTGCTCGTAGTAGTAGGATGACTTGATGATGTCGAAGTCTTGTAAGTGGACCTTTCACCGATGCTTGGAGAAGGCTTGGTTGAAGTAGGAGGCGCTGAAGTCGTTGGAGCTTGGTTGTAGGAGCCATAGTCAGAGTACTTGGAAGGATACTTGGAGTACTTGTAGTCCTCTTGTACTTGTCGATCCTCTTTTGTAGCTTTGTGCACTAGCTCAATGAGGTTGGAGTATGGTTGGAAGTCGACGATTTTCTTGATAGAGTAGTTGATGCCATTCAAGAATCTTGCCGTCGTTTGCTCTTCATCTTCCGTGATATTAGCACGAATCATGGCGATCTCCATTTCCTTGTAATATTCTTCAACGGACTTGGTGCCTTGCATGAGGAGTTACAATTTCTTGAATAAGTCGCGGTTATAGTGTGTTGGCACAAAGCGCGCTCTCATGACATCCTTCATTTGGTTCCAAGTGGTGATGGGTGGTTCGCCTTTTGCTTGTCACCTCTCAATGACTTGCTCCCACCAAATAAGGACATAGTGTAACATCCCAAAATTCTAAATTTTCAAATTTTATATTGAATAGATAGTTTTGATTGCTTGTGTGATGTGCTTGTGTGAAATTGAGTGAAATTTGAAACTTTTGAAAATTAAATGAAAGGGGATAAAATGACTTTCCCAAACTTTCATTTTTACTTCTCATCTTCATGAATTCAAATTCATTTCATCACTAAACCCTAAAGTGAAGATGATATGACTTCTTCCATTTAAATAAATGAAAAATATTTTGAAAAGATTTGAATTCCATTTTTGAAATATTTCAAATTCAGAAACTTTATGCAACCAATGATTTTCATGAGAGAAGATAAAATGACATCTTCAAATTATACGAAATATGAGTTGGAAGTTTAAAAGGAACAAATTAAATCCCTTTGAAGTATTTTTGAAAGTCATTTTCAAATTTGAGTTATTAGGCTTTTATTCAAATTATTTTTCTCCAAAAGTAAAATATATGGAAAATAGGGTAAAATGATCCCTACAATGGAAAATTGGAGAAAAACGAGTTTGAAGTAATTTCGGTATGTAAAATATTTTATATTGAATTTTAAATAAACCAGAAGCATTTTTTGATTTATTTAAATTCGTGAACATTTAATTTGACTCTACAAAAATCTTCATGTTGTAGGAAAACTTTTTCTGAAAATTTTGATATATTATATGCCTATATAAAATTTTATCTTATTTTGGTTATTTAGTTTTTCCTTTTTGTTTCTATATAAAAAAGAAAAAACTGCGCGTGCGCCTGGAACTAAGCGCCGCCCACATGCGTAACAAAGTGGGAGCAGATGCCACATCTATTTTTTTCTACATGAGCCAAGCCCAGTAGTTTTTTTCCAAGTTTTTTTTGTTCTTTTCTTCACTTTGGCTGAATTTCCAAAAAAGAAAAAATAGCAGCGCGAACGCGTACGGCCAATGGCCTTTAGGCCCGTGCTGCGAGCCGCTTCGTTTTCTTCTCTGTTTCGTTTAATTTCGTCTATGTTTAGTCCCACATTGCCTAGCCTTTCACCCCTAAACATTTTTTCCATCTGTAAATATAGATCCATAGAGCCTCCAAAAATCATCCGATTCGGATTAAATCAATATTTTGATTTGATTAGATTCACAAAAAAATATTATTTCTTCTCTCCGGTAGAAATTCTCGAAGTAGTCTCCTCTCTGCGAAGTCGTCTTTTCTGTCCCTAAAGGTATCTTTCTTCTTTTTTTATACTCCCGTAGCTTATTATTTCTAGACATGTATGATAGAATAATTAGATTTATAAACTAGCCCTGTATTTACACTTTAGAGCTAGTATTTTTTTAGCCATAGCTATTTTTTTTTCATAAAACAACATGGACCTAATTTTTCAAATAGCCATAACGTTTTACTCGTTCATCCAAATTTGATGAAACCAGCGCCTAGATTTTCGTCTTGATTCCACCTATCCAGTGAATCCATCAAATAATCTTTTTACAATTTTCAAATTTCGAAATTTCTTCAAATTCATATTCAAACTTCTTTTCATCATATCTTTTTAACCGTAACCCCGTTTGAGTTGATTCTTTTTGCAAATCGAAGCTCTTGACCTAAACTTTCTGATAAGGCCAAATTCACCTAATTTTGGTACTTTTAGAAAAAAAATATCGGTTGCAAGAGTTATTTGCTTGGTTCGAAGTTTTTCGAAGTGTTTTCTTCGTTCTTTCCGATCTTTTGAGTGATTGCTGATGTGTGGTTACTATTGCTTGCTTACGATAGATTGGTCGGAGTGTGACGAGTAGATCTATCACGAGTCATGAGTGCGAAGAATCTACATCAACAGTACAAGGCAAGTTCATACTTTGATCATACTTTCCAATACCCAATTTTTATTGCTTAGTAGTTGATGAGGTAGGAACCCAATGACTTGAGATCTACCCAAGGGAATATATGCTATGTTATTTATTGCTTAGCCATGCTTGTAGACGTGGATTGGTATGTGAGATTTCATGAAAGCTGTGAGTGTAATAACAACTAAGGGAATGTTTAAGGTGGTAACTTTAATACACATCTGGGTGGAATGGTTGGGGCACCCTGGAGCACCGAGTGGTTTTCCCGGGCACCTGAAGGGTCCAGTGTTGTCCTAGGAAATCCGTGTGATTATCCTATGGAATATCACCCAGGCTCAGAGGGATCATATATCATTCATGCCTAGAAACTTTCGTGTCCAGCCAAATGCCATTACGGGCTCTGGCATAGTTGAGTATGTTGTGTGAGCTTGCACTAGCAGATGTAGGGGGAAATAGGTGTAACTGTTCATCCGGGGTAAACAGTAAATGCTTCTGAAAGACTGTGTCTCGGTCATCCGTTTTCAAACACCATGCAGTGCGAGAAATCAAACGGAGGAGATAGAGTCTTGTGGGGAAAAGTTCACAAACCTCTGTAGAGTGTACAAACTATTCATGAGTAGCCATGTCCCTGGTTATGGACATCTTGAGTATCCTTGTATTTAAATTATGGAATGATCTCATCACTCTATTCAATTAACTTGTTGGGTTACTAATGATTTTGGTAAATTTTGGGATTTGAGATGGAGGAACCATTCTCAATATTGCATAACTAAACTGAGTAGTAAATAAAATCTATTCCTTTGTTGTAGGAAAAAATTAGCTTTATGCAAAAATAAACCTTACAGCCTCCACCAGCCAAATATGCATGTAGTGATAGATATTGTTCATCATTATTCTGTGGTGTGAATTTGCCAGTACATTCAATGTACTGACCTACATGGCTGCAACGTCTCATGTTGCAGGAATTATCCGACGAGTAAGTGATATGTTAGGGTTGCGATGTCTACACTCAACTTTGCCGTTGGTGTTGATGGCACTCCACAACCTTGTTGTTACTTCTGCTATGTTGATTAAGGTAATAGTATTTATGTTACTTTATACATGTGATTTACCCTTGTTATAAATCCTTGAGTGATGTGTGTGTGTCAGCATACCGATCCAGGGATGACACTTAAGCACTGAGACTTCGACCCATTCGGGTCGGGTCGCTACAAGATGGTATCAGAGCACATGTTGACTGTAGAAGATGACCCTAGAAATTGGCAAGCCCATAGGAAAGGATTTCTCTAAACTTTATTTTCAAAAAGATTCTATACCTCTCCTCTTTTCCGAGCTTTGTCAAATCTTCCCTTTTACCTTAAATGGCTAGACAATACCCTTTTCCATTTTGACCACTTTGGAGTAAAGAGGATTTCACCATGCATTAGAAGTGTTGAAGCTACAACAGTGGATACTCTGAAGGTTTGAACAGTTGACGACTTTGAAGGTATATTGACCTTTAGAAGACCAAACCCCTGTTATGTACTTACATTAGATGCGACGATTGTGAGCCGTCAATTGTTTGATGTTTTTCCGATGGCCACAAAATAAAACAGTCTTTTCAAAACTATTGTTTGTATTGAGTGTATCTCTCTCCACCTCCCGAATCTCATCCCAAAACCCTTGGACCCAATAGAGGATGAATGAAGATAGACCTATATTCTCTGGACCGATGACCCAGCCGGAGGCAGAGCTATGGATACAAAACATTGAGGATCACTTCAGAAAAAATTTGATTGCAAGGAAGTATGAGGTTCAATATGCTCTTCAATACTTTACAAAAAGTGTTGCAGCATGGTGGAAAATGCATCAAGCCGTACAAGGATGTAATGGAGCAATAAGTTGGTTGGAATTCAAGAAGACTCTATTAAAATCCCGTCTCATCAGAAAGCATGGTGACAATCGGAAGAAGAAACCTTGTGCCTGCAGGATTTGTGGAGAAATAGGACACACCCAGGAGGAGCACAAGGATGAATGCCCTCAAAGTCACCTAGATGAAGAATATCCAACTAGGCAGATTACTTGTTTCTTGTGTGAAGGGACTACCCACTACCCTGCTCAGTGTCGCGTTTACCCCATGGTACAACAAACTATCCAGCAGAAGAAAGAAGCAACGAATGAAGCCCTCGAGGAAAATTTAAAGGAATCCACGATGGAGGAAGGTATTGACGACCCTGATGGAGAAGGCCTAAAAAGATTTTTCTCCCGTGCTTGTTATTCATGTGGAGAAGAAGGACATTTTTCACAGTATTGCATGAAGGAAAGCCAAGAGTATCTGGGAGATTTCCCGACAGAAAAGGTGGAGTGTGATCCACAAGAGGTAGAAGAATTGATAGGAACGAAGAAGTCGAGGAAGAGAAAGAGCATGTGTCCCAGAACAACCCAATTTCTGTGAAAAAGGATCTGAGTCACATCACATGTTACAGATGCAAGGACTCAGGTCATTACGCTAGCAACTGCCCAACAAGGAAGCCAAAAACCCAGTGAACCAAGATAGTCACCATGAAGTCCCTAGATTTGTCTGATGTCATTTGTTTACGCTGCAAGGAAGTAAGGCATTTTGCCAGAGAAGGTTCAGACCCGAGGAAAGATTGAGCAGAGTAGTTGAGATCTTGATATTGGAATAAAGCATGTAAATAAATGTGGAATAAACTTCTATTATGATGTTGAGTCGAGTTATGGAAAGGACATTGTAATAGTTCATGAAGCAATAGAAGGTGATATGTTGGGAGACTAATATGAGATGTTATGAGTTGTTGGTTGAGTGTGAGTACCTCTCTTGCTATCTCACCCAGACCAAAACCTTGAACCCATGGACAAGCTGACCCCAAACCTTTCTCGGACAAACAACCATATTTCACCCAAGGATATACATACATTATCCTGATTACCTCTTCTATCTTATACCTGCAGATGACAACCCTTTACGAGTCTTTTCTCAAAGGCTCGGAAACGATCATGACCCTGACTAGCGATCAGGATTACCCAAAGATCCTGAAGGACATGATGAAGCATATTCACCTTGAAGGAGATGCAGTTTACAAGGGTTATCCCTTCCTGGAGAATGGAGTTGAACTTTGGTACGTGGAGGTACACCTCCACCGTGTGAAAGGAGTTTTCCCAAAAAACTATGGGTCAATACTTTTTTATCTCTCGAGTACCACGAACAACCTTCTTCGACTCTGTTCGTGAAGCTGCTATGGAGGCCATAAGTCAGATTTGAGAAATACTTGGAGCAAGACTTTGACAAACTCAGGAATGCCTAAGTGGGGTGCATTCAGAGATGATGGAGATGAAGCACACGGCCACCAGGGGGAAGCAAAAGATCAACGATTTCAAGAATCACATTGCACAATTCCATTGGGACTGAAGCATCCGCAGCAAGGACAATTGAATAAAGATGGAAGGAATGCTTAACCATACCAAACTATGTGGATGGTAGCATTTGTAGTGAAGCACCTTTGGAATTTGAGTGTTGAATAGTGGTTCAGGATGAAATAAAAGATTTGATATGAGGAGAATATGAATTATGGATGAACTAGTGCATTTTTTTGGGGCGATACTTTTCTGTGTGAACACTGGACCAGTGGAAAGGAAAATTTTGCACCAAAGAGTGGAGTTTGCACAAAATAAGTTGGAGTTTATTCTTTGTATGATGTTATTCCCAAGGGTATGAAGGAAATAAGTACAATTGGATTTAAAGAGTGTGTAATGCTGGAGGGTGGAGCAATAGTGACTCCAAGGATGAGTTAAGGATATACAAGTTCTAAAGTGGGCCCATAAGCCGAGGACCTAAGGAGGCTACATAATCACACGGGAACCACGAGACTTGTCAGAAATAATATGTTCTTGCGGTAGTGAAGCAGGGCACTTTGCTAGAGATTGTCCCAATGAGAAGGAGACTTGTGCAAGGTAGTTGAGTTGAGGCATGTTATGTAAAATGCAGTAGATAGTAATAATTTGAGGATCAATAAAGTTAGCATCATGGGTATTGATTTGGATTTTATGAGTTGTTACTTTATAGGCAATGAGTAAAATCATGGTAAATGGAATAAGATTTTGAAGAGAACTAGTGTTTTTCATTTTAAGGGTGGTAGAGAGCCAACACCGTTACCCAAATACAAGAGCTAGTGGTTAGTTACGTCAGACTTTGGAATGGACCACTCAGTGATGAGTCTGAGTAATTACATCGCAATTTGTGCCAATGGAAGGAAGGAAAACCGTACAATTGGATGGATTTAAGAATGGTAAGGAAGATGGATGTCGGAAGAATGATCAGTTGCAACCCAATGATGAAACCAAGTGTTGCCAGTGATGAGATGAGCCATAACCTACAGGCCCCAGAACCTGTCAAGAAGCAAGCACACTCTTGCTGAAGGAAAACCCTGGAAGAAGTTACGACTTTCTCAACAGATGATCTGATAGGTGTTTACGCAAAACCCGAGGGTTGTGAAGAAACGATAGATGGTTGTTTGGCTTGCAGAATCAGTGGATTTATCCGAACTTAGTTCGTTAACAAGAGAAATTCTGCAATGCTTGTGAGGATGACCGAGTGTTAGAATGCGAGATTCACTAAACCATATACAAGGTAATGATTTGGGTGCGGAATGGATTGATCACCATACCAACTTACTCTTACTATTAGCCTCTATTATACGGGATGGTAAATCTGAGTGACTTACCTATAGTAGAGAGACGACGATGACAAAACCTTGTTTAAACCTTAGAATGGCATGACACACTACAACAAAAACCCACCTATAGCAACGAATGTCTAGCAACAAAGACAACATATACGTTGTTGAGTAAAAAAACTCCCACCTCTCCACGAAGGGGTGCCCACCTCCACCGTATTATCGGGCAGCCAAGCGTGAAAAAAATCCAAACATTTTCTCTCCACCGCCTCTCTCCCCTTGATTCAGATCTCTCAAGGTTTCACCTGGGTTCCATCACCAAAAGAGCCACCGCCGCCATCGATCGATTCCAGGGAGCTCCGATGCCCCCCTGCACCATCCCTAACCGGCCCATCCCCACCTCACCATTCTCCTCCGAGTCCCCACCATCGTGCCGTCCACGTTTCTGCACGTGCCACCGCGGAAACCCTAGGCACGACGGGTCACTGGCGCTCCTCTTGCGCCTCTACTTTGTCGGCCTAATAACCTCCGCGCCTCCGCACGCACGGGTGCCGGCTAGGGCTCGACGGCGCTGCTCCACCACCGCTACCTCGACTTGGACGTGATGGTTCAGCACTCCGTCTGCTCTTACCCTCTCTAGCGCTTTGTGTGGCATGGCCATCGTGCCATGCCTAATTCTTTGTTGGCCAATACAACGGCTGGACAACAACCCATCATGGTGAGTGACCATGATGGAGTCCCAACAATCCCACTTCAGTCATCTTTCAATTTCAGGTTCGGGCTTGCATCTTTGAATCCGTGATTTAGTTTTACGCATGGAAGGTGTCTCTATTCAGGATGATCTATTTGCTTGTATGATTGAGTGATTCACCACATGTATGTATGTGTTAATTCAGGAAAGAATGATTGCTTCCTCTTCTTATCAATAGTTCCAACCCATGATGCATTAGGTTTTAATTTTTCTTGCTGCTAGCGCGTGGATAATTAGTCAAGATAATCTTTGTGAAGATCATCCTTGTAAATCAGTTAACTAAATAAGTTGATAGTATCTTCGGATATGCTAGCTGCGAGATTGTGACTAGTTATCAAAAAACATTATAGTATCAGTTAAAAGGTTTGCACTATATATATATTATATTGTCTATGACATCATGACTATCTCTGGGAGTGAATATGAATATCTTTTTATCAGTACTGTGAGTGGCGGAGCCGGATCACAAGTATAGCCTAGGCATGAGCAATAAGATCCCTGGTTACCAACCATTTGCCCATAAAAATTCTGACCACTTTCTAGTTTATTTGTGCAAGTGCAATGGTAGTTGCTAGGCAAAGCCCCGGCACCTGCCTAGGGTCGTTGGGCGGTGGCCCCATCCCTGAGTACTATGTCAAATCCTTATAGTTTCCTTTTCACATGCTCTGTAAAACTATATAAATAAGCCCCATATCTATCTCTTTGTCTTAATATTTCTCTTTATTGTATAATACTTAATGCAAGCAACATTTGTGTGTTTGTTCTTCCTCTTAACATGTAACCCTTAAGGTTCTGAATGATAATACTAGCTAGTGCTTTTGTCTTATCATCCTCTGGGTTAGATTTGTAAAAGAGTTCATAATTCTTTGTAGTACCAAAATTTCCTACATAAAAGATCAGGGCATATATCACGGGCTACTTCTGCAGAGAGAGGTACGACTCATTGATTCCCATAGGCTTGAAAGTTGTAGGTGATATACGTGACATACTCTGAAATATTGTTATAAAATGTTGTTGAAAAAGTTTTATGTGTTTAGTATTTACTATTCAGATTATTATTATTGGCAATCATCTGTATAAATAAGTGTCAAGAGAAAACACACTTCTTAACATTTAATACAATTACATCGAAATTTAGCTTAGTGCAAGTTATTTTCTCTCAATTCCAAGTACTTTTGGTAATTCTCAAATCTCTGCATTTATATGTATTTTTTAGACTGCAGATCTACATTTGCAACGAAGGATGCTCTTATAGTTAAGGCGTTTAACTCAATTAACATATGGAAAGATCAATGGTGGTTAAAGAGTGTAAGTCAATGCTCTTTTTCTGTCTAATAAAGAGTTTAGTGCTATGTTGTGACTGTAAAAGGTGTTTCAGACAAATTATGATATATCATATGTCCCGACGTATTTAGGCTGACGGAACGATTGTTCTGTTCTGGTGCTTGCTTTCTCAACTAATGTGTTCAGAGAAGTGATACTTAAACTAATGTGTTCAGGGAAGCAATGTATTGTATCTAAAGTGAAGCTTTCTCTATTATATGGAGACACAAGCATCAAACAAACCTCCAAATACATATAAGGTATGATTATTTCTATATTCTTCGGTTGAGCAGCAATTTATTATTGCTCATTTTTTTGCAATATGAATGTTTATTATCGTTCTTGCATAGCTTGGGAAATTCAAGAATATTGCTCCTGCTACACTCCAAAGTATATTGAATATAAAACAAAAACTGAGTGTTAAACTTGGTAATGCAAGTTAATGCTAGATGAGCAAATTTGGATAAGTTGATACAACCACCAAAAAAGGTGAAAACTATTGTTCATATAGCAAGAATAGTTATCACATGGCCTTTGTATATATGTTGCTCTTGGTTTAAATTATATTGTCCTAATAGCCTGATTTACTTTGACGGAAGTTACTGCTCTCACTACTTTGTTGTTGTAGATTACCAAGATAAACTGATGATTCATTGCTCAGATGTTGACCGCAAGATCGAGAAGGCAGCTGCTACTATATAGTTTCAGATTAGGTCTTACAATGTAATTTCTAGGGTTAATGTTTCAAACAGGATGTTTTGGAATAGCTGAGATGTTGATTGCAAGGTCAAGAAGCAGACTACTACTAGATAGCCTCATACTCCGTATCTTGTAATCTTTTGTATCATGTTCTTTGTAAATCAACAGATTTTTTTTAATATATGAGACATTTATGATAATTATGTTGTCTCTTATGCACTATCAGCATTGGCAAAAATATTGGGTGGGGATATATGAAATACCATTGAATTTTCAAGCAATGCGACAATATTTTTAGTCGTTATAATACCATTTTTGGGGTCGCCACCAACGCATATGAAGTGTTGTTAGGCTCTACCTCTATACGTTGGTACCTTACAACACTTATTTGCGGTGTTTACCAACGCATGGATATATGTAGTCGTAGACCTTTGCAACGCCACCAACGACAACGCATCTAAATCCGTTGGTGTAGACTTTAGCAACGCTTGTATGGACATACGACAACACATCGATGCGTTGCCGAAGGGGGGTTCCTGTTGTAGTGACAATTTTTCCCTTGTACAAGGCAGCTATTGCCAACCATAGGTTATACGGTGAGAATGAAGCCCAGACCCGTTTTCTGCAGGGACCCAATCAAATTGTTTGATGGCCACCATGAGATATCGATAGTTGTTTAGTATTGGCGCCTGACTTGTCAGCTAAGAAGAACCAGACCCGGAAAAACCTTACCAAGAAGAAAGGACACAAGAATTGAGGACAAAGATTATGCCACTACCGGAAGAGCCCAGAGAAGGAATTATCCTGAAGATTTGAGAAGACCGAGTCTGTCAACAATAAGGACATAGTCTATGAGCTTTTTATGTTACTGTAACCATCATTCTAAATGTGGTAGCACACTAGACCATACCAAATCAATGAATTTGTTAGGAGACCCCGAACCCCAACCTATTTCTTGCTAGCCTCTTCGAATCTCGAGGATGAGATTCATTTTAAGTGTGGTTGGTTTGTAACATCCCAAAATTCTAAATTTTGGAATGTTATATTAAATAGATAGTTTTGATTGCTTGTGTGAAATTGAGTGAAATTTGAAACTTTTGAAAATTAAATGAGAGGGAATAAATGACTTTCCCAAACTTTCATTTTACTTCTGATCTTCATGAATTCAAATATTTCGTCACTAAACCCTAGAGTGAATATGATATGACTTCTTCCATTTAAATAAATGAAAAAGATTTTGAAAAGATTTGAATTCCATTTATGAAATAGTTCAAATTCAGAAACTTTATGCAACTCAATGATTTTCATGAGAGAAGATAAATTACATCTGCAAATTATACGGAATATGAGTTGGAAGTTTAAAAGGAACAAATTAAAGTCCCTTTGACGTATTTTTGAAAGTCAATTTCAAATTTGACTTATTTGGTTGTTATTCAAATTATTTTTCTCCAAAAGTAAAATATACGTAAAATAGGGTAAAATGATTCCCTAAAATGTAAAATTGGAGAAAAATGAGTTTGAAATAATTTTGGTATTATAAAATATTGTATTTTGATTTTTAAATAAACCAGAAGCACTTTTTGATTTATTTAAGTTTGTGAAGACTTAATTTGACTCTAGAAAAATGTTCATATTGTAGGAAATCTTTTTTGGAAATTTTGATATATATAATATGCCTATATAAAATTTTATCTTATTTTGGATATTCAGTTTTTCTTTTCTGTTTCTATATAAAAAAAGAATAAACCTGCGCGTGCGCCTGGAACTAAGCGCCGCCCACATGCGTAACATAGTGGCAGCAGACGTCACATCTATTTTTTTCTACATGGGCCAAGCCCAGCAGTTTTTCTCCTAGTTTCTTTTTCCTTTTTTTTCACTTTGGTTGAATTTCCAAAAAAAAAACAGCAGCGTACACGTACAGCCGATGGCCTTTAGGCCCGTGCTGCGAGCCGCTTCGTTTTCTTCTCGGTTTTGTTTAATTTCGTCTATGTTTAGTCCCACATTGCCAAGCCTTTCACCCCTAAACCTTTTTTAGACCTATAAATATAGATCCATAGAGCCTCCAAAAATCATCCGATTCGGATTAAATTAACATTTTGATTTGACTAGATTCATAAAAGAAAATATTATTTGTTCTCTCCAGCGGAAATTCTCGAAGTAGTCTCCTCTCAGCGAAGTAGTCTTTTCTGTCCCTAAAGGTATCTTTCTTCGTTTTCTTTATACTCCCGTAGCTTATTATTTCTAGACTTGTACGATAGAATAATTAGATTTCTAAACTAGCCCTGTATTTATACTTTAGGCCTAGATTTTTTTTAGCCGCACCTATTTTTTCTTCCGTAAAATAGCTTGGCCCTGACTTTTCAAATAGCCATAAATTTTTACTCTTCATCCAAATTAGATGAAACCAGCGCCTAGATTTTCGTCTTGATTCCACCTAGCGAGTGAATCCATCAAATAAACTTTTTACAATTTTCAAATTTCGAAATTTGTTCAAATCCATATTCAAACTTTTTTTGACCATATCTTTTTAACCGTAACTCCATTTGAGTTGATTCTTTTTGCAAATCGAAGCTCTTGACGTAAACTTTCTAATAAGGCCAAATTCACCTAATTTTGGTACTGTTAGAAATTGTTTTCGGTTTCAAAATTTATTTGCTTGGTTTGAAGTTTTTTGAAGTGTTTTCTTCGTTCTTTCCGCTCTTTTGAGTGATTGCTGATGTGTGGTTACTATTGCTTGCTTACGATAGATTAATTGGAGTGTGACGAGTAGATCTATCACGGGTTATGAGTGCGAAGAATCTACATCAACAGTACAAGGCAAGTTCATACTTTGATTATACTTTTCAATACCCAGTTTTTATTGCATTAGTTCTATCCTCAAAGATTGCATGAGTAGGACTTGATCACATGTGGTATTGCTTAATAGTTCATGTGGTAGGAACCCAATGACTTGAGATCTACCCAAGGAAATATACGCTTTGTTATTTATTGCTTAGCCATGTTTGTAGACGTGGATTGGTATGTGAGAACTCATGAAAGTTGTGAGTGTAATAACAACTAAGGGAATGTTTAAGGTGGTAACTTTAATACACATCTGGGTGGAATGGTTGGGGCACCCTGGAGCACCCAATGGTTTGCCCGGGCACCTGGAGGGTCCAGTGTTGTCCTAGGAAATCCCGGAGGACCCGTGTGATTATCCTATGGAATGTCACCCAGGCTTAGAGGGATCATATATCATTCATGCCTAGAAACTTCCGTGTCCAGCCAAATGCCATTACGGGCTCTGGCATAGTTGAGTATGTTGTGTGAGCTCGGACTAGCAGATGTAGGGGAAAATATGTGTAACTGTTCATCCGGGGTAAACAGTAAATGCTTCTGAAAGACTGTGTCTCGGTCATCCGTTTCTCAAACACCATGCAGTGCGAGAAATCAAACAGAGGAGATAGAGTCTTATGGGGAAAAGTGCACAAACCTCTGCAGAGTGTACAAACTATTCATGAGTATCCTGGTATTTGAATTATGGACTGATCTCATCACTCTATTTAATTAACTTGTTGGGTTACTAATGTTTTTGGTAAATTTTTGGATTTGAGATGGAGGAACCATTCTCAATATTGCATAACTAAACTGAGTAGTAAATAAAATATATTCCTTTATTGTAGGGAAAATTAGCTTTATGCAAAAATAAACCTTCAGCCTCCACCAGCCAAATATGCATGTAGTGATAGATATTGTTCATCATTATTCTATGGTGTGAATTTGCCAATACATTCATTGTACTGACCTACATGGCTACAACGTCTTATGTTGCAGGAATTATCCGACGAGTAAGTGATACGTTAGGGTTGCGATGTCTACACTCAACTTTGCCGTTGGTGTTGATGGCACTCCACTACCTTGTTGTTACTTCCGCTATGTTGATTGAGGTAATAGTATTTACGTTACTTTATACATGTGATTTACCTCTGTTATAAATCCTCGAGTGTTGTGTATGTGTCAGCATACCGATCCAGAGATGACACGTCAGCAAAGAGACTTCGACCCATTCGGGTCGGGTCGCTACACATAGTCGTGAAACTCAAGGGATGCCATCGCGATCTTCTTCGCCTCATCATAGTTGTCGAGGTGAAAGATTTTGTCAACTTTCAATGCCCAAGAGAGATAGGCTTCAGGGTCAATGCTTCTGGAAAACTTTGGCATGGTGAACTTGAGCTTGCCGTAGCAGTTCTCTTCATTGTTTGCTTTCCTATTGTGAGGGCGTTCTTGACATGGAGGATTGTCAACCTCGAGTTGCTCTTGGCGTGATTGATTCTCATTGTCTTGTTCCTCTTGGCGAACTTGTGGTTCTTGTCGAGCTTATTGCTCTTGTTGCGCTTGTGGGTCTTGCCGAGCTTGTTGCTCTTATCACACTTGTGGAGGAACTTGGCATTGCAATCTTTCTTGATATCGCCTTTCTTGAACTTCATCACAAAGTGCTTCTTCTTTTTCACGATTTTGTCGGTTGCGTGCGGCGATGGCGCGATGTGAGTCACGTAGGGCACGTTGCGCCTCAAGAGCTTGGGCTTCTCACCGTTATTGTTCTTGACGTAGTGCATCGGCATCTTGCTCATCTTGGTGTTGCCGCGCTCGCGCTTCCTCTTATTGGCATAAGCGTTGCCTTTCTTGTGCTTGCCCGAGGGTAGCTTGATTTTGACGATTTCGATGTTCTTGATCTTCAAGTTGCTCTTGTGAACCATTGATGTGAAGTGGATTCCGGCTTGCATGTTGTTCTTGGCGCACAGCTCGACGAAGAGTGTTCAATGTTGATGTACTTGAGGCGGAGATGGAGTCGTAAGAATGACGACTTGAGAGGCTTCGCCTTTGAGATGATGAAGTGGAAGAAGGTTGGTTGATCATCAGAGTCCGTAGCTCTTCCATTTGAGTAGTCATGTTGGCATTGAGGTCTTCTAGACGGTGAGTAAGAGTAGCATCGAAGTATTCTCTTGTGCTCTCTTCGGAATGCCTCAAGTCGATGGTGAGTAGCTCAATGTGCTCATGCATATCTTCATGCTATTGATGTAGAGCTCGTTGAACACCAAATAGGTGAACCTTGGTGACGTAGTTATTCGATTATTGAGGGTCGTCGAATAGCGGGTTCGAAGAAGTAGTTGGCCTATCCATCATCGCAAGCAAATATGTGAGCGAGAGAAAGGAAGAACTAGACCAATTGTACCTTATCCGAAGTTGAAGATGGATCAATGATCACTCGATGGTGTAATCCGAAAATAACACAATTGGTACAAATTCTTGTCAATTCTCACACCTACACAAGTAAAGCCTTTGGAGGAGCTCGGTGAGGATAGTGGCACAAAATTTATGCAATTGTTAGCAAGACTCAATGATGTTGAAAATGATTCTCAAATTTTCAAATACAACAAGTAGACCAATAGCAAAGAGTGGCACACGGAAACACACACGCGAATAGATAAATGTGGTTGTGCAACTAAGGATGAGCGGAAAATGTGGAATCCAAGAAAAATGCTTTCATCGCGCAACACTAGAGAGACGCTAACCGATTGCTCAATAGGCGGATACAAACTTGTGCATGACCTATAAGAGACAAAACGTAACGATTTTCTATCACAAGTATACTATATGTGTATGATGTTCCGGTGCTTTAGCACAACATGATCCAAGATGATGGAGAATGATACCATATGATCTATTGATGCAGTATTATATGATGCTATGGCTCTTGCTTACGAGCTTGTTTGTGTTTCTTTGCTTAAAAGCTTTTTGGCTCTTTTCTCTTTTGAGCTCTTTTGTTGGCCACTTATGCAAAAAATTCTTAACAAGGTAGCAATTGTGTATGCGGAACACTCTTGTGTCACACCAAGATATGATGATATAGTATGCAATGTCTATGACTATCACTAATGTGCATAAGTAGCCTGGCCCTGCAACACTCAAATGGCCAGTATCGATAGGAAAGTTCCGCAAAATGGGCTATGGGGGTTACTATGGAATGGCAAGGGAGTAATCAAAATGTCATTGATGTTACCGTAATCGATATGTTGTGATAAGCAAGGATGGATGGTGTCGATGGTCAAAGTCGATGTACTTCTCGATGGCATACCCTTCCAAGTTAGCCTAAACACCCAAGGAAAGCGAGAAACCACAACTCAAGTCACAAAGACAAATGGTCGAAACCGAAAGTGGCGTAAGGTCGCATATGATCGGAGTCGTTGTGGGAAGGCTATGGTGGTAAACAAGGTGTATATAATGTGGTGTTGGATTGTGTAGGTGGAAGTGGGGGTGGATAGGGGTTGGAGCTGGAAAAAATGTTCAGGCTATCAGGGATTGTCGGATGTTCAGTATGTGTCGGACGACCGGTCGTCGCACGTCCGGTAACGATCGGAAGTCTGACGTTTTTGTACTGTGGTCTGGTAACAGATGTCCGGTAACTATCGGACGTCCGGTGCGGTTGGGTTGTCCGGACATCCGGTATGTGTCGGTCGTCCGGTGTCTGGGCGATTTTCGGGCTCGAGAATACGGTATGAACTCATGGATTGGAGAAAAATTGGGGTAAAAAACGGTGGATTTCATGGATGGAAATGGGGAAAAGATAGGGAAAAGCTAGATCCACTCGTGGTAAAGCAAATCCATGGATCAAATCCAGCAAAACTTCATCAAATGAACAAATCAAAAAATTGGTATGGCTATTTTTGTTGGGAATTTTTGAAATTGGACAAACAACAACAAAATTAGGCTAGAAAAAGAAGTGTGGGGCTCCAAATTCATGATGAACCAAAGCCTTGATACCATATGATACGGGGCTAACCCGATCTAGGCTGATATTTCATGATTGGAGGTGATTCCCATGACGAACATGAAGAACATGAGGAGAAAACGCGAGGGAAACGAGAGGAAAACACTCAAATGAACAAGATATAGTCACACATGTGCTAGATTCGAAAACACAAGGAGGTACACGATCCAAAGTCAACAACGAACAATACATGGTAACAAGTTCTTATCCGTGAGGAGGTCTTGAAGGTCTTCCTGTAAGGGGGTCTTGAATCCACTTGGGGGATCTTCTCCGTTGAGGTCGTGGTCTCTACTAGGAGTAGAACCAAATGGATGAGCAAAGCTCTATCTCACAAATGAGCTATCACCGTGCTGAACCAAACTAGGAGAAGGGGTGTCCTATTTATAGTCAAAGTGCAAATGAAGGGGTACATGGGCCTCAGGCCCAAAACTATGCGCAGACAGTGGTCGGTTGCCCGACAGGTACCGGACACCCGGTGGCTCGCGAGGGTCCACTCATCCGGTACTAGTCGGATGTCCGGCATTTTGGCTCTGGTCAGCCGTCGTCGGTCGTCTGGTGGGTTCAGACTTCTGATGTTTCTGCTCTGTGATGGAGTTGTCGGATGTCCAGTGGGGGACGGTCGTCCGGTCGCTAGAGGGCATCAGACGTCCGGTCCTGGTCGGTCGTCCGGGCGCTAGAGCGTTCGCTGGTTGGGACTTGGGCTGGCTGGAGCTTCAGGCGTCGGACGCCCGGGTGTACCGGTCATCCGGTGGATGTAGTTTTTCTGGCCGCTTCTTCTCTTGATCCTTGAACTTGTCGTCGCCATCTTGTCCACTTGTCGTAGCATCTTCACGTACATCTTCTCGATACCTGATCATGCATAGAGTTTCCGGTTTAGGTAGCAACCATGTCTCACATGCATCATATGGGAGGTCATTAAGGAGAGATGTCACCTCGATTTCGAGTGCTCTTGCACGAGATCGTGTCATCGGTCCACCTGGCATTTGGGGAGATGGGTCCATGGGGATGACCAAATGATGCTTCGCATCAGATGTGGTGGGCTCGGGTGTCCCCTTGTCCGTCGTAGCTAGCCCACTCGAGGTGTCGCCACTGAGGCGTACCTTTGGCGGGCTTGTAATATACCTCTATAGGTTTCATTTGACGAACAATTTTTTGAAGATCAAATCTTGTTACAATGGCATACCTCCAGGGTACCGGCTTTGCCCTCCCCAACTCGACACCGCCCTCTTCCCCTTGAGGGAAGGGCTTCCTTCCCTCGTGTACCCATCTAGTTCATCATCATGGGTGGAGGAGGCATGGGTATCCTCGGGATTTGGTGACAGAGGTCTCCCATGCTCGGAGGCCCGCCCTATCCCTCGAAGGTTTTGACTCCTTGGAGAGAACTACATGTGGCTCCTCGACTAATAGGGCCATGAGTTGGGTAGTTCTCTCCCCCTCAGGCAACGGCATTGGTCTCATCATTCGCTGCGCCTTGGAGATCCACTTCTGCAAATATAGAATGGATGGGTCAGCTGAAGTCTATCAGGTTCAAAGAAACACAGAGTGTAAAGTTGTGCATTGAAAATTACCTTGGGGGTGTCATGGGCGGCCTCGAAGCCGAGGTCCCTTCCTTTCGGAGGAAAATCATTCTCGGACAGCTTGAGTAGCAGCGTCCATATCACGGCTGGCGAGGAGCGGAAGAAGTGGTTGACATGCCCCGCGTCCTCGGGCTTATACACCCAGATTAGGGTGGCCCGTGTTTGCAGCAACAGGAAGCGTCGGTGGAGCATGGCATTTACCATGTCCAGTACCTAGATGTCCTCTTCTCTATTCAGAACTGGATGTTCTTGAATAATGCCTTCACCTCTTCGGGTTTCCCAGTCCAGGCCCTTCTTCTTCCAGGATACAAGCTTCTTCGGAGGTCCAGCCGAGAATGCCAGAACCTCGGCCTCGCCAGCAGCAAGCAGCTCAGTGATATAAAACCACTCGCTCTGCTACTCCTTGATAGTCTCTATAAAAGTACCCTTGAACCAGCCCACCTTTTGGTTCTTGGTGATCATCGCGCCCCCGTACTCTGCGAGCTCGGAGCCGCTGGACTTCGGCTTGATGCAGAAGGTCTTCAACCATAATCCAAAGTGTGGCTCGATGCAGAGGAATGCCTCGCAGGCTGTGATGAAGGAGGCGAGGTGAAGAATGGATTTCGGTGCTAGATGGTGGAAATCTAGCCCGTAGAAGAATATGATCCCGCGCACGAAGGGGTTCAGCGGGAACCCAGACCTTTGATGAGGTGGGGGACGAAGACAACCCTCTCCCCAAGATGGGGAGCTAGTACTCGTTGGTGCGGATCCAGCACTCGGGTGCTAATCTCAGTGGGGATATACAACACTCCGCACAGCTGCAAGATGGTGCCCTCCGTTATGGAGAAGTGCTGCTTGTGAGCTGTGTTGGGATTTCCCCGAAGAGGAGGGGATGATGCAGTACAATAGAGATAAGTATTTCCCTTAGTTAAGAACCAAGGCTATCAATCTAGTAGGAGAATCACGCAACACCTCGTTAGCAGTACCTGCACACAAAATAACAAATACTTGGACCCAACGCGTACAAGGGGTTGTCAATCCCTTGACTATTATTTGCAAGATTAAATTTTGTAGTGATGTATAGATTGGTAAAACACAAAATAAATTAAATAAAGAAAAAGTGCAGCAAGGTATTTTTGGATTTTGATAGATGATAAAAGTAAACCCCGGGGCCATATTTTCACTAGAGGCTTCTCTCTTGAAAATTGCATACGGTGGGTAAACAAATTAATGTTGGGCAATTGATAGAAAAGCAAATAATCATGACGATATCCAAGGCAATGATCATGTATATAGGCATCACGTCGAGACAAGTAGACCAACACGATTCTGCATCTACTACTATTACTCCACACATCGACCACTATCCAGCATGCATATAGAGTATTAAGCTCATAAAGAACGAAGTAACGCCTTAAGCAAGATGACATGATGTAGAGAAAGTAAAATCACGCATGAATAAACCCCATCTTTTTATCCTTAATGGAAACGATACAAATATGTATCATGTCCCTTTTGTCACTAGGATTAAGCACCGCAAGATCAAACCCATCACAAAGTACCTCGCCCATTGCAAGAAAAATCAATCTAGTTGGCCAAACCAAATCAATAGATCAGAGAGAAATACTAAGCTATCACAATCATGAATAAAAGAGTTTAGAAAAGATTCAAATAATATTCATGGATAATCTGATCATAAACTCACAATTCATCGGATCCCAACAAACACACCGCAAAAAGTGATTACATCGAATAGAACTCCAAGGACATAAAGGAGAACATTGTATTGAAGATCAGAGAGAGATAGAGCCATCTAACTACTAACTATGGACCCTTAGGTCTGTGGTAAACTACTCACACATCATCGGAAGGGCATCAATGTTGATGTAGAGCCCCTCCGTGATTGATTCCCCCTCTGGGAGAGTGCCAAAAAGGCCTCCAGATGGGATATCTGGGGAACAGGAATTTGTAGCGGCGGGAAAAGTATTTCGTCTAGCTCTGTGTTGGTTTCCCAACTCTTGAGAATTTATAGAGTGGAATTAGGTCAAGCGAAGCTATGTGGGCCCCACGAGCCACCAAGGTGTGCCCTGGTGCCCTGTGGGCCCACCTTCCATCATCTGGCCCTCCTGCGAAGCTTCCGGTGTCTCTTTTGTCCAGAAAAACTCTCCAAAAAATTTCGTGGCATTTGGACTTCGTTTGGTACTCATATTCTGAAAAACCAAAAACAAGCGAAAAATTGCAACTCGCACTGGGCACTAAGTCAATAGGTTAGTCCCAAAAAACTATATATATATATATATATATATATATATATATATATATATATATATATATATATATATATATATATATATATATAAGTGTTTGTAAATGTATATAAAACATCCAATATTGATACTAAAATAGCATGGAACAATAAAAAAATATAGATACATTGGAGACGTATCAAGGAGTCGACCCAGTGTCCCTTGAGGATGGCCTCCGCCATTGCTGGGGATGGGGGTGGAGAAGCGCCGCGGGAGCAAAATGAGTGCATGATTGGATCTGGGCGCGTGATCTCGAGAGGTATCATGCAGGAAGGAAGGGGAGCGTATTAATTTTCCCGTCGCTATCCCTTTGCTCTTATATGGGCTGGTAAAAAGGCCAAGAGTCCCTCCAGGCGCGCCGTTGAAATCGCCATTACCCGTAAAAATATGTCATTTTTGTATAGGAAGTAACAAAATCTTAATGATATCCCTTATAAAACGGGCATGATCTCCATTTCAATGGGATGTTCTAGTAAGATGATTGCCTCGGGCCATGATTTAAGTGAGTAGTAACTGCCCGCCTAGGCGTGGGCAATGCCGCTTCAATAAAGTTGTTAGGCTAAAAAGCATTATTCACTCCTATGCGACATGCCTTCAAAGCTAAGTAGCCTCACGTCTTCGAATGCCGAACGGGTTCGGTTAAGTCCTATATAGGAGATACCATTCCTTCGAGGAGTGGTCCATGGTGGCTTTAAATAAAGGAAAGTATATCTAATTATCAAAAATGAGGAACTCGTCTGTCAAGCCAAGGACTTCGGATCTGAAGTTATTAAAATCGAAGAGGTCGTCCTCATCATAGAAGACCTGTTCGGGGGATACTGACGGTATCCTGGACTAGGGGGTACTAACCTAGTCAGCCCATAGTCCTCGAGCTAGGCCTATAGGACCTCATTCTCATATGGCAAGACTTCGGAAGCTACACGCTTGGACATGATCAAGACTGCAGCTACTGAAGACTTGTCGTATACTCCAAACATCTCCTGCCACCTACATGCGCACCCCTGGATACCGACCATGTAACCCTAGATGCCCTACCTGACGTGCATATAAACCAGAGGGTTTAGCCCGTAGAGGGGATCCCATCCACAATTACATTTATCTAGCCCTAGAGTTAGGTCTTTCCTCACGATCTTGAGGTAGATCAAGCTTATACTCGATACATCATGATCAATATAATCAAAGCAGGACGTAAAATATTACCACTTTGAGAGGGGCCACACCTGGGTAAACACCTACCTCCTTTGTTCATGTTACCACCGATTTGATATCCACAGCTCGGGACCCCCTACCCCGAGGTCTGCCAGTTTTATCACCGACAAGGGAGCTACGAGGGTCTGGACACGAGACACGTCAGACTCTGACGCCCATGACCCACCCAAAAGGAAGGCAAATCCCGTGCTTTTGTAGCTGGCAGCATTGTTTCCACGCCAAAATCCACCACTCTCATCTTCCATCCCATCGCTCTCCACCCAATTCCCTCCCTTTTCTCCCACTCTCTTCTTCCCTCCCATCGTCGACGCATGGAACCGAAGGAGAACCTACCAAAAAGGGGGTGGTGGAGGTGCAGGAGGATCCGGGTATTACGCTCGCCCAGAAAATCAACTCGGGGATGCGACAAATCGTCGCGTCAAAGCAAAGGCTGCAAAGGAGCAAACACTTAAGAGGCAGAACGTACTTGTCGCGGATGTGGTGGAGGTCGTGTCGGGCCGCGGTGCCCAGATTGTGTTGCCCACCGTACAGACGTTGCCATGGCCAGAGCATTGGAAGGCTACATACTTTCTACGCCGCCAAGCAGCTCGATATGCAATCCACGGCAACCGCCGCTGGGCAAGTGCCTTACATCTGTTGGGAAACGTAGTATTTTCAAAATTTTCCTACGAGCACGCAAGATCTATCTACTAGATGCATAGCAACGAGGGGAAGAGTGTGTCTACGTACCCTCGTAGACCGGGAGCGGAAGCGTCAAGTGACGCGGTTGATGTAGTCGAACTTCTTCACGATCCAGCCGATCAAGCACCGAACGTACGACACCTCCGCGTTCAGCACATGTTCAGCTTGATGACGTCCCACGAGCTCTTGATCCAGTTGAGCTTCACGGGAGAGTTTCGTCAGCACGACGGCGTGGTGACGGATATGATGTATCTACCGGCGCAGGGCTTCGCCTAAGCACTGCAACGGTATAATCGAGGTGTGTTTCTGTGGAGGGGGGCACCACACACGGTTGGGAGAGATCAACTGATCAACTTGTGTGTCCTAGGGTACCCCCTGCCCCTGTATATAAAGGAGCAAGGGGAGGGGCCGGCCAGCCCTTCTATGGCGCGCCAGGGAGGCAATCCTACTAGGAATAGGATTGCAATCCTATTCCTAGTAGGAGTCCACCAAGAAGGAAGAGAGGGAAAGGAAGGAGAGGGAGAGGTGGCGCCCCCCAATCCTAGTCCAAGTAGGATTCCCTGGTGGGGCGCCGGCCAACCTCTATGGGCTGCTTCTCTTCTTTCCTCAAGGCCCACTATGGACCATCCCCCCTCGTGGGGGGTTCCGGTAACCCCCTCCGGCAATCCGGTTAAATCCGAAACGTTTCCGGAACACTTCCGGTGTCCGAATATAGTCGTCCAATATATCAATCTTTATGTCTTAGACATACCGAGACTCCTCGTTATGTTCGTGATCTCATCTGGGACTCCGAACTACCTTCAGTACATCAAAACTCATAAACTCATAATACCGATTGTCATCAAACGTTAAGCATGCGGACCCTACGGGTTCGAGAACTATGTAGACATGACCGAGACTCATCTCCGGTCAATAACGAATAGCGGAACCTGGATGCTCATATTGGTTCCTACATATTCTACGAAGATCTTTATCGGTCAAACCGCATAACAACATACGTTGTTCCTTTTGTCATCGGTATGTTACTTGCCCGAGATTCGATCGTCGGTATGTCTATACCTAGTTCAATCTCGTTACCGGCAAGTATCTTTACTCGTTTCGTAATACATCATCTCGTGACTAACTCATTAGTCATTTACTTGCAAGGCTTATTATGATGTGCATTACCGAGAGGGCCTAGAGATACCTCTCCGACACTCGGAGTGACAAATCCTAGTCTTGATCTATGCCAACACCACAAACACTTTCGGAGACACCTGTAGAGCATATTTATGATCACCCAGTTACGTTGTGACATTTTATAGCACACAAGGTGTTCCTACGGTATTCGGGAGTTGCATAATCTCATAGTCATAGGAACATGTATAAGTCATGAAGAAAGCAATAGCAGTAAAACTAAACGATCAAAGTGCTATGCTAACGGATGGGTCTAGTACATCACATCATTCTCCTAATGATGTGATCCCGTTGATCAAATGACAACTCATGTCTATGGCTAGGAAACATAACCATCTTTGATCAATGAGCTAGTCTAGTAGAGGCATACTTGGGACACTTTGTTTTGTCAATGTATTCACACATGTACTAAGTTTCCAGTTAATACAATTCTAGCATGAATAATAAACATTTATCATGATATAAGGAAATAAATAATAACTTTATTATTGCCTCTAGGGCATATTTCCTTCAGTCTCCCACTTGCACTAGAGTCAATAATCTAGATCACATCACCATGTGATTAACACCTATTAGTTCACATCACCATGTGACTAACACCCATAGTTCTCATCGCCATGCGACCAATACCCAAAAGGGTTTACTAGAGTCAACAATCTAAATCACATCGCCATGTGATTAATACCCAAAGAGTAATAAGGTGTGATCATGTTTTGCTTGTGAGAGAAGTTTAGTCAACGGGCCTGACACATTCATATCCGTATGTATTTCGCAAATTTCTATGTCTACAATGCTCCGCATGGAGCTACTTTAGATAATTGCTCCCAATTCCAATATGCATCCATATCGAGACTCAGAATCATCCAGATCGGTGTTTAAAGCTTGCATCGACGTAACTCTTTATGACGAACTCTTTATCACCTCCATATTCGAGAAATATTTCCTTAGTCATCCAGTAACTAAGGATAATTTTGACCGCTATCCAGTGATCTACTCCTAGATCGATTTTTGTACCTCCTTGCCAAACTCATGGCAAAGTATACAACATGTTTGGTACACAGCATGGCATACTTTAAAGAGCCTATGGCTGAGGCATAGGGAATGACCTTCATTCTTTCTCTATCTTCTGCCGTGGTCGGGTTTTGAGTCTTACTCAACTTCATACCTTGCAACACATGCAAGAACTCTTTCTTTGACTGTTCCATTTTGAACTACTTCAAAATCTTGTCAAGGTATGTACTCATTGAAAAAACTTATCAAGCGTCTTGATCTATCTCTATAGATCTTGATGCTCAATATGTAAGCAGCTTTACCGAGTTTTTTTCTTTGAAAAAACTCCTTTCAAACACTCCTTTATGCTTTCCAGAAAATTCTACATCATTTCCAATCGACAATATGTCATTCACATATACATCAGAAAGGATGTAGTGCTCCCACTCACTTTCTTGTAAATACAGGCTTCTCCAAAAGTCTGTATAAAACCATATGCTTTGATCACCTCATCAAAGCGTATATTCCAACTCCGAGATTCTTGCACCGGTCCATAGATGGATCGCTGGAGCTTGCACACTTTGTTAGCACCTTTTGGATCGACAAAACCTTCCGGTTGCATCATATACAACTCTTCTTTGAGATATCCATTCAGGAATGCAGTTTTGACATCCATTTGCCAGATTTCATAATCATAAAATGCGACAATTGCTAACATGATTCGGACAGACTTAAGCATCGCTACAGGTGAGAAAGTCTCATCGTAGTCAACTCCTTGAACTTGTCGAAACCCTTTCGCAACAAGTCGAGCTTTGTAAACAATAACATTACCGTTTGCGTCGGTCTTCCTATGGAAGATCCATTTATTTTCGATGGCTTGCCGATCATCGGGCAAGTCAACCAAAGTCCACACTTTGTTCTCATACATGGATCCCATCTTAGATTTCATGACCTCAATCCATTTAGCGGAATCTGGGCTCATCATCGCTTCCTCATAGTTCGTAGGTTCATCATGGTCCAGTAACATGACTTCCAGAACCGGGTTGCCGTACCACTCTGATGCGGAACGAACTCTGGTTGATCTACGAAGTTCAGCAGAAACTTGATCTGAAGTTTCATGATCATCATCATTAGCTTCCTCACTAATTGGTGTAGGAATCACTGGAACTAGTTTCTGTGATGTTCCACTTTCCAATTCGGGAGAAGGTACAATTACCTCATCAAGTTCTACTTTCCTCCCACTCACTTCTCTAGAAAGGATCCATTCTTAGCAACAAAGACCTTGCCTTCGGATCTGTGATAGAAGGTGTACCCAACAGTTTCTTTTGGGTATCCTATGAAGATTTACTTCTCCGATTTGGGTTCGAGCTTATCATGTTGAAACTTTTTCACATAAGCATCGGAGTCCCAAACTTAAAGAAATGACAGCTTAGGTTTCTCGTCAAACCACAGTTCATACGGTGTCATCTCCACGGATTTAGATGGTGCCCTATTTAACGTGAATGTAGCTGTCTCTAATGCATAACCCCAAAAGCGATAGTGGTAGATCGGTAAGAGACATCATCGATCGCACCATATCTAATAAAGTACGGTTATGACGTTCGGACACACCATTACACTGTGGTGTTCCAGGTGGCGTGAGTAGTGAAACTATTTCACATTGTTTTTACTGAAGGCCAAACTCGCTAACTCAAATATTTTACCTCTATGATCATATCGTAGAAACTCTTATTTTCTTGTTACGATGATTCTCCACTTCACTCTGAAATTCTTTGAACTTTTCAAATGTTTCAGACTTGTGCTTCATTAAGTAGATATACCCATATCTGCTCAAATCATCAGTGAAGGTCAGAAAATAATGATACCCGCCGCGAGCTTCAACACTCATTGGTCCACATACATCTGTATGTATGATCTCCAACAAATCTGTTGCTCGCTCCATTGTTCCGGAGAACGGAGTTTTAGTCATCTTGCCCATGAGGCATGGTTCGCAAGCACCAAGTGATTCATAATCAAGTGATTCCAAAAGTCCATCACTATGGAGTTTCTTCATGCGCTTTACACCATTATGACCTAAACGGCAGTGCCACAAATAAGTTGCACTATCATTATTAACCTTGCATCTTTTGGCTTCAATATTATGAATATGTGTATCACCACGATCGAGATCCAACAAACTATTTTCATTGGGTGTATGACCATCGAAGGTTTTATTCATGTAAATAGAATAACAATTATTCTATGACTTTGAATGAATAACCGTATTGCAACAAATATGATCAAATCATATTCATGCTCAACGCAAATGCTAAATAACATTTATTTAGGATTTACACTAATCTCGAAAGTATAGGGAGTGTGCGATGATGATCATATCAATCTTGGAACCACTTCCAACACACATCGTCACTTCACCTTTAACTAGTCTCTGTTCATTCTGCAATTCTCGTTTCGAGTTACTATTTTTAGCAACTGAACCGGTATCAAATACCCAGGGGTTGCTATGAACACTAGTAAAGTACACATCAGTAATCTGTATATCAAAATATACCTTTGTTCACTTTGCCATCCTTCTTATCCGCCAAGTATCTAGGGAAGTTCCACTTCCAGTGACCATTTCCTTTGCAGTAGAAGCACTTAGTTTCAGGCTTGAGTTTTAGCTTTAGGTTTCTTCACGGGAGTGACAACTTGCTTGTCATTCTTCTTGAAGTTACCCTTCTATCCCTTTGCCCTTTACTTGAAACAAGTGGTCTTGTTAACTATCAACACTTGATGCCTTTTCATGATTTCTACCTTCGCCGACTTCAGCATCGCGAAGAGCTCGGGAATTCCTTTCGTCGTCCCTTGCATATTATAGTTCATCACGAAGTTCTACTAACTTGGTGATAGTGACTAGAGAACTTTGTCAATTACTATCTTATCTGGAAGATTAACTCCCACTTGATTCAAGTAATTGTAGTACCCAGACAATCTGAGCACATGCTCACTGGTTGAGCTATTCTCCTCCATCTTGTAGGCAAAGTACTGTCAGAAGTCTTATACGTCTCGACACGGGCATGAGTATGAAATACTAATTTCAACTCTTGGAACATCTTATATGCTCCGTGGCGTTCAAAACGTTTTTGAAGTCCTGGTTCTAAGCCGTAAAGCATGGTGCACTTAAACTATCAAGTAGTCATCATACCGAGCTTTTGTCAAAATGTTCATAACGTCTACATCTGCTCCTGCAATAGGTCTGTCACCTAGCGGTGCATCAAGGACATAATTCTCTGTGCAGCAATGAGGATAATCCTCGGATCACGGAACAATTCCGCATCATTGCTACTAACATCTTTCAACTTAGTTTTCTCTAGGAACATATAAAAAAAATAAACGGGGAGCAACATCGTGAGCTATTGATCTACAACATAGATATGCTAATACTACGAGGACTAAGTTCATGATAAATTAAAGTTCAATTTAATCATATTACTTAAGAACTCCCACTTAGATAGACATCCCTCTAGTCATCTAAATGATCACGTGATCCAAATCAACTAAACCATGTCCGATCATCACGTGAGATGGAGTAGTTTCAATGGTGAACATCTTATGTTGATCATATCTACTATATGATTCACGCTCGACCTTTCGGTCTCCAGTGTTTCGAGGCCATATCTGCATATGCTAGGCTCGTCAAGTTTAACCCGAGTATTCTGCGTGTGCAAAACTGGCTTACACCCGTTGTATTTGAACGTAGAGCTTATCACACCCGATCATCACGTGGTGTCTCGGCACGATGAACTTTCGCAACGGTGCATACTCAGGGAGAACACTTATACCTTGAAATTTAGTAAGGGATCATCTTATAATGCTACCGTCGAACTAAGCAAAATAAGAAGCATAATAAGATAAACATCACATGCAATCAAAATATGTGACATGATATGGCCATCATCATCTTGTGCTTTTGATCAACATTTCCAAAGCACCGTCATGATCACCTTTGTCACCGGCGCGACACCTTGATCTCCATCGTAGCATCGTTGTCATCTCGCCAACTATTGCTACTACGACTATCGCTACCGCTTAGTGATAAAGTAAAGCAATTACATGGCGATTGCATTTCATACAATAAAGCGACAACCATATGGCTCCTGCCAGTTGCCGATAACTTTACAAAACATGATCATCTCATACAAAACCGTATATCTCATCATGTCTTGACCATATCACATCACAACATGCCCTGCAAAAACAAGTTAGACATCCTCAACTTGTGTGTCCTAGGGTGCCCCTGCCCCCGTATATAAAGGAGCAAGGGGAGGGGCCAGCCAGCTCTTCTATGGCGCACCAGGGAGGCAATCCTACTAGGAATAGGATTGCAATACTATTCCTAGTAGGAGTCCACCAAGAAGGAAGAGAGGGAAAGGAAGGAGAGGGAGAGGTGGCGCCCCCCAATCCTAGTCCAACTAGGATTCCCTGGTGGGGCGCCAGCCAGCCTCTATGGGCTGCTTCTCTTCTTTCCTCAAGGCCCACTATGGACCATCCCCCCTCGTGGGGGGTTCCGGTAACCCCCTCCGGCAATCCGGTTAAATCCGAAACTTTTCCGGAACACTTCCGGTGTCCGAATATAGTCGTCCAATATATCAATCTTTATGTCTCGGACATTCCGAGACTCCTCGTCATGTCCGTGATCTCATCCGGGACTCCGAACTACCTTAGGTACATCAAAACTCATAAACTCGTAATACCGATCGTCATCAAATGTTAAGCGTGCGGACCCTACGGGTTCGAGAACTATGTAGACATGACCGAGACTCATCTCCGGTCAATAACCAATAGCGAAACCTGGATGCTCATATTGGTTCCTACATATTCTACGAAGATCTTTATCGGTCAAACCGCATAACAACATACGTTGTTCCTTTTGTCATCGGTATGTTACTTACCCGAGATTCGATCGTCGGTATCTTTATACCTAGTTCAATCTCGTTACCGGCAAGTCTCTTTACTCGTTCCGTAATACATCATCTCGTGACTAACTCATTAGTCATTTGCTTGCAAGGCTTATTATGATGTGCATTACCGAGAGGGCCCAGAGATACCTCTCCAACACTCGGAGTGACAAATCCTAGTCTTGATCTATGCCAACACCATGAACACTTTCGGAGACACCTGTAGAGCATCTTTATGATCACCCAGTTATGTTGTGACGTTTGATAGCACACAAGGTGTTCCTACGGTATTCGGGAGTTGCATAATCTCATAGTCATAGGAACATGTATATGTCATGAAGAAAGCAATAGCAGTAAAACTAAACGATCAAAGTGCTATGCTAACGGATGGGTCTAGTCCATCACATCATTCTCCTAATGATGTGATCCCGTTTATCAAATGACAACTCATGTCTATGGCTAGGAAACATAACCATCTTTGATCAATGAGCTAGTCTAGTAGAGGCATACTAGGGACACTCTGTTTTGTCAATGTATTCACAGATGTACTAAGTTTCCAGTTAATACAATTCTAGCATGAATAATAAACATTTATCATGATATAAGGAAATAAATAATAACTTTATTATTGCCTCTAGGGCATATTTCCTTCAACATCGCCAACATAAAGGTGGCACCACTGAGCGGGGAGCAGATGGGTGCATGTATGTTGTTCGATGCTATGCCTAAAGCGGGGGAGAAGGCGTACGAAGACGGGGAGAGGGAGAAGTTTGACATCATCCACGATGGTGTCGGAGGAGGAGGTGGCTATGAGGACTGGAAGGTGGAAGACTCAGATCCCACCTAGTCCGACAACTACACCCACACACAACAGGGCTACACCCAGCCAGGCATGCAACCGTCCTACAGCCGGACCCGCACATGATCACAACAACATGATTGGGCCGCCAGACAACAGTAGGATGACGAGGACGGCGAGGATGATTATCTTGATGATTCTGTCGGCGATCCGAAGAAGAAGGGTAGATGAGAAAGCTTCAACATGCGGGAGGACGAACTGGTTTGCGATGCATGGTTGGCCACTAGCCATGATCGGACCCATGGCACGGAGCAAAAGGGAACGACATTTTGGTCCAACATTCACACATGGTTCCATGAACACAAGCATTATGTGCCCCATTCCGACGCGGCCATTCGCAACCGTGAATCAAAGTCCCTCAACCATCGACGGTACACCATCCAAGAGGCCGTGTCCAAGTATTGCGTCCACTTGGTGCATCTCATTGCACGGCGTCCTAGTGGTGTGCAAAGCATTGAGCAAGTAAGTTCATTTGGCTGGATATGCATAGTTTTGTTGATCACTAGCATGATATGCATAGTTTGTGGATCACTAGCCATATATGCATAGTTTTGTTGATCACTAGCCAAGTAGCATAGTTTGTTGATCACTAGCCAGGTATGTGTAGTTTTGTTGATCACTAGTGGATACGCTAAGTTTTGTTGATCACTTGTCGGATATGCATTGTTGACAATGTTTTAATTGCAGCCTTCTCGTGTGTGTACAATGTTCAAGAAATTAGAGTAAAAACTTCACCGTCCTGCATTGTTGGTTGAAGTTGAATGGGCAACCGGAGTGGAACACATTCATAGCCAAGACCGCCGCCCAAGCCACAGCGAAATAAACTGGTGACCCAACCGACCCAACAAAATAACCGCCCAATTGTTGGAAATATGCCATAGAGGCAATAATAAAATGGTTATTATTATATTTTTATTGTTCGTGATAATTGTCTATTGTTCATGCTTTAATTGTATTATCCGGAAACAGTGATACATGTGTGAATACATAGACCAGAACGTCTCCCTAGTAAGCCTCTAGTTGACTAGCTCGTTGATCAATAGATGGTTACGGTTTCTTGACCATGGACATTGGATGTCATTGATAACGGGATCACATCATTAGGAGAATGATGTGATGGACAAGACCCGATCCTAAGCCTAGCACTAGATTGTGTAGTTCATTTGCTAAAGCTTTTCCAATGTCAAGTAACTTTTCCTTAGACCGTGAGATTGTGCAACTCCCGGATACTGTAGGAATGCTTTGGGTGTACCAAACGTCACAAAGTAACCGGGTGGCCGTAAAGGTGCACTACGGGTATCTCCGAAAGTGTTTGTTGGGTTGGCACGAATCGAGACTGGGATTTGTCACTCCGTGTGACGGAGAGGTACCTCTGGGCCCACTCGATAGGACATCATCATAATGAGATCAATGTCATCATAATGGGATGATGTGTTACGGGAACGAGTAAACAGACTTGTCGGTAACGAGATTGAACAAGGGATCAGTATACCGACGATCGAATCTCGGGCAAGTATCGTATCGATAGACAAAGGGAATTGCATACGGGATTGATTGAATCCTCGACATCGTGGTTCATCCGATGAGATCATCGAGGAGCATGTGGGAGCCAACATGGGTATCCAGATCCCGCTGTTGGTTATTGACCGGAGAGTCGTCTCGGTCATGATTGCGTGTCTCCCGAACCCGTAGGGTCTACACACTTAAGGTTCGGTGACGCTAGGGTTGTAGAGATATTAGTATGCGGTAACCCAAAAGTTGTTCGGAGTCCCAAGTGAGATCCCGGACGTCACGAGGAGTTCCGGAATGGTCCGGAGGTAAAGATTTGTATATAGGAAGTCCAGTTTCGGCCATCGGGAAAGTTTCGGGGGTTACCGGTATTGTACCGGGACCACTGGAAGGGTCCCGGGGGTCCACTGGGTGGGGCCACCTATCCCGGAGGGCCCCATGGGCTTATGTGGGAAGGGAACCATCCCCTGGTGGGCTGGTGCGCCCCCCATGGGCCTCCCCCTACGCCTAGGGTTGGAAACCCTGGGGGTGGGGGGCGCCCCACCTGACTTGGGGGGCAAGTCCCCCCCCCTTGCCCCCCCTTGAGATTGGATATCTAGGGGCCGGCGCCCCCCTAGGGCCCCTATATAAAGAGGAGGACGGAGGGCTGCGCACCCAAGCCCCTGGCGCCTCCCTCTTCCCCGTAATACCTCTCCCTCTCGCTGAGCTTGGCGAAGCCCTGCCGAGATCCCTGCGTCTTCCACCACCACGCCGTCGTGCTGCTGGATCTCCATCAACCTCTCCTCCCCCTTGCTGGATCAAGAAGGAGGAGACGTCTCTCCCAACCGTACGTGTGTTCAACGCGGAGGTGTCGTCCGTTCGGCGCTCGGTCATCGGTGATTTGGATCACGACGAGTACGACTCCATCAACCCCATTCTCTTGAACGCTTCCGCTCAAGATCTACAAGGGTATGTAGATGCACTCCTCTCTCCCTCGTTGCTAGATGACTCCATAGATTGATCTTGGTGATGCGTAGAAAATTTTAAAATTCTGCTACGTTCCCCAACAGTGGCATCATGAGCTAGGTCTATGCGTAGTATCTTGCACGAGTAGAACACAAAGCAGTTGTGGGCATCGATTTGTCAATTCTCTTGCCGTTACTAGTCTTATCTTGATTCGGCGGCATCGTGGGATGAAGCGGCCCGGACCGACCTTACACGTACGCTTACGTGAGACAGGTTCCACCGACTGACATGCACTAGTTGCATAAGGTGGCTAGCGGGTATCTGTCTCTCCCACTTTAGTCGGATCGGATTCGATGAAAAGGGTCCTTAGGAAGGGTAAATAGAAATTGGCAAATCACGTTGTGGTTTTGGCGTAGGTAAGAAACGTTCTTGCTAGAAACCTATAGCAGCCACGTAAAAGCTTGCAACAACAATTAGAGGACGTCTAACTTGTTCTTGCAGCATGTGCCGTGTGATGTGATATGGCCAAAAGGATGTGATGGATGATATATATGTGATGTATGAGATTGATCATGTTCTTGTAATAGGAATCATGACTTGCATGTCGATGAGTATGACAACCGGTAGGAGCCATAGGAGTTGTCTTAATTTTATTGTATGACCCGCATGTCATTGAAAACGCCATGTAATTACTTTACTTTATTGCTAACCGTTATCCATAGTAGTAGAAGTAATGTTTGGCGAGACGACTTCATGAAGACACGATGATGGAGATCATGATGATGGAGATCATGGTGTCATGCCGGTGACAATGATGATCATGGAGCCCCGAAGATGAAGATCAAAAGGAGCAAAATGATATTGGCCATATCATGTCACTATTTGATTGCATGTGATGTTCATCATGTTTTTACATCTTATTTGCTTAGAACGACGATAGTAAATAAGATAATCTCTCACTAAAATTTCAAGAATTGTGTTCCCCCTAACTGTGCACCGTTGCTAAAGTTCGTTGTTCCAAAGCACCACGTGATGATCGGGTGTGATAGGCTCTAACGTTCGCATACAACGGGTGTAAGCCAGATTTACACACGCAATACACTTAGGGTTCACTTGACGAGCCTAGCATGTGCAGACATGGCCTCGGAACACGGAAGACCGAAAGGTCGAACATGAGTCGAATAGAAGATACGATCAACATAAAGATGTTCACCGTTGATGACTAGTCCGTCTCACGTGATGATCGGACACGGCCTAGTCGATTCGGATCATGTATCACTTGGATGACTAGAGAGATGTCTATCTAAGTGGGAGTTCATTAAATTTGTTTAGATGAACTTAATTGTCATGAACATAGTCTAAAATCTTTACAATATGTCTTGTAGATCCAATGGCCCACGCTAATGTTGCCCTCAACTTCAATGTGTTCCTAGAGAAAACCAAGCTGAAAGACGATGGTAGCAACTATACTGATTGGGTCCGTAACTTGAGGATCATCCTCATAGCTGCCAAGAAAGCATATGTCCTTGAAGCACCGCTAGGTGATGCACCCGTTTTCCCAGCTGCTCAAGACGTTATGACGCCTGGCAGTCATGTAGTGATGATTACTCTCTGGTTCAGTGTGGCATGCTTTACAGCTTAGAATCGGGGCTCCAAAAGCGTTTTGAGCAGCACGGAGCATATGAGATGTTCCAAGAGCTGAAAATGGTTTTCCAAGCTCATGCCCGAGTCGAGAGATATGAAGTCTCCGACAAGTTCTACAGTTGTAAGATGGAGGAGAATAGTTCTGTCAGCGAGCATATACTCAAAATGTCTGGGTTGCACAATCGCTTGTCTCAGTTGGGAATTAATCTCCCAGATGACGCGGTCGTTCACAAAATCCTCCAGTCGCTCCCACCTAGCTACAAGAGCTTTGTGATGAACTTCAATATGCAAGGGATGGAGAAGTCCATTCCCGAGGTATGTTCAATGCTGAAATCAGCGGAGGTGGAGATCAAGAGAGAACATCAAGTGTTTATGGTGAATAAAACCACTAAGTTCAAGACAGGCAAGGGTAAGAAGAACTTCAAGAAGGACGGCAAAGGAGTTGCCGCGCCCGGTAAGCCAGTTGCCGGGAAGAAGCCAAAGAATGGACCCAAGTCTGATACTGAGTGCTTTTATTGCAAGGGAACGGGTGACTGGAAGCGGAACTGTCCCAAATACTTAGCAGATAAGAAGGCCGGCAACGTCAAAGGTATATGTGATATACATGTTATTGATGTGTACCTTACCAGTGCTCGTAGTAGCTCCTGGGTATTTGATACCGATGCAGTTGCTCACATTTGTAACTCAAAGCAGGAGCTGCGGAATAAGCGGAGACTGGCGAAGGACGAGGCAACGATGCACGTCGGGAATGGTTCCAAGGTCGATGTGATCGCCGTCGGCACACTACCTTTGCATCTACCTTCGGGATTAGTTTTAAATCTCAATAATTGTTATTTAGTACCAGCTTTGAGCATGAACATTGTATCTGGATCTTGTTTAATGCGAGATGGCTACTCATTTAAATCCGAGAATAATGGTTGTTCTATTTATATGAGAGAAATGTTTTATGGTCATGCCCCGCTGGTCAATGGTTTATTCTTGATGAATCTCGAACGTGATGTTACACATATTCATAGTGTGAATGCCAAAAGATGTAAGGTTGATAATGATAGTCCCACATACTTGTGGCACTGCCGCCTTGGTCATATTGGTGTTAAACGTATGAAGAAGCTCCATGTGAATGGACTTTTGGAGTCTCTTGATTATGAATCATTTGACACGTGCGAACCATGCCTCTTGGGCAAGATGATCAAGACTCCGTTCTCCGGAACAATGGAACGAGCAACCAACTTATTGGAAATCATACATACTGATGTGTGCGGTCCAATGAGTGTTGAAGCTCGCGGTGGCTACCGTTATGTTCTCACCCTGACTGATGACTTAAGTAGATATGGGTATGTCTACTTAATGAAACACAAGTCTGAGACTTTTGAAAAGTTCAAGGAATTTCAGAATGAAGTTGAGAATCAACGTGACAGAAAAATAAAGTTCTTCCGATCAGATCGTGGAGGAGAATATTTAAGTCACGAATTTGGCACGCACCGAAGGAACTGTGGAATTGTTTCACAATTGACGCCGCCTGGAACACCTCAACGTAATGGTGTGTCCGAACATCGTAATCGTACTCTGTTGGACATGGTGCGATCTATGATGTCTCTTACCGACTTACCGCTATCATTTTGGGGTTATGCTTTAGAGACTGCCACATTCACTTTAAATAGGGCACCGTCTAAATCCGTTGAGACGACACCGTATGAACTTTGGTTTGGGAAGAAACCTAAGTTGTCATTTCTAAAAGTTTAGGGATGCGATGCTTATGTCTAGAAACTTCAACCTGAAAAGCTCGAACCCAAATCGGAAAAATCCGTCTTTATAGGATACCCTAAGGAAACTATTGGGTACACCTTCTACCTCAGATCCGAAGGCAAGGTCTTCGTTGCCAAGAATGGATCCTTTCTGGAGAAAGAGTTTCTCTCAAAAGAAGTGAGTGGGAGGAAAGTGGAACTTGGTGAGGTGATTGTCACACCTTCCGAACCGGAAAGTAGCGCAGCGCAGGAAGATGTTTCTGTGGTGCCTGCACCGACTAGGGAGGAAGTTAATGATAATGATCATGAAGCTTCAGATCAAGTTAATGCTGAACTTCGTAGGTCCACAAGGACACATTCCGCACCAGAGTGGTACAGCAACCCTGTCATGGAAATCATGTTGCTAGACAACGGTGAACCTTCGAACTATGAAGAAGCAATGGCGGGCCTGGATTCCAACAAATGGCTGGAAGCCCTGAAATCCGAGATAGGATCCATGAATGAAAACAAAGTATGGACTTTGGTTGACTTACCCGATGATCGGCGAGCCATAGAAAATAAATGGATCTTTAAGAAGAAGACTTACGCGGATGGTAATGTGACCATCTATAAGGCTCGACTTGTCGCTAAAGGTTATCGACAAGTTCAAGGAATTGACTACGACGAGAATTTCTCTCCCGTAGTGATGCTGAAGTCCGTCCGAATCATGTTAGCAATTGCCGCATTCTATGATTATGAGATATGGCAAATGGACGTCAAAACGACATTCCTTAATGGCTTCCTCAAGGAAGAACTGTATATGATGCAGCCGGAAGGTTTTGTCGATCCTAAAAATGCTAACAAGGTATGCAAGCTCCAGCGCTCAATCTATGGGCTGGTGCAAGCATCTCGGAGTTGGAACATTCACTTTGATGAGGTGATCAAAGCGTTTGGGTTTATACAGACTTGGGGAGAAGCCTGTATTTACAAGAAAGTGAGTGGGAGCTCTGTAGCATTTCTCGTATTATATGTGGATGATATATTGCTGATGGAAAATGATGTAGAACTCTTGGAAAGCATAAAGGCCTACTTGAATAAGTGTTTTTCAATGAAGGACCTTGGAGAAGCTGCTTACATATTAGGCATCAAGATCTATAGAGATAGATCGAGACGCCTCATTGGTCTTTCACAAAGCACATACCTTGACAAGATATTGAAGAAGTTCAATATGGATCATTCCAAGAAAGGGTTCTTGCCTGTATTGCAAAGTATGAGATTGAGCACAGCTCAATGCCCGACCTCGGCAGAAGATAGAGAAAATATGAGTGCCATCCCCTATGCCTTGGCCATAGGTTCTATTATGTATGCCATGCCGTGTACCAGACCTGATGTGAACCTTGCCATAAGTTTGGTGGGGAAGTACCAAAGTGATCCCGGTATGGAACACTGGACAGCGGTCAAGAACATCCTGAAGTACCTGAAAAGGACTAAGGATATGTTTCTCGTTTATGGAGGTGACGAAGAGCTCGTCGCAAAGGGTTACGTCGATGCTAGCTTCGACACAGATCTGGATGACTCCAAGTCACAAACCGGATACGTGTATATTTTGAATGGTGGGGCAGTCAGCTGGTGCAGTTGCAAGCAAAGCGTCGTGGCGGCATCAACATGTGAAGCGGAGTACATAGTTGTTTCCGAAGCAGCGCGGGAAGGAGTCTAGATGAAGGAGTTCATCACCGACCTAGGAGTTATTCCAAGCGCGTCGGGCCCGATGACTCTCTTCTGTGACAACACTGGAGCTATTGCCATTGCCAAGGAGCCCAGGTTTCACAAGAAGACCAAGCACATCAAGCGCCGTTTCAACTCCATCCGGAATTATATTCAAGATGGAGACACGGATATTTGTAAAGTACATACGGATCTGAATGTCGCAGATCCGTTGACTAAACCTCTTCGACGAGCAAAACATGATCAACACCAGAACTCTATGGGTGTTCGATTCATCACAATGTAACTAGATTATTGACTCTAGTGCAAGTGGGAGACTGTTGGAAATATGCCCTAGAGGCAATAATAAATTGGTTATTATTATATTTCCTTGTTCATGATAATTGTCTATTTTTCATGCTCTAATTGTATTATCCGGAAACAGTGATACATGTGTGAATACGTAGACCACAATGTGTCCCTAGTAAGCCTCTAGTTGACTAGCTCCTTGATCAATAGATGGTTACGGTTTCCTGACCATGGACATTGGATGTCATTGATAACGAGACCACATCATTAGGAGAATGATGTGATGGACAAGACCCAATCCTAAGCCTAGCACTAGATCGTGTAGTTCATTTGCTAAAGCTTTTCCAATGTCAAGTAACTTTTCCTTAGACCATGAGATTGTGCAACTCCCGGATACTGTAGGAATTCTTTGGGTGTACAAAACGTCACAACGTAACTGGGTGGCTATAAAGGTGCACTACGGGTATCTCCGAAAGTGTCTGTTGGGTTGGCACGAATCAAGACTGGGATTTGTCACTCCGTGTGACGGAGAGGTACCTCTGGGCCCACTCGGTAGGACATCATCATAATGAGCTCAATGTGATCAAAGAGTTGTTCACGGGATGCTGTGTTACGGGAACGAGTAAAGAGACTTGCCGGTAACGAGATTGGACAAGGTATCGGTATACCGACGATCGAATCTCAGGCAAGTATCGTACCGATGGACAAAGGGAATTGCGTACGCGATTGATTGAATCCTCGACATCGTAATTCATCCGATGAGATCATCGAGGAGCATGTGGGAGCCAACATGGGTATCTAGATCCCGCTGTTGGTTATTGACCGGAGAGTCGTCTCGGTCATGTCTGCGTGTCTCCCGAACCCGTAGGGTCTACACACTTAAGGTTCGGTGATGCTAGCGTTGTAGAGATATTAGTATGCGGTAACCCGAAAGTCGTTCGGAGTCCCGGATGAGATCCCGGACGTCACGAGGAGTTCCGGAATGGTCCGGAGGTAAAGATTTGTATATAGGAAGTCCAGTTTCGGCCACCGGGAAAGTTTCGGGGGTTACCGGTATTGTACCGGGACCATCGAAAGGGTCCCGGGGGTCCACCGGGTGGGGCCACCTATCCCGGAGGGCCCCATGGGCTGAAGTGGGAAGGGAACCAGCCCCTGGTGGGCTGGTGCGCCCCCCATGGGCCTCCCCCTGCGCCTATGGTTGGAAACCCTGGGGGTGGGGGCGCCCCACTTGACTTGGGGGGCAAGTTCCCCCCCTTGGCCGCCGCCCCCCTTGAGATTGGATTTCTAGGGGCCGGCGCCCCCCCTAGGGCCCCTATGTAAAGAGGGGGGAGGGAGGGCTGCGCACCCAAGCCCCTGGCGCCTCCCTCTCTTCCCCGTAATACCTTTCCCTCTCGCTGAGCTTGGCGAAGCCCTACCGAGATCCCCGCTGCTTCCACCACCATGCCGTCGTGCTGCTGGATCTCCATCAACCTCTCCTCCCCCTTGCTGGATCAAGAAGGAGGAGACGTCTCTCCCAAAAGTACGTGTGTTGAACGTGGAGGTGCCGTCCGTTCGGCGCTCGGTCATCGGTGATTCGGATCACGACGAGTACGACTCCATCAACCCCGTTCTCTTGAACGCTTCCGCTCGCGATCTACAAGGGTATGTAGATGCACTCCCCTCTCCCTCGTTGCTAGATGACTCCGTAGATTGATGTTGGTGATGCGTAGAAAACTTTAAAATTCTGCTACGTTCTCCAACACCAATAAGGTTAGAAGAGAGTTCAAGGGAAATAAGTGGGAGGAGGAGAGGGCAAAGCGAGAAGGTGCGACAGTCAAGATGACGGACAGGTTCGAGGACATCTTGACGAAGGAGGAGGAGGCATAGGTCAAGCGTTCAGACATCAAGGAGGAAAGAAGTGGAGAGGTTTGAATTATTGATGAAGGCGATCGAGAACAAGCTCAAACTCGAAGAGAAGAGGACCATGATGGAAGAGAAGAAGGCCATGCTCGAGGAGAAGAAGGTGATGCTAGAAAAAGAAAGCGAACACCACAGTGGATGCGAAGGACGCCAAGATGTTGTCCTTGAATTTGGAGTCTTTAGATGCAAGAATGATCATGCAAGCCATCCTCTACAATATGTTGAAGCGGCAGAAAGATGAGTTGGAGGCGACGGACAAGGAGGACCAGAAGACGGAGGCAAAGGCTGTCTACGTGGCGCCACAACACCTTAAGCATGGAGGCTTCGATTATACTTCCAGTAGGGCAAAAAATATTTTTTTTGCACGAACCGTCGGACTATTATTCTTTTGTGACCGGGCATGTAAAAACTTAAGCATACTTGCCTCTTTTTGGTTGTGATCGGGCATGTGATTCAGCGCTGTTGTGACCCGGTACACACGATGGATCTAACTTTATTTGAATTTCAAATTGCCCTTTACTGGCGGATATATACATGATATCATTGAATGACGGACTGGTCACCCTGTCCGCAGATGGATGCGGGACCAAATTTGCGGTTCAGATGCCCTTACAAAGTTTTTCATAATACTGAGTGAGAAATTTTGTTGATCACTAGCCAGGTATGTGTAGTTTTGTTGATCACTACTGAATACGCTAAGTTTTGTTAATCACTTGCCGGATATGCATTGTTGACAATGTTCTAATTGCAGCTTTCTCGTGCGTGTACAATGTTCAAGAAATTAGAGTAAAAAATTTCACCGTCATGCATTGTTGGTTGAAGTTGAATGGGCAACCGGAGTGGAACACATTCATAGCCAAGACCGCCGCCCAAGCCACAGAGAAAGAAACTGGTGACCCAACCGACCCAACAAAATAACCGCCCAAAAAGGTTAGGAGAGAGTTAAAGGGAAAGAAGTGGGAGGACGAGAGGCCAAAGCGAGAAGGTGCGACAGTCAAGATGACGGACATGTTCGAGGACATCTTGACGAAGGAGGAGGAGGCATAGGTCAAGCGTTCGGACATCAAGGAGGAAAGAAGTGGAGAGGTTCCAATTGTTGATGGAGGCGATCGAGGAAAAGCTCAAACTCGAAGAGAAGAGGACCATGATGAGGCCTTGCTCGAGGAGAAGAAGGTGATGCTAGAAAAAGAAGGTGAACATCGCAGCAGATGCGGAGGACGCCAAGATGTTATCCTTGAATTTGGAGTCTTTAGACGCAAGAATGATCATGCAAGCCATCCGCTAACATACGTTGAAGCGGCAGAAAGATGAGTTGGAGGCGACGGACAAGGAGGACCAGAAGACGGAGGCAGAGGCTGTCTGCGTGGCGCCATAACACCTTGAGCATGGAGACTTCGATTATACGTCTAGCAGGGCAAAAAATATAATTTTTTTGCACGAACCGCCAGACTAATGTTCTTTTGTGACCGGGCATGTAAAAACTTAAGCATATTTGTCTCTTTTTGGTTGTGATCGGGCATGTGATTCGGCGCTGTTGTGACCCGATGCACGCGATGGATCAGACTTTATTTGAATTTCAAATTGCCCTTTACTGGCGGATATATACATGATATCATTGAATGACAGACTGATCACCTTGTCCGCAGATGGATGTGGGACCAAATTTGCGGTTCAGATGCCCTTACAAAGTTTTTCATAATACTGAGTGAGAAATTGCCCACCCCCCAACAAAGTTTTCTAGAAAATTTGAGTCGGCCAATCTCGTGAAATCGAAGCGACATACGTCCGCTCTATCGGACATATCGTTCCTCTTTGAAGTTGTCGAGCTTTCGCGAATATGCTCATGGCAGCCCAAATTGATGTGACGGTTTCGATGTGTACTTTGGTAGCCGTTTGAGTGTCCGGCCTGACGTGTTGTGGGGCGTTGGCTTTACGACGTTTTGTACTAGGCTTTAGGGACCAAATTTTAAGAGTATGTCTTCGGTGCTTTAGGCCTAGTTTAGCTTGACGCTATTGTTTTTTTTTTTGATAAACCGAGTAGCCCCTTTTTCATTTTTTCTGTTCTAGCACTCATCTTTTATGTGATGCATTCTATTTTAAGAGTGCTCTTGTAATTTCTTTTCTAATCAATGAATTTAAAAAAAAATGAATTTGATAGCTCTCCTACCAACCTCGAAAAGAAAAATGCTCCCCTCCGATGGCAAGGCACCACGCCGCGCCATGTGTTCACCGAACCCAGAACCTCCCATATCCGGCCAGTGACACCCGCTGTCTGCTCTTAACCCCGGTTCGTTCTTTTACCAAAGCAGTGAAAGCATGCACACTGTGGCTCTAATCGCGGTTAAAACCGTCGCACTTCCCAAAGAAAATGTGATGTGAGCTACTAGTATAGTAGTGCTCCACTACCACTTGTGTATAAGCGCGCTCGGCGTCTGTTTCCCTTCCCACTAGCAGTAACCTTCCTCGAGGCGCAAGGTGGAATAGTACGACGGAGGAGAGATCAAAAGCAAACATGAGGAACAAGAAGCCTACTTGGTCCTCCTCGGCGTCCGCCTGCTCCGGGGGCTCCCGCATTGGGCTATCCTGCGCGGGGACGACCCAGAAGAAGAAGAGAGCCAGGAGCGACGCCGTCGTTGCCCCGGCGAGGGGGTCATCCGTCTACAGAGGCGTGAGCAGGTGAGCTTGCACTTGTTTCTCCCCTTGTTGCTTTCATCCGGGTTGCGATCTTTGTGTTTGATTTCCGATTGAGAGGCCGGTGGTGGTGTAGGCACTGCGCCTCGGGGAAGTACGAGGTGCACCTGTGGGACAGGCATTACCGGGGCACGGTTCAGAACAGGAGAGGCAGGCAAGGTGAGAGAGACACCCAGGCTTGGCTGGATCACAGCCTTTCCTTTCAGCCTAGCTAGCTACTTCATTTATTTATTCTACTTTGATTTGTTCTTCGCCACTTTGATGTTCTTTTATTTATGTGCTAGCTACTAGCTTCCGTTCTTGGTCTTTAACTAATTTGTGCTGCAATTCTTGTGTTCGTCTGCCTCGGGACACGTGTGGTGAACTGGTGGCGATACGCATCCATGTCTTATCGCTTGTGTTAGTTTATTTGGGTGAGTCAAGATCCTTTCGCTCGCTTCTTAAAAAGAAACAATCTCTCTGAATGACACCAACATCTAGACTGCATTGTCCCTCGTGGTAGCCTATTATGCACATTGCTTTCCAGATTAATTTCGAATTTTAAATCCCTCGCCACTTAATCCGTTCTTTCTCCGAGGGGAAAGTACACATTACGCCCATGGTTTAGCTAAGATCACTGCTTACTCTTGTTCTTGGCAGGAGCTTATGACACCGAAGAGGCTGCAGCTCGCACCTATGATCTCGCGGCGCTCAAGTACTGGGGTGCACAGTGCGGCGGCCTCCTCCTCAACTTCCCTGTAAGTTGTGTATTGTCATGTCAGTAGTCAATACGAGTAACTGTACTACTCAGCTGGCAGGCCCTTATAATTCTGTTCAACATGAGGGCTGCGCTGCGATCGTTGCTGCAGGTGGACACGTATAAGCATGAGCTGGAGAGGATGCGGCGCGTGACAAAAGAGGAGTACGTGGCCATACTCAGGCGCGACAGCAGTGGCTTCACCAGAGGCGCCTCCAAGTACAGGGGAGTGACAAAGTATGCACGCACGCACGCATTCCTCGAGGAGCTATTATCCTCAATCAGATCAACCACATTGACACTGCAATGCCATGCCATGAGTGATCCTGCTGACATGAAGTAACTTGTTGGCACCGCAGGCATCACAAGGGCCGCTGGGAGGCGAGGATAGGCTGCGGTAGCGGCGGCGGCGGCAGCGACGGCAAGAGATACCTCTACTTGGGGATATTCAGTGTGTTCTCTATCGCTCTATCCTTGCAAGTTCGCTCTAGTATCACGTTTCTGTGCTCATCACAAGAAACGGCAGTCTCAATCTGCAGTTACCCAGGAAGAGGCGGCCCGGGCCTACGACCTCGCGGCGATAGAACTCCGGGGCCTCGCCGCGGTCACCAACTTCGACGTCGGTTCCTACTACGTGGACAAGCAGCTGCAGCCGCCCCTCTGCAAGGTCGACTTAGACCCGGAACCGGCAGGGCAACTGCTGCTGCCCAAGGTTGAGCCCAAGGAGGAAGAGCCCGAGCCCGTGCCAGTGCTCCGGGACGACGTGGACGACGTCGACTGCGCCATCGCCGAGGTACTGCAGGCGCTCTGCATGGACCGCGCCGACTTCGAGGCCAGGTACCCGCCCCGCGGCGCACCCGGATGGTGGCCTTCTGACGACGACTTGCGCGAGCTGCCGGCTGACGTGGGCTTTGAGGACGACATCGAGAGCGTGCTCTTCGACGCGCCGCCCGCGGCATAAGTTTGGTCTCCTCTCCTGCGCAGCCGCCAGCCCGCCATGGCCAGCTCGCAGGATGATGATGGACGTGACATGCATGTTTGTGCCGGTGCATTGCATGTTCTCCTTCGTGTGTAAGTACGTGTCCGTGTCTCAGCCTCTCAGGCATGTAGGTAGGTACAACCGTACAGGTGCAACCCAACCAAATTAAAGATAGTACGCGCGGTAAATAGCTGTGGGCAATGGCGAAGTGTGTTTAATTTTGGGGTGGGAGCGGGGTCATGGCCGGCCGGTAACCGCCTTTTTGCGTGTGAAAGGGGGAGAAGTGGTGAAGGCTCCAATATTTGGTCTAGAGCACCGAAACTTTGGGAATGGCTAGGCAACAATCAGATCGTCTTCTCTCTGAAAGTACTGTTCATCGTCTTCCTCCTCGCGGCCTTGATCTGAACTGCCCTCAACCGCTGATTAGCCCTTGTTTCCACTGCTCGCCGCTCCCGCGACCGCCTCGTCTCCCCTCCGCTCAACCGCCGCCCATCGCCAGGCTGCCGCCTCCCCCGGCCACCAACGCAGGCGCTAAGGAAGAGGCGCCAGGTTAATTTCCCTGTTAATCGGCAGTTACCACTTACCATGCTTATTCGCAGCGCCCGATGCCGAGTCGATGCAAACAAATGCATCGAGCGCTTGGCTATTTTCCTGCCGTGTGAGTAAAGAAACGGACGCCGGGTCTCCGTCTTTAGAGCCTGTGATTAGCGCCTTGCGTTGGAGGATAAAGCGCCTAGCTCTTTTTCTGTTTTCTGCTTTTTTTTTTTCACTGTAAGCGCCTGCATAAGAGTCTAGCATTGTAGATGCCTTAACCCTGACAATGAATGTTTTTTTTCCACTACCCTTACACCGCTAAGATAGATAATGATATAGCCTTCTCTTGCGAGCTCCTTCCTTTCCTCCTGTTCTTTTCTTAACATCAACATCAACTAACGGTTCTAGGTCATACGCCACCCTCACGTTAGCCGCTCTCCCCCTTTTGTGTTGGGCCACACTAAGGTTATACGCAAAACATATTCATATTACTTGTGTTGGTACATCATAAAGACGTCGGTGGTACAATTTTTGTTTTTACACATTTTGAAAATATGTTAACGTATTCTGTAAAAACTGTAACCTTTTGGGGCGTGCTAGTATGAACTTTAGGCGATATGGTTAAAAATTTCATAGTGTTACACACAAGTAGTTAAATAAGTTACATATACAAATTGAAGCATTTTCCAGGACCTTCCGAACTTTAGGCGATATGGTTAAAAATTTCATAGTGTTACACACAAGTAGTTAAATAAGTTACATATACAAATTGAAGCATTTTCCAGGACCTTCCGAACGACAGTCTCGCGAGTGCTGAGAAAATTACACAAATAATCCTCTAACTTGTTGCCGCATAATTGAAACACCCTCATACTTGAACACTACAATAAGGTATTTTTTTATGGGAAGACATTTGATCTATTCATTTTCAATTATGGCAGTACACAAACATCAGAAATGATAAAAATTACATCCAGATTCGTAGACTATTTCGCGATGATTACAAGCATTGATGCGAGTTGAGAGCGCGCCACCATCGGGATGACGTCATGCTATGCCCCTCATAGGACCAGCGCACCAGAAATGCAACCGCCGTTGATGAAGAGTAACGTAGATCGAAATGATACAACATGAAGACACACGGACATAGACAAACGATGAACAGATCCGAGGAAATTCACCAAAGACAGATCTGCCGTAGACACACCTCCACACACCCTACTAGTATGCTCGATCGCGTCCATATGCTCGCGAGTGTTGGTGGGTTGTTGAAGATCCTGTCGAAGATGCTGGTCGGGGATGCTATATCGCGGGATCACATAGACAGGCGCCGCTTTGCTTGGTGAAGAGGAGTTCCAAGCTCTTGCAGAGGGGAGCCTAGGTTATGGCGGAAGGTATAATGATGTCGAGTCGTCCCATCGCGTTGGTGATGAAGCTCAAGGAGCTGAAAACCAATTTTTAACCATGAGTGAAATCACAGAATTGGAGCTGAGATCTGATTTGGGTTGATTCTCCAATCGGCGCAGTCCATGCCTGGTACCCAACTGATGGTACTAAAAACCTTCATTAGTCCCAATAGGGTGGTGCGCGAGACCCGAAGTACCAAAATGGACCGCGTGCGGGGGCTTTACCCGGGTTTCGGCCCTCTTCATGGAGGTAACAACTTAGTCCTTTGAATTTGATTAATAGGATAAAAACACCTCCGTGAGAGGATTACAATGTATGTGGAGATGATGCTATCGTGGATACGGTTATGATGTCAGTTGCCTTGAATTACCCTACGGTCTCGCCCTATAAAGAGGGACGAGATCAGGGTTACAAGTTTGCTAACCGTTGTTGGGTCCAAATTAGACATCGGGTTCTTAGCTTGCATGCCAATATGAGAGCCTTATAGAAAGAGGGATCCTTGAGGGTTGAGAATCCCTAGATAAACCTTAGCTTGTTGGGCCTTGAGGCCGGCCCTAAGACCGATTTCCTTATGGCCTGACCACCCCCGGTAGCATGTACCCTCACTTGATCATAAAAAACTTCAACTTCATTAACTAAAACTTGCAAACTGTGTGGGTACTTGTGATTCGACTTCATGGATATACAGGGGGTGCAAGATTGTACTGTGTGGGCACTCGCACCAACACAAACAATTTAATTTGGTGGCCTCATCAAACCGCTCAAGGCAAGCCAAGAGCACCAAATGATCTAGAGACCCTCAGGCCGCACCACAAGCGCATGCTCTACAATCCGCCTCCGTATTCTTCCGCCATCCCATCTTGAGGAGGGATCAACGCATTTATCTTCCCGGACCAACTCGTGTTGACGCCACCATGACACATGCTACTTGTGAACCGCGTAAGTAAATTCCCCGAAGAGGAGGGGATGATGCAGCATAACGGCGGTAAGTATATTTTCATCAGTTTGAAACCAAGGTTATTAATCCACTAGGAGAACCAAGCAAGCTATGTAGACAACATCTGCACGCAAAACAACAAATCCTCGCAACCCGATGCATAGAGGGGTAGTCAATTCCTCTTGGGTATAGTAATAGGATAAATAGATTGATTGGTAGATGCAAATAAAATAAAAGGAAATAAAATGCAGCGAGATGTTTTTGGGTTTTTGATAATTTAGATCTGAAACAAAAGAGACAAATAAATTGGAAACACAAATACCAATATAGATCTGAAAGTATATGATGAGAAATAGACCCGGGGGCGTATATTTCACTAGTGGATTCTCTCGAGAAAATAGCATTCGATGGGTAAATAAATTACTGTTGGGCAATTAATAGAAGAGCAAATAATTATGACGATATCCAACACAGTGATCATGTATATAGGCATCACGTCCAAGATTAGTAGACCGACTCCTGCCTGCATCTACTACAATTACTCCACACATCGACCGCTATCTAGCATGCATCTAAGTATTAAGTTCAAGGAGAAACGGAGTAATGCCTTACGAATGATGACATGACATGATGTAAACAAGATCTATTCATGTATGAATAGACCCATCTTGTTATCCTTAATAGCAATGATACATGCGTGTCGTGTCTCCTTCTGTCACTGATATTGAGCACCGCAAGATCGAAGCCATTACAAAGCACCTCTTCCCCATTGTAAGATAAATCAATCAAGTTGGCCACAAAAATCCAAAATATTGGAGAAGAAATACGAGGCTATAATAATCATGTATGGATATGAATAGTTCTGATCATAAACTCACAGTTCATCGGCTCCCAACAAAACACACCGCAAAAAGAATTACATCGAATAGATCTCCGAAGAGAACATTGTGTTGCAGATCAAAAAGAGAGAAGAAACCATCTAGTTACTACCTACGGACCCATAGGTCTGTGGTAAACTACTCATGCATCATCGGAGGAGCACCAATGAGGATGATGAACCCCTCCGTGGTCGTGTTTGCCTCCGGCGGAGTGCCAGAAAGGGCTCTAGATTGGATCTCGTGGTTCTGAAACTTGCGGCCTCTGAAATAATTATTCGTCGACTCCTCTAGGGTTTCTAGAATATTGTGGTATTTATAGAGCCATAGGTCAGTGGAAAAGAGTGTCATTGGATCCACTACCTACCAGGGCGCGCCATGGGCCTGGGGCGCACCCTGGTGTCTAGTGGGCCCCACGGGCCTACCCTCACGCGCTTCCTTCACTCCCTGGATGTCTTCTGGCACACAAAAATCTCGAAAAAGTTTCATGGAATTTGGACTCCATTTGATATTGATTTTCAGTGAAGTAAAAAACAAGCAAAAAATAGCAACTGGCACTAAGCACTATGTCAATAGGTTAGTCCCAAAATATGATATAAAGTTGCTCGAAAATGATTATAAAAACATCTAAGATTGATAATATAACAACATGGAACAATAAAAAATTATTGATACGTTGGAGACGTATCAGCATCCCCAAGCTTAATTCATGTTCTCCCTCGAGTTGGTAAATGATAAAAACAGAATTATTGATGTGGAATGCTGCCTGACATGTTCATCATATATTCTTTTCTTTGCAGCATGGACATATGGACTTTCAGATGATTCAAAGCAATAGTCTATAATTTGACATGAATACTTTAATACTCAAGCATATCAACAAGCAACCATGTCTTTCAAAATATCAACGCTAAAGAAAGTTATCCCTAGCCCATTATGCTCAATCATTGATCAATTCATGAAACACATCCAAATATTAGCTACATCCAATGCTCAAATGTGATAATAGTGTTCCGTAGTTGGTGCTTTATAAGAGAAGATGGAGACTGAATAAAAATAAAAATTACATAAAAGTAAATAGATAGGCCCTTCCCAGAGGGAAGCAGAGATTTGTAGTGGTGCCATAGCTCAAAGCTTAAATTGAGAGATAAAATATTTTTTGGTGGCATGCTTTTCCTGTCAACGAAAACGACTAAGAGTTCCCAATATCTTCCATGCTAAATAAATCACTAGCGGTACCCAAATATAAAATTAAAGTTTATTTCCTTTTCCACCATTCTTTCACAATCCATGGCTAGTCGTATCCACGGGTGCTTTCCATACCAACACATACCAAAGCAATTTATTATAGTACTTTTTTTGCATTTCAGGACTGAGCATCCCTATTACCGCCATAGTCTCGTGCAATGACAAGTGAATAAACACTAATATTGAGAATAACCTACTTAGCATGGAAAATATCGGCCACCCCTCGCCGCTTCATGAGCGGTACGGGCACACAAAAGAGAAGTTTATTTTGAAAATTAGAGTTGGCACATACAACTTTACTTGGAACGGCATGGAAATACCACATATAGGTAGGTATGGTGGACTCATTTAGCACAAGTTGGGTTTAAGGAGTTGGATACACAAGCAACATTCCCGCTTAGTACAAGTGAAGGCTAGCAAATAGATTGAGAAGCGACCAACTAAGGAACGAAAACCATCATAAAAGAACATTAAACATAACTAACACTGAATAATGCAAGACAAGTAGGATGTAACTTCAATGCATAACTATTGACTTAACGTGCATGCATGGGGAATCACAACCCTTAACACCAATATTCTTACTAAAGCATAATTACTCACCAACATAACTCACATATCACTATCGTCATATCGCAAAACTATTGCAAGGGATCGATTTTAATATCCAATGATCTTCATGAATTTTTTTATTATATCCTCCAAAATATCTATCACTTTGGGACCAAATTATTTTAAAGCACATTGCCATTGCTAATAACAAGCTCTCAAACAAATTTAAGTGAAGAACGAGAGCACATATTTCTTCAAAATTTCATCTCTCAAAATAATATAAGTGAAGCATGAGAGGATTTCTTCAACATTTCTACTAACTCCCCAAATAATCTAAGTGAATCATGAGATAATATTTATTCAAAATAACAACACCACCGTGCTAAAAAAAGATATAGGTGAAGTACTAGAGCAATTCCATTGCTCAAAAAAATTGAAGTGAAGCATAAAGAGCGATTCTAATAAATCATAGCATAATTTTGGCTCTCTCAAATAGGTGTGTCCATCAAGGATGATTGTGAAGAAGTAAAAAATCAAAACAAGCAAAGAAACATATAATACAAGACGCTCTAAGCAAAATTCATGATATGTGACGAATAAAAATATAGCTCCAAGTAAAATTACCAATGGTCGTTAGAAGAAAGAGGGGATGCCTTCCGGGGCATCCCCAAGCTTAGTTGCTTGGTATTCTTAGAATATTACCTTGGGATGCTATGGGGCATCGCCAAGCTTAGGCTCTTTTCACTCGTTATTCCTTCATCCATCGTGATCTCACCCAAAACTTGAAAACTTCAATCACACAAAACTTAACAAAACCTCGTGACATCCGTTAGTATAATAAAAATCATCTTTACTATAAGTATTGTTGCAAACCCATTCATATTTTGTTATTATATTATATCAAATGTATTCTAACTTTACCATTTCTCATACACCCCAATGCAAACCATAGATTCATCAAAATAAGCACATAATGCAACCAAAATAGAATCTGTCAAAAACAGAATAATCTATAAAGGCTTATCTTTTTAGTCATACTTATGTAACTCTAAAAGTCCCAAAACATTATGACAACGTGGATAATTTGTAAATCAATTCCATGTAAACAATTCAACAATTGTTCACGCTCCAGCAATTGAAAACAATTCTTCTATTGTACACGATTTTTTTTGTTGATGCGCCGAATCAAATCAACTCTCACCCAAATCAATCCCAAAGGCTTTGCTTGGCACAAACACTAATTAAAACACCAAAAATACAATCACTATAGCAGTAATTATGTGCATTCATTAAAAAACGTAAAGAAAAGCTAAAAGATAAAAGATAACTATTGGGTTGCCTCCCAACAAATGCTATTGTTTAATGCCCCTAGCTAGGCATAATGCAAAGATTCTTACGTGTTGTCATCTTTCTTAGTATTTTCCATAGATGTGTTTTTGCCAGAAGGTTTTTCAAATATAACTTGAAACAAATTACACATAGAAATTTTAGCATTATCAAGTTGTCCATCTACAATCCTTTTTTATTACCGGCTACGATCCAAGAATAATGTTGATTCACATCATTGAAAACTTGTTGGATCATATCCAAAATGGGAACTTCCTTTTTTAGATTCTCATGGAAGATGTGATTATTGCCGAGAAAACGTCTTAATAAATAATCACTATTGTAAATGATCTCATCTATAACCGGTTTCTCACGGTTCATACCATAAAAATTAAAGATCTCCCTAGCCTCCTGCACAATGTAATTAAATTCATTCATGAGAACAAGGGTTACTATCTTCTTAGCTCTAAGATCTTTTATAATGGGCGACTCATGAAACAATCTTTGAAAGGTAGGATGAGTACGAATAAATCTCTTCTAAAGTTTAAGAACAAGTGCTAAAATAGCTTATGCATAAGTTTTAGTTCTTTTAAGTATAGGAGCACCACACAAGTCAGAGTAACAATGCAATTAAAGATTTCTTGGATATGGCTCCTTTTTCTATAACATTCCCTTGTCACAAAACAAAAGTTTTAGAATTCAGATTAGTGGAACGTCCAGTTTTAGGAGTTCTACCATCATCTGTTTCTGCCATACCAAAATCACTCATGATGAAAATTTCAAAAAGACACGCAAATTAGAGATCTGACAAGAAAAAGGCAAACGGAGAGAAGGCAAATATTTTTGTGTCTTTGTAAAAACGTTTTAGAAGTGGGGGAGATGAAAACAAGAGGAAAATGTAAAATAATGTAAACTACTAGGAGATGAGAGCTTATGCGTAGGAACCTGATAGATCTTTACTTGATCCTCCTGGCAACGGAGCCACAAATTCTTCCTGCTGCGAACCGCGTCAGTAAATTTTCCGAAGAGGAGGGGAAAATGCAACACAATGGCGGTAAGTATTTCCCTCAATTATGAAACCAACATTATCAATCCAGTAGGAGAACCAAGCAAGCTATGCAGACATCACTTGCACACAAACAACAAATCCTCGCAACCCCACGCGTAGTGGGGTTGTCAATCCCTCTCCGGTATTGTAATTAGATAAATAGATAGATTGATAGATGCAAATAAAATAAAAGCAAATAAAATGTAGCCAGATATTTTTGGGTTTTTGATAATATAGATCTGAAACAAAAGAGACAAATAAATTGAAAACACAAATAGCAATATAGATCTATAAGTATATGACGAGAAATAGACCACGGGCCCATAGATTTTACTAGTGCCTTCTATCGAGAAAATAGCATACGGTGGGTAAAAAAATTACTGTTGGGCAATTAATAGAAGATCAAATAGTTATGACCATATCCAACACAGTGATCATGTATATAGGCATCACGTCCAAAATTAGTGGACCGTCTCCTGCCTGCATCTACTACTATTACTCCACACATCGATCGCTATCCAACATGCATCTAGTGTATTAAGTTCATGGAGAAACGGAGTAATGCCTTAAGAACGATGACATGACGTAAACAAGATCTAGTCATGTAGAAATAGACCCCATCTTGTTATCCTTAATAGCAATGATACATGCGTGTCATGTCTCCTCCTGTCACTGAGATTGAGCACCGCAAGATCGAACCCATTACAAAGCACTTCTTCCCATTGCAAGATAAATCAATCAATTTGGCCAAACAAAACCAAAATATCAGAGAATAAATACGAGGCTATAATAATCATGTATGGATATGAATAGATCTGATCATAAACTCACAATTCATCGGATCCCAACAAACACATCGCAAAAAGAATTAAATTGAATAGATCTCCGAAGGGAACATTGTATTGAAGATCAAAAAGAGAGAAGAAGCCATCTAGCTACTGCCTATAGACCCGTAGGTTTGTGCTAAACTACTCACGCATCATCGAAGGTGCACCAATGAGGATGATGAACCCCTCCGTGATCGTATTCCCCTCCAGTGGAGTGCCAAGAAAGGGCTTTAGAGTAGATCTCGTGGTTCTGGAACTTGCAGCGGCTGAAACAATTTTTCGTCGGCTCCTCTAGGGTTTCTTGAATATTGTGGTATTTATAGAGCGGGAGGTCGATGGAAAGAGTCTCGTGGGCTCCACTACCCACCATGGCGTGCCAGGGGCCTGGGGCGCGCCTTGGTATCTAGTGGGCCCCACGGGCCTTCCCTGGTGTGCTTCCTTGACTCCCTGGATGTCCTCTAGGCCAAAAAAAATCTCCAAAAAGTTTCGTGGCATTTGGACTCCGTTTGATATTGATTTTCTATGAAGTAAAAAAACAAGAAAAAAAAACAACTGGCATTTGCCACTATTTCAATAGGTTAGTCCAAAACAATGATATAAAGTTGCTATAAAATGATTGTAAAACATCCAAGATTGATAATATATTAGCATGGAACAATGAAAAATTATAGATACGTTGGATACGTATCAACACCAAATAGCGCCACCGACATGTGTTCGCCCATCCAGACGTATCTATCAGCAAGGCTCCACTGCACCATGCCCCTGAGACCCATTGTCGTCGACATAGTAGAAACGACGCCGCCCCGTCCCCTTTACCCCTTTAGTCAGCATTTTCTCCAAGAACGATGCCCCCAAGAGGGTGAGCGGCGCCACACGCTGCCATTGCCTAATCTAGAAAACCAAGATCAAGGGTTTCCTGTGACGCCCGGGTAATCAAGCTACAGTAACCCTCTAGTAATGATGCCACGTCACCATGATTACTGTTGCTAATCTCGTGTTAGTTCAGAACCGATCCAAATTCTAATTTGAATTAAAGTCAAATAATAAAATTTTTCAATTGTCAAATCTAAAATGTTCAAATTGTAGCAAACAAATCATAGATAATTATGGTGGAGAAACCCCACTTTAATAAAGTGTTTAAATACTCTAAGGTGAATAAAACAGTAGCAAGAACCAATATTTAAATGCTTTTATAGTTAATAGAACACTAAAATAAATTGTTTTAGGGTAAAACCTTTTGTGGTAGTGGGTTTTGAGGTATTACTAAATTAGGGATCATTTTAATATTAGTTAAAAACTAAACTAAAAGGAAAGTAAAATGAAAACAGAAGAGAAAATAAGAAAAAGTAAAACAAAACAATGAAAATAAAAAGGAGAA
>LR738712.1:183046399-183142130 GCA_902687465.1 Secale cereale | reverse complement strand
CCCCCCCCCCCTCGTTGGACCTTGGCCTAGCTGGCCACTGGGCTAGCCAGGCCGGCGCCTCACTTCCCCTTCATATCCCTCACCCGGGGGAAACCTAACCTCGTCGCCCCACTTTCCCCACTCTCTCCTCCCCCCTGATCTGGATCGGGATCGAACCCGATCCCATCGCCCCTGACGCCCTACGCCCGCCCTTCGCCGTCCACCGTCGCTCGAGGGCCTCCCCGCCGCTGGATCACCATGACGCCGTCGACCACCGGACCACCTCGCCGGAGCTGCCTCCTCGTCTCCATCACGTCATCGCCGTCGTCCCCGTCGACTTCCCGAAGCCCCACTTCCCAGTCCACTACACCCCCGCCGTGAGCTCCCTCTCCTATCGCAGGCACACCCGTGCGCGCTCACTCGCATGAGGCCGTGCCCGAACCTGCAGTGCTCTACGCCATCCGCCACTGGTCGCGCTCGTCGTGACCCTCTGCCCGCGCCGACTGCCCCCTGCACCGCACTCGCCTCCGCGCACCGACCCGCCGCCGGCCGCACTTGCCGCTCCCGCAGCCACCCCCTGCTACGGCTGCGGCTGCCGCCCATGGCCACTCCGGCCACTTGGCCGCCGCTGCAGCTTCGTCTGCCGCAGTCTCCCCCCTTGCCGCGCTCGCCGTCACCCATGCGGCCGCACCGCCACTGCTCCGCACGACGCCCGTCGTGCGTCGCCTCACCTACGCCCCACTCCCGCCGCCGCTCTGCCACCGCGCGCGCACGCCGCGCCCCCCCGCTTCCCTCGCTCGTCTCCCTCGCCCGTCGTGGCCTTGCTGCTGCCACTGCCTCTGTGCCACAACGCGCGCACGCCGCGGCCCCCCGCTTCCCTCGCTCGTCTCCCTCGCCCGCCGTGGCCTTGCTGCTGCCACGCCGGCCTTCCTCCCCCTCTCCGTGGTCCCACTGGCCGCGCCCAGTCCGGGCGGGCGCCCGCACCCGCACGCCCGCATCCACGCCCCACCCCACTAAACGCCCGATCTGCTAAGCCCCTTGGGCCACTGCCAAACGGGCCCCACGGCCAGAACATTAAAAAAAGAAAAGAAAATTAATAATAAAAGTATTAAGTTAATTACTTAATTAACTTAATTATTTCTATTTAGAATAACCTAATCACTAATTAGTATAATTAACTGTTAGTTAACTAAACAATCAATGACATGCGGGACCCACACGTCAGACTGACCCAGTCAACACCTCTGTTGACTGCTGACGTCATGCTGACATCATGCTGATGCAATAATACTATTTTCAAATTTATTTAAAAATTAATAATTTAGAAAATGATTTAAAACTTTAAAAAATAATCGAAAATAATCCGTAACTCGGATGAAAATACTTTTTACATGAAAGTTGCTCTAATTTTCTAGACGAATCCAAATATGCAGACCATTCGTCAACCACACGTCCCTAGCATAGCAAACATGCAACTTTCCCCCTTCGTTTCATCCACCCAAAAACGCGAAACACCGGGAATACTTTCCCGGATGTTTCCCCCTTCGCCAGTATCACTCGGTACTGCGTTAGGGCACACCTAACACCGTTACATGTCCTGTCATGAATCGTCATGCAATTGTTTGCATTGTATTCATTGTTTCTTCCCCCTCTTCTCTCTGGTAGACTATGGGACTGACGTTGCTGCTGCCCCGATAGACTACGGTGTTGACGACCCCACCTTTGCTGCCAAGCTTCCAGGCAGCCCCCCCTTGATCAACCTGATATCGCCTATTCTTCTCTCTACTGCTTGCATTAGGGTAGTGTAGCATGTTACTGCTTTCGATTGATCCTACTCTGCTGCATAGCATGTCATTGTTGCTACAACTGTTGATACTTTACCTGCAATCCTAAATGCCTAGTATAGGATGCTAGTATTCCATTAGTGGCCCTACACCCTTGTCCGTCTGCCCTGCTATTCTATCGGGCCGTGATCACTTTGGGTGTGATCACGGGTATATACTACATACATATGATACATGATACATGTTGTGACTAAAGTCGGGTCGGCTCGTTGAGTACCCGCGGTTGATTCACATATTGGAGGCTGAAAGGACATACTTTTCCGATGGCTCTCTGTGTGGATCTTTGTAGCGGATCGACAGGGCAGGTCACGACCACCTAGGAGATAGGTGGGCCTGGCCCTGGTCGTTGTCCGCGGTTATTTCATAATAACACGCTTAACCAGTTTGGATATTTGATCTGAGTCTGGCCGTTGGCCTATACGCACTAATCAGCTACGTGGGAAATTATGGGCACTCGACATCCTGGTATTAGCCAAAGCCTTCTTGACGTCAGTGACTTAGCGACGCGCGCCGGGTTGGACTGGAACGCTCGCACTTGAATAAGTGGGCTAGGTCTGCTCACAGTCCGCGTTCGCAACGTGCAAGAGTGCAAAGGGCGATGGCCCAAGATCCATGCACGCGTAGGACTTAGACCGGTGTGCTGACCTCTCTGCTGTGCTTAGGTACGGCTGCGACATGTTGATCTTCCGAGGCCGGGCATGACCCAGGAAAGTGTGTCCGGCCAAATGGGACCGAGCGTGTTGGGTTATCTGGTGCACCCCTGCAGGGAATTTAATCTATTCGAATAGTTGTGTCCCTCGGTAAAAGGACGACCCGGAGTTGTATTCCGACCTCATGATAACTAGAACCGGATACTTGATAAAACACACCCAGATGAGTTCTAGATATAACTCGGTGGTTGCTCTCTCACAGGGTGATGTGCGGGAGGATCGCCGAGTAGGATTATGCTATACGATGTTACTTGGTGAACTTACCTTCTACTCTCTTCTACTGCTGCAAGATGGAGGCTGCCAGAAGCGTAGTCTTCGCGAAGATTAGCTACCCCCCCTCTTATTCTCACTTTCTGCAGTTCAGTCCACAGATACTACCCATATTATTGTTATCATTGCATATGTAGTATAGATCCCTGCTTGCGAGTACTTTGGATGAGTACTCACGGTTGCTTTGCTCCCCCTTTTCCCCCTTCTGTGCCTTATCCTCGAATGATGCAACCAGACGGTGGAGCCCAGGAGCCATACGCCACCTACGACGACTCCTACTATACCGGAGGCGCCTACTACTACGTGCAGTCTGCCGACGACGACCAGGAGTAGTTTAGGAGGATCCCAGGCAGGAGGCATGCTCCTCTGTCGATGTGTATCCCAGTTTGTGCTAGCCATCTTATGGCAACTTGTTTAACTTTATGTCTGTACTCAGATATTTGTTGCTTCCGCTGACTTGTCTATGATCGAGCACTTATATTCGAGCCCTTTAGGCCTCTAGCTTGTAATATGAAGCTTGTATGACTTATTTTACTTTTAGAGTTGTGTTGTGATACCTTCCAGTGAGTCCCTGATCTTGGTTGTATACATTTGCGTGCATGATTAGTGTACGAAAAAATCGGGGGCGTCATAAGTTGGTATCAGAGCCGACTTCCTATAGGAACCCCCCTTCCAAATTCCTTGGACGAAGTTGAGTCTAGTCACTGAAAAGGTTTTTACTAGCATGGCTGTGTGGCTTATGGGCCTACGTCGCCATTGGGTGGTATTAGTGTGATAGCCTGGCTTATTAGGGATGGTAGACTACTCATATCAATAAGGAATTCCTTCTTTTCCGGGAGCCCATTCGGATAGAACTCCAAAGTTAAGCGTGCACAACTTGGAGTAGTTTCAGGATGGGTGACCGACCGGGAAGTTGCTCCGGGTGCGCACGAGTGAGGACAAAGTGCGCAGAAAATACTATTATTGATATGTGGGACCAGTCTAGATCCCGTCAGGAGTAACGACCACCGACGGGTGTGTCCGGGGCGTTACATGTTGGTATCAGAGCCGACCCTCGCGGTTACACGGATGTTTGCGGACAGGTGCTCGGTCATGTTATTCATGACGTCTATGACCCGTCGTGGCACACGGCATGCCACATGTATCGGACTGGAAGCACAGATGGTTGTGCCAAGAGGGAACGTTCCTGTGGCCCGACGAGGACGTCGGTTCCTCTGAGTTGGGGTGTATGTGATAGCCTGGCTTATTAGGGATGGTAGACTACTCATATCAATAACGAATTCCTTCTTTTCCGGGAGCCCATTCGGATAGAACTCCAAAGTTAAGCGTGCTCAGCTTGGAGTAGTTTCAGGATGGGTGACCGACGGGGAAGTTGCTCCTGGGTGCGCACGAGTGAGGACAAAGTGCGCAGAAAAGACTAGTATTGATATGTGGGGCCAGTCTAGATCCCGTCAGGAGTAACGACCACCGGCGGGTGTATCCGGGGCGTTACAATTAGGATCTTTTATTCCTCAACCTATATTCTGGGACTCTGATCTCTCTTCTATTCGGGTTTAAATGAATTTACTAACTCTGACTCTAGGTTCTCGTAATTACTCCTCCCGGAGAGCCCCTTATCACAGATGATCGCCTGCTGCACCAGAAGATTCCGAAGATACCCTATGATGTTTTCTCGAGACTTTGTGCCCGTCGTTTTTGCAATTTCCTATCACCGATATACCCCTAGGGATGAATACATACACTCGCCGCCCACACCTTCATTCCAAGATGCTCTTGTTATTACTAGATACCACAGAATGTTTTCTAATATCTCGAGAATCCTTTGTGCCTGCTGCCTTCCATTTCTTTACCACATGAATACCCCTACAGATAAATTCTCGCACTTACCGAGTATCCACTCATCCCCAGTCGATCCATGTATTCCACATAAGTCTTCGAAATACCATTCGATCTTCCGAAAATCCTCAGTAGTCTATTACTCTTGAAATTCTTGCTTACTTACATTATGGTTAATCCCATAAGTCTAGTGATCTTATTGACATCCATTGTCATTAATATTTTGAGTCCGTTGATTCAAAATGTTGCGATTGCTTGCAATCCTTATTCAAATCCTAGTACTCACCCTTCTGGCTCAAACGTCATTTTTAACATGAGCTGGTTCTCGAGCAATCAAATTGCCATCGATTGTACCCCTAAGCCTACTCAACTTATCCATTCTTAATATGAGTGTTAGCTTCTGATCCCTTGATTTGGAAGTCATAATTCTCTTGCATTTGGGCTTAAAATTAGTTAGTTGTTTCCAAAATCGGATCTTCTTGCATTCTTTCTTCATCTGGTTGAGTACTAATGCTCACATCAGATCCCTTGGGGACCACCAGATCCTTGTTGGATTTTATCCGACAGCGTCCTTCATATTCAGTCACTTTGGAAATTTCTTTCCCTGATACATAATGCCGTTGGTAAAACCTATTCTCTAATTTGGCCAACCATGCTCTGCTTTTGAGCTAGTGATATTTACTTTTGAAACATTGTGGTATATGTTTCTATGATCCCCCGATGGGTTGAACCAATGCCTTTCCTAATCTGTATGAACCCGGGAACTTCTACGGGTCATACTCTACTAGTGTTATGCCAGATATAATTTCTACACTACAACTTTGTCGAAGGCGAGGTGAATGAAATGATATGCATTAAAGAAGTGGGAGTCGACCTTGAACTTTGTGTTCATGCCCATGAAAATGATGTAGACCATCTCGGAAGCTTCTTACAAAATGATTATCCAGCTATATGATTCTTTTGAAATTCTTGAATTGATTCCTTATAGTTATGGTCCCGACCATGCTGTCCCGATCTAATATATCTGATGGTAATTCAATCCAGTGCCTCATCTATTTTTGTAAAGGTTGAAGTATCTACTATCATAGGTCAACAACCCGGTTCAACTTCTATCATGTTCTACCTTCGAGTATTACCCTCTAGTTTCTCGAAGATGTCTTGCCATTGCACCACATCTTACTAACTTAGTTGAAGTAATGTCTTTCCTTGTCGTAATCACTCTACGGGTTCTGGGTTGTTGTCAACCGAGGACACCGACTAGTGAAATTATTCCGCACTACAAATCAATGTGGCACCCCGGCTCAGAGAAAACTGGAACGCCCCGTATTCCAGCCCAGAGATCGAGATGAAGTCTTCTGGAATACGACACTGCTTAGTATAGAACAAACCAGCTCTCTATTACAACACGAATACGATTACAAGGGATCCGATATTACAATGAGTAACATTGGCACGACGACACTACGCCAACACGGTTGCTCTATACAAGCAGCATAACAACTTAAAGCAACAGAACAACTACTGGCAGCGGAACAACGAACGGCGATGATGGACTCCAATCCACGAGGACTCTGGCTGGAACGTTTATCCTAGCTCGCAAACACGGGAACAACACCAAACAAGCAAGCAATCCAGGCACGACCTAAAAGCTGGCATGACACGCCAGGTCAGTACATTGAATGTACTTGCAAGCTCACAATAAACCAGAAGTATTCAAGGCAAACAACATCATGGCAATTACAGGTTAATCGGAAATTATCAGGAGAGCACCAAAATAACATAGCATCAACAACATGAACATGATACAACTAGAAAACATGAGCATGGCATGAACATATAAATCTGATGAAACTAGCATGCAACATGATGACACTATATGCACCATTTATTTTATTCGGGTTACCTCGTAGCCATCACATGCATCACTTACCAACCTCGGACATTATACGATCACCTCAGGATCAAATCAAGCTTGGTACAACCAACTTATCTCATCATCGAACCAGGGTTGTTATTAAGCACATCATTATTATTAATGTTGACTCATAGTCTGACCAACTACGAACTGGGCCCTTATCCGCGGGCGCGCCTATCGATAGATTTAATATACACTCTACAAAGGTAGCGCACTGTACCCACACTACGGAACCCATGGCCTCATTCTCCCATTCGGGTGGACCAACGGCGTTCCGACAAAACCGATCTACTATCATGACACTCTCCCGGCCACTCCGACTCATGCCCTACTGGGCTAGTCCTGGGTGGCCCTGTGTCTACAAAAGACACAACGGCCACCGTCGTGGCTAAACATAAATGGTCCCAAACGGGGACCCGGATCCATAACAACAACAACGGGCACACAAGGTTATGTTTGCTTACCCGGCCAAGGTACCGCATGCCCATAACCTTCCCTAGTTGGAGGCACCAGCGGGAGGCATGACAATAGACCCAGTTAGGACCTTCCCATAAGGTAAATGTGGTTGCACTGGTCAGTTCGATATGGTGGCACCATGACTCAGACAACAGTTGTTCAAGTTCAATTTAATCCGGTTAAGCTTGAATGCAAATATGCCGAGTCATGATAAAATACATGATACAATTATAATGCATGAGCATGAATATCAACATAATCATGAGAGAACTATCCACCATATCAACAATGAATAATAAGCATGGCATGATAACTAGCATGAACATCATAAGTACATACTTTTCCGAAACATAGCATGACTACTAACATCAATAATAAATATCATGCAAGAACAAATCAACAATACTAACATGCAAGCATTTAATCAATTGGATGCAAAGGAACATGCATAACAACAGTACTCGGGACAGACGGTTGTCATGCACCGAAGACCATCACCAATATCAACATGCACTACTAGCAAGCATAAACATATGAAAGGAATACTAGCAACTAGCATGACATGATAAACATGTGCATAACAACATAGCAAGAACATAAGCATTAACCCTGAAGCATTACCGAAACAACAACAATCACATTTTAAACAAGCAAACATTTAATAAATATTCAATTTAAAAACCATGGCTACTGCATGACTATCATGCAAGTGGGTATTGTGGCTTGCCTGGGGTGACGGAGACTCCAGGAAGAAGTGCAGAACGATCATGGAAAGAATCACCGGAAACAGTTCTCTCTCGGAGGGGGCTGTTTACGGAAAGGGCAAAATGGTCATTTCTAGTATGTGAAACCATAGTGAAAATGAAACCAACAGAAAGGTCTCGATGAGACGAAGACGTGGGCTTTGGAATCACCTGATTCGGAGTTACGGTTGAAAAATTATGAAGGTTTGAAGCTCAGGGATCTATTTGTGAATATTTCTACTACAAACAAGTCCCTGGTGGCTGAAACAGAAAGCGCAGAATAAGAAATATGCTTTCAGAACATGGAAGACGTAGTTTGGGTTGAAGAAGAAGGAAACTACGTTTTCAGAAAAAGAAAATGTATTCAACAGAATACGCCTCCACTTAAAAACAGATGGGCCCGGGATAGTGCCACTTACAGGAGGGGCCCAGGCGCAGGAGAGGGGCCAGGCGGTCGTCTTCTTCCTCTCGCCCTGTTCCCCTCGTGGAGCAGAGGCAGAACAGGGGAGGAAGCATTCAAGGGGACCTGCCGGCTCCGGCTAGCTCTGGCCCGACCGAGCACACCGGCGGATGCGCGGGGCCACAACGCACCCGCTCCAACAGAGAGCAGGCGCGAGGGAGGCCTGGGGAGGTGGCGACCGGAGAAGGAGAGACAGAGACGGGCGCGGCGACGGGGCCGGCCAGCTCCGGCCGTCTTCGGCCGAACGGAGGGCACCGGCGGACTCGGGGTGGTGCGGTGGTTCCTAGAGGCTCAGCTGACGCCGGGATGGAGTGGAGAGGAGAGGAGAGGTGGCGCCATGGGAGTGCAGAGAAGGTACAGAGAGGCGGCGGTGGCTGTGGTGCTCGGCGAAGCAGGCGCTCCGACGAGGGGGCAAAGGTGTGGGGCGGCTCGGTGGGACTAGGGGAAGCCACTAGACATGATGGTAGGAGGAGATGAGGGCTAGTCTCGCCGAAACTAGGCCGAGGACGAGGCGTCCATGGCGGTCACCGGCGAAAAGAGGATGATCCCGAGGGCTCTGATGATCTAGGAGGGGTGAGGAGGGGCTGATGAGGTGCGGGAGGAGTCGGTATATAGGCGCGGAGGAGAGCTATGGATGCTCACAAGAGAGCTCCAATAGTGCACTAATGGAGGTCAGCACCAGTTCACCGCAGTGACACTATTGTGACGGCGCGCTGCCAGCGAGCCACGACGAGGCAGAGGTGCAGGGAGGTGCAAACGAGCACGGGGGCGCTCCTGGACAAGGTTGGAGGCCGAGACGAGGAGGGAGGCGACGAGCACAGCGGCCCGACCGTTCCACAGCACGCCCTGTGCATGACGCAGGTGCGGTCACCACGTGCACTGGTGCAAGCGGCGAGCTTTGGCGTGGCCAGCCATGTCCAGTAGGTTTACCTAAGTGCCCTGAGTAGAAATGCAAAAAGAATTTAACCCAGCGATAAAGAAGAGATTTGAAGATGGCTCCATGGTAAAACAACATCAAGGTATTTGTTACTTCCTGTGGTTAAACCATCTGGGTAACTTGGTAGAAAGTTTGTCTGGCGATGATCTTACACCAATATGATTTTGATCACCAAAAACCAGACTAAGAAGAGGAGTTTAGCTTAGGGTTGCTGTGGAAAGTGCCAAACTGGCCAGATTTGGGGATGATGATGTTGCACTCACACACTTAAGTGTCATGAGCTTACATTTGGTGTAGGGATCTTATTTGATCAGATGAAGGTGCTGTAAAAAGATCATGCCATTTGGAGTTATCAAAGTGGCACTTGCTTCACAACACTCTATTCTGGACAGAATCTTGCAGAATTTACTCAGGGTAAAAGGATAACTGGATTGAGCCAAGACTTGGTGTAGAAGGTAGATGTAGATGTAAGAATGGCCTGGTAAATTGGCATCTCAAATGAAGCAAGGTAAAATAGTGTTGCTTCACCAAGTGCAAATTTTACCAGAAACCAAGATTTGGAGCTGAGCTCACATAGATGATCTCCATGAGTTCTAATTTGGTAGAGACTCATGATTTGGTCAAAAGAAGGATGTGACCAAGTTTCATCTCATTTGGACATGCCTAGAATATACTTCCTTCGCAAAGTTTCTTTCTGGACAGAAACTTTGAAAAATCACTGGAAACTAATTACTAGGCAAATGAGTGTGAAAATTGACACAGGGCAATTATATGGACATGAAAAGATGTCCACCAAGTTAGGAGGCAATTGGGCAAAGATAAATAGCACTTGCTTCACAAAGTGCCATTTAGGGCAGAATAGAAAAATGATTTTTGGAGGATTATTTTTTAACATGGCAATGAAATGTTTTTCCACATTTGATCAAGATATGACCCAAAAAATTTATGAGAATTTATTTGGGATTTTTTGGAATGACAGAAATATAGGTTGCTTCACAACCTAGGGCAAAAAGAATTATTCCTTTAATAGAAAAGGAATATTCTTTGGAAAAAGAATATTGGATTAGGTCGAGGATGAAAATGGCAGGGTCTAGGGATAGATATGAGGATGAGAAGCCACTCTGGAAAGAAAGAAGAGGCCATCTTCTTCAGTTTCCAGACCACATAGCCACGGAAAAAGAAAAGTCGGGCAAAATCTCAGAAAATCCAAAGAAAAAGAAAGGGCCAAAAAATCAGGCTGTGACAACTCTTCCCCCCTTAAAGAAATCTCGTCCTCGAGATTTGGTTGTTCCGGGCTAAATATTTTTTTTGACTTTAAGAAACCGTTTCCAACTCAGGTTTCTTTTATTCATAATAATTCCACTGAATTGGATGTGACTGATTGTCTTGACCTGAGGTGGTTTGCTTTGTTGTATCTGACATTCTGACAGGACGTACCTTATATGTTCCTGTCCTTCTTTATATTGATCCTTGCTGGAAATAGTATCCTTGTATCGAGTACCGAGAATATTCCATGGAGTTGGGGAACATATCTTCCTGTGGAACAAAGAATCTTTTCTATCCAGGTATCAGATTTCTCGAATATATGCATGCCTTCTGGTTCCAAAACAGTGAGGTGGATCATACCTGTTTTTGCTGATGGATGTTGTCATCTGCAAGAGTTTCTGACTTATCCTGACTGTCTTCTCAGTCTAGAATATCCAAGTTGTACCAGAGGTTTGACTATTGCTTGTCGTGATTGATAGAAAAATGCACCATCCTCGGATGATAAAATTTGCAGTCTTGACTGACGGTGATCTTGGTAAAGAATCCCATCCACACAGGCTATTCTTTTAATTGATTCCCCTATGTGAGAGATAACAATCCTCAAAATATATGTGTTCACACTGATGATTCATTGTGCCAGTATCTCCCTGGGAATAACAGTCGGTGCGATGCTCCATCGTGGGTGTTGATGTCAATATATTAAGCTGTCCATGAGTCGGACCGGACAGACTCGGGTATTCAATGCTGACAGTTCTGAGCATGATGTGGACTGAGTTGGTTGCCTCGCTATGAGGTCCTTACCATAATGGAGTATACCTCTTTGCTTGGGTTTGTTGCGGAATATGACAGTCTTGGGCATCCATATTTTTCACATGATAATTGGCATACCTGTATTGTTGGTCTTGCTCTTGCATTATTATTTTCTTCATCTGGATCCTCAACTGAAAGAGCGGAGCCTTACATAGACCCTTGATTATTTTTGCGGCCCTGAATGTGGTTACGCACAATATCTGGCAATCATACCTTGGTCTCGTCCATGTTTTGAGCCTTGGTACATTTATCCGGCTCACGTGTGGTTGTACATATTTCAATACCGTTGGGGATTATGCCGGACAGTGACATCATATTTTTGGATGTGCAGGACTGATCTTGACAATTACTGCCAAGATTAGTGTCTCAGTGTTGTCTTTCCTTTCAGGCTTGTTGATCATGGCATCAACCACTGGTTTGTGTTTCTTTAATAACCGATGTTGGATGTGTACCGTGAATTCTTCCTTGTGTGAGAGACTTGCATGGACTTGGCAACATACTGAATGAATTAATATCTGATTCTCGAGGCATACCTCTGACCGATTTTTATTTCAGACAAACTGTTGCAGATCTGCCACTTGGAGAACACTGCCATATGCTGACAAATTCCAATTTTAATGCCTTGTATTAGTGCCATACATAAAAATACTGGGCAGCTTGCGTTCGCAAACCATCGGGGTGTCGTGCTGAGAAAGACTGAGTAGCTTATGCTCGAAGCCTTTGGTGGATATCTTCTTAGGGAAAAGCGGGGTACCGTACCTCATAAGCTTCCCCCCTTAAAAATCTTGCTAGGGAAGACTCGGTAGCTTATGCCAGAAGCTTTTGCAGTATGGGAATCCATTTATTTCCTTACCGATGCAGACTGGAAACCTTATCTTTGTACACTTCGTCAATAAATTTTTGAGGTGGATGGAACTGATTTTCTTGGTTATTGGACTGACATATATATATTTTGGTCAGTCCGGCAGCTGATTATTTGTATGGCAAGAATTGTGTGATTGTCCTTACTGAATTCACCGTGCATATTTTGACTGACTTCTGGGTGTCGCAATGTGATTCAATCATTGCGTATGGATCATACCTTTGACTGGGAATGCACTGTTGATCCATCTTTGTTCTCTTGCTGATTTAACCATTGCTGCAATAAAGTGTATCTCTGACAGGTACTTGTTGCTGAAAGTCTGAGCAGAATATCCTTGTATTTAGACCAGATGTAATACACTGTTGTCGGTGGAAAAAAATCTGAATTCCTTGGTGTATATCTATACTTCTCACGGCTTCTTCTGATCCGGTGTCGGCCGAGGAATAATTTCCATAAGGGGGTAACACCAAGGATTTAAAACAGAGAAGCACGAGAAAAATGATTGCAACAAATCATACAGCAAACGAGCTAAATAAAGTACACAGCCAACAAGCTACAAAACTAATCCACACAGGCACACACAAGCACACACAAGCATACACAAGCAAGATACTACAGCAGATGCACATGCACTACATGAATGATTACATCCTACGCTTGAGCAAACGCTCGCGAACTGACGAGGAAGCTAAGGGAGTAGCGAGTGGAACCACTGACTCTGAAACTCCGGATGGACGAGGCGGGGGGTTGGAGAAGCTGGCGGAGACTGAGGTAAAGCGACACCAAGCAATCTCCTGGCCCGAATGGCGTCTCGGACTAACTCAGAAATAAGAAGACACTCGACCGTCATGTAACGAGACATGGCGAGGATAGCCGGGTCATCTTGAGGGTTGACGGAAGGAAACTGGATTCTCCTAGGATTCTCGAAGATGGTGGGATAATATTGATAAGCACGGTTCTCTTGCACCATGCTCTCTTGATGACGAAGACCGGTGACTCCTGCCATTGCAGCAAGCTGAACGACACGCTCAGGAGTAGCGTCATAACCACCGTGGAAACTGTAGGTGCGCTTACCGACAGGAATCGGGGCTGACAGATGAACATGAGCAACATATTCCCGAATTCTTCCTCCAGCAGAAGACTGGAATACTTTATAATGAGGTGGATCTCCGAGGGGATAAATACTACGCCACATGTCGCCAAGGAGGGCGGCAAAGCTGAGAGGTGCAGGAGTGGAATTGAACTCAACGGGAACAACACCGGGAGCTAAGGGAAGGACATTGAAATCATGGAAGTTGACCGCCATCTACGCATGAAAACATGGGTTAATGGTAACCGGAATAAGACTACATGCAGCAAACAAATGCAACAACCAAATGCAGCAACCAAGGACAACAACAAGACCCTATACTACCATTTTCTAACGTTCCAGCGTACTAGGACACTCTACAGCCAGACCTGCTCTGATACCAAGCCTGTGGCACCCCGACACAGAGAAAACCGGAACGCCCCGTATTCCAGCCCAAAGATCAAGATGAAGTCTTCTGGAATACGACACTGCTTAGTATAGAACAAACCGGCTCTCTATTACAACACGAATATGATTACAAGGGTTCATATATTACAATGAATAATATCGGCACGACGACACTACGCCAACACGGTTGCTCTATACAAGCAGCATAACAACTTAAAGCAACGGAACAACTACTGGCAGCGGAACAACGAACGGCGATGATGGACTCCAATCCGCAGGGACTCTGGCTGGAACGTTTATCCTAGCTCGCGAACACGGGAAAAACACCAAACAAGCAAGCAATCTAGGCACGACCTACAAGCTGGCATGACACGCCAGGTCAGTACATTGAATGTACTTGCAAGCTCACAATAAACCAGAAGCATTCAAGGCAAACAACAGCATGGCAATTATAGGTTAATAAGAAATTATCAGGAGAGCACCAAAATAACATAGCATCAACAACATGAACATGATACAGCTAGACAACATGAGCATGGCATGAACATATAAATCTGATGAAACTAGCATGCAACATGATGACACTATATGCACCATTTATTTTATTCGGGTTACCTTGTAGCCATCACATGCATCACTTACCAACCTCGGACATTATACGATCACCTCAGGATCAAATCAAGCTTGGTACAACCAACTTATCTCATCATCGAACCAGGGTTGTTATTAAGCACATTATTATTATTACTGTTGACACATAGTGTGACCAACTACGAACTGGGCCCTTATCCGCGGGCGCGGCTATCGATAGATTTAATATACACTCTGCAGAGGTAGCGCACTGTACCCACACTACGGAACCCATGGCCTTGTTCTCCTATTTGGGTGGACCAACGGCGTTCTAACAAAACCGATCTACTGTCATGACACTCTCCCTGCCACCCCGACTCACGCCCTACTGGGCTAGTTCTAGGTGGCCCCGTGTCTACCAAAGACACAACGGCCACCGTCGTGGCTTAACATAAATGGTCCCAAACGGGGACCCGGATCCATAACAACAACAACGGGCACACAAGGTTATGTCTGCTTACCCGGCCAAGGTACCACATGCCCATAACCTTCCCTAGTTGGAGGCACCGACGGGAGGCATGACAATAGACTCAGTTAGGACCTTCCCATAAAGGTAAATGTGGTTGCACTGGTCAGTTCGATATGGTGGCACCATGACTCAAAGAAAAGTTGTTCAAGTTCAATTTAATCTGGTTAAACTTGAATACAAATATGCTGAGTCATGATAAAATACATGATACAATTATAATGCATGAGCATGAATATCAACATAATCATGAGAGAACTATCCACCATATCAACAATGAATAATAAGCATGGCATAATAACTAGCATGAACATCATAAGTACATACTTTTCCAAAACATAGCATGACTACTAACATCAACAATAAATATCATGTAAGAACAAATCAACAATACTAACATGCAAGCATTTAATCAACTGGATGCAAAGGAACATGCATAACAACGGTACTCGGGACAGACGGCTATCATGCACCGAAGATCATCACCAATATCAACATGCACTACTAGCAAGCATAAACATATGAAAGGAATACTAGCAACTAGCATGGCATGATAAACAGGTGCAGGACAACATAGCAAGAACATAAACATTAACCCCAAAGCATTACCGAAACAACAGTAATCACATTTTAAACAAGCAAACATTTAATAAATATTCAACTTGACAACCATGGCTACTGCATGACTATCATGCAAGTGGGTATTGTGGCTTGCCTGGGGTGACGGAGACTCCAGGAAGAAGTGCGCAACGATCGTGGAAAGAATCACCGGAAATAGTTCTCTCTCGGAGGGGGCTGTTTCCGGCAAGGGAAAAATGGTCATTTCTAGCATGTCAAACCATAGTGAAAATGATATCAACAGAAAGGTCTCGACGAGACGAAGATGTGGGCTTTGAAATCACCTGATTCAGAGTTACGGTTGAAAAGTTATGAAGGTTTGAAGCTCAGGGATCTATCCGTGAATATTTCTGCTACAAACAAGTCCCTGGTGGCTGAAACAGAAAGCGCAGAATAAGAAATACCCTTTCAGAACATGGAATACGTAGTTTGGGTTGAAGAAGAAGGAAACTACGTTTTTAGAAAAAGAAAATGTATTCAACAGAATACGCCTCCACTTAAAAATAGATGGGCCCGGGATAGTGCCACTTATAGGCGGGGCCCGGGCGCAGGAGAGGGGCCAGGCGGTCGTCTTCTTCCTCTCGCCCTGTTCCCCTCGTGGAGCAGAGGCAGAATAGGGGAGGAAGCGGCCAAGGGGGCCGGCCGGCTCCGGCCAGCTCTGGCCCAGCCGAGCTCACCAGCGGATGCGCGGGGCCACAACGCACCCGCCCCAACAGAGAGGAGGTGCGGGGGAGGCCTGGGGAGGTGGCGGCGGGAGAAGGAGAAGCAGAGACGGGCGCGACGACGGGGCCGGCCAGCTCCGACTGTCTCCGGCCGAACGGAGGGCACCGGCGGACTCGGGGCGGTGCGGTGGTTCCATTGAGAGGCTCAGCTGACGCCGGGATGGAGTGGAGAGGAGAGGAGAGGAGAGGTGGCTCATTGGGAGTGCAGAGAAGGTACAGAGAGGCGGCGGTGGCTGTGGTGCTCGGCGAAGCAGGCGCTCCGGCGAGGGGGCAAAGGTGTGGGGCGGCTCGGTGGGACTAGGGGAAGCCATTGGACATGATGGTAGGAGGCGAGGAGGGCTAGGCTCGCCGGAACTAGGCCGAGGCCGAGGCGGCCATGGCGGTCACCGGCGAAAAGAGGATGATCCCGAGGGCTCTGATGATCTAGGAGGGGCGAGGCGGGGCTGGTGAGGTGCGGGAGGAGTCGGGGGTCCTTATATAGGCGCGGAGGAGAGCTCTGGATGCTCACAAGAGAGCTCCAATAGTGCACTAATGGAGGTCAGCACCATTTCACCGCAGTGACACTATTGTGACGGCGCGCTGTCGGCGAGCCACGATGAGGCAGAGGTGCAGGGAGGTCCAGACGAGCACGGGGGTGCTCCTGGACAAGGTTGGAGGCCGAGACGAGGAGGGAGGCAACGAGCACAGCGGCCCGACCGTTCCAGAGCACGCCCTGTGCATGACGCAGGTGCGGTCACCACGCGCACTAGTGCAAGCGGCAAGCTTTGGCGTGGCCAGCCATGTCCAGTAGGTTTACCTAAGTGCCCTGAGTAGAAATGCAAAAAGAATTTGACCAAGGGGCAAAGAAGAGATTTGCAGATGGCTCCATGGTAAAACAACAGTAAGGTGTTTGTTACTTCCTATGGTTAAACCATCTGGGTAACTTGGTAGAAAGTTTGTCTGGCGATGTTCTTAAACCAAGATGATTTAGATCAGCAAAAACCAAACTAAGAAGAGGAGTTTAGCTTAGGGTTGCTGTGGAAAGTGCCAAACTGGCCAGATTTGGGGATGATGATGTTGCACTCACACACTTAAGTGTCATGACCTGAAATTTGGTGTAGGGAGCTTATTTGATCATATGAAGGTGCCGTAAAAAGATCATGCCATTTGGAGTTACCAAAGTGGCACTTGCTTCACAACACTCCATTTTGGACAGAATCTTGCAGAATTTACTGAGGGTAAAAGGATAACTAGGTTGAGCCAAGACTTGGTGTAGAAGGTAGATGTAGATGTAAGAATGGCTTGGTAAATTGGTAGCTCAAATGAAGCAAGGTAAAATAGTGTTGCTTCACCAAGTGCAAATTTTACCAGAAACCAATATTTGGAGCTGAGCTCACATAGATGATCTCCATGAGTTCTAATTTGGTAGAGACTCGTGATTTTGTCAAAAGAAGGATGTGACCAAGTTTCATCTCATTTGGACATGCCTAGAATATACTTCCTTCACAAAGTTTCTTTCTGGACAGAAACTTTGAAAAATCACTGGAAAATAATTACTAGGAAAATGAGTGTGAAAATTGGCACAGGGCAATTATATGGACATGACAATATGTCCACCAAGTTTGGAGGCAATTGGGCAAAGATAAATAGCACTTGCTTCACAAAGTGCCATTTAGGGCATAATAGAAAAATGATTTTTGGAGGATTATTTTTGAACATCGCAATGCAATGTTTTGCCACATTTGATCAAGATATGACCCAAACAATTTATGAGAATTTATTTGGGAATTTTTGGACTGACAGAAATATAGGTTGCTTCACAACCTAGGGCAAAAAAAATTATTCCTTTAATAGAAAAGGAATATTTTTTGGAAAAAAAATATTGGATTAGGTCAAGGATGAAAATGGCAGGGTCTAGGGATATATATGAGGATGACAAGCCACTGTGGAAAGAAAGAAGAGGTCATCTTCTTCAGTTTCCAGACCACATAGCCACGGAAAAAGAAAACTCGGGCAAAATCTGAGAAAATCCAAAGAAAAAGAAAGGGCCAAAAAATCAGGCTGTGACAATCAAATACCCCGAGTATTTTACTGGGTAATTCTAAACTCGATCTGGTCATTCCTAGACTATCGGTTGCATCCTGGTCTTGCTATCTTTGATTGTGCTACCTCGTCCTTCTCTGGTGCACGGATTCTTCAGTGTGTGAGCACGACTTACGTCGAGCTTTCAAGATCATGTTTCTTTTCTTGTAAGGAAACCTTGGTTCCGAGCTTGCATCTTATATAATGATCCTATAACTTGCCACTTCGTCATTCCCTTGCTTGTTGCCGTTGATATTTGATTTCATCCTCTTGAAACCTCCCGGAAAATGTGTCGGATCACCTTCAACACTTTGACTTCTTCCGAGATGTCAACTGTGTTCATGATGAGAAATACCTTCCTTGCCCTCGATGATTTTTATTATTATCATCGACAACACCCTTGACTTCCTTTCATCGAGAACTTGTCCACATTATGAATACAACTTGCTCTCCAGCTAGTGTTGTGTTCTGCCTTGAAGTATTACTGTTTTTTATGTCGAGAATGTTGTGGGGATTGCTCCACCTCTTAGTAATTCTCGGCATGATGATACTTCTCACCATCACCATTCTTCCTTGGTCCTCATGTTGTCTTTTTAACTAGGATATCAACATGATAACGATGCTGCTTGAGTTATGTACTTCTAGCAACCCTATTGCTTTGAAGTTAACGATCGACAGTTCGTTCTTAGACTGTTGGTTATTGAATCGCCACTCTAACATTGATCTTGCTGCCTAAGGTCATATTTCGGGAACACCTTTCAACTAATGAATAATGGTGTATGTTTTCCTCGAGCATACAACATTATATCATTTGAATTGACAAGTGTCATCTTCTTGTTCACATTATTGTGGAAATCCATCCATTTGGAATTCTCGATGAATTGTCGCTGAGCCTGAAGGAAATATGCCCTAGAGGCAATAATAAAGTTGTTATTTATATTTCCTTATATCATGATAAATGTTTATTATTCATGCTAGAATTGTATTAACCGGAAACTTAGTACATGTGTGAATACATAGACAAAACAGAGTGTCCCTAGTATGCCTCTACTAGACTAGCTCATTGATCAAAGATGGTTATGTTTCCTAACCATAGACATGAGTTGTCATTTGATCAACGGGATCACATCATTAGGAGAATGATGTGATGGACAAGACCCATCCGTTAGCTTAGCACTATGATCGTTTAGTTTTACTGCTATTGCTTTCTTCATGACTTATACATGTTCCTATGACTATGAGATTATGCAACTCCCGAATACCTTAGGAACTCCTTGTGTGCTATCAAACGTCACAACGTAACTGGGTGATCATAAAGATGCTCTAGAGGTGTCTCCGAAAGTGTTCGTGGTGTTGGCATAGATCAAGACTAGGATTTGTCACTCCGAGTGTCGGAGAGGTATCTCTGGGCCCTCTCGGTACTGCACATCATAATAAGCCTTGCAAGCAAAAGACTAATGAGTTAGTCACGAGATGATGTATTACGGAACGAGTAAAGAGACTTGCCGGTAACGAGATTGAACTAGGTATAGAGATACCGACGATCGAATCTCGGGCAAGTAACATACCAATGACAAAAGGAACAACGTATGTTGTTATGCGGTTTGACCGATAAAGATCTTCGTAGAATATGTAGGAGCCAATATGAGCATCCAGGTTCCGCTATTGGTTATTGATCGGAGATGAGTCTCGGTCATGTCTACATAGTTCTCGAACCCGTAGGGTCCGCACGCTTAACGTTTGATGACGATCGGTATTATGAGTTTATGAGTTTTGATGTACCGAAGGAGTTCGGAGTCCCGGATGAGACCGGGGACATGACGAGGATTCTCGAAATGGTCAAGACGTAAAGATTGATATATTGGACGACTATATTCGGACATCGGAAAGGTTCCGAGTGATTCGGGTATTTTTCGGAGTATATGGGCCTTATTGGGCCATACGGAAATAGAGGAGAAAGGCCAAAAGGAAGGAGGCGTGCGCACCCCTCTGGTCCGAATTGGACAAGGGGTGCAGCCCCTTTTCCTTCTCCCTCTCCACCTCTTTCCTTCTCTCCTACTCCCGAAAGGAAAGGGGAATCCTACTAGGACTTGGGAGTCCTAGTAGGACTCCCCACACTTGGCGCGCCCCCTCTAGGGCCGGCCTCTCCCTTGCTCCTTTATATACGGGGGCAGGGGGCACCCTAGGACACACAAGTTGAATTGTTTTAGCCGTGTGTGGTGCCCCCCTCCATAGAAACACACCTCGGTCATACCGTTGCAGTGCTTAGGCGAAGCCCTGCGCCGGTAGATACATCATATCCGTCACCACGCCGTCGTGCTGACGAAACTCTCTCGTGAAGCTCAACTGGATCAAGAGCTCGTGGGACGTCATCAAGCTGAACGTGTGCTGAACACGGAGGTGCCATACGTTCGGTACTTGATCGGTTGGATCGCGAAGAAGTTCGACTACATCAACCGCGTCACTAGACGCTTCCGCTCCCGGTCTACGAGGGTACGTAGACACACTCTTCCCCTCGTTGCTATACATCTAGTAGATAGATCTTGCGTGATCGTAGAAAAACTGAAAATACTACGTTCCCTATCAGTGTCATCATGAGCCAGGTCTATGCGTAGATGATATGCACGAGTAGAACACAATGAGTTGTGGGTGATACTAGTCATACTGCTTACCAGCATGTCATACTTTGCTTCGGCGGTATTGTGAGATGAAGCGGCTCGGACCGACATTACGCGTACGCTTACGCAAGACTGGTTTCACCGTTATGAGCACTCGTTGCTTAAAGGTGACTGGCGGGTGTCTGTCTCTCTCACTTTAGCTGAATCAAGTGTGGCTACGCCCGGTCCTTGTGAAGGTTAAAACAACACATACTTGACGAAATATCGTTGTGGTTTTATATGCGTAGGTAAGAACGGTTCTTGCTAAGCCCGTAGCAGCCACGTAAAAACTTGCAGCAACAAAGTAGAGGACGTCTAACTTGTTTTTGCAGGGCATGTTGTGATGTGATATGGTCAAGACATGATGAGATATACGGTTTTGTATGAGATGATCATGTTTTGTAAAGTTATCGGCAACTGGCAGGAGCCATATGGTTGTCGCTTTATTTTATGAAATGCAATCGCCATGTAATTGCTTTACTTTATCACTAAGCGGTAGCGATAGTCGAGGAAGCAATAGTTGGCGAGACGACAACGATGCTACGATGGAGATCAAGGTGTCGCGCCGGTGACAAGGTTGATCATGACGGTGCTTTGGAGATGGAGATCAAAAACACAAGATGATGATGGCCATATCATGTCACATATTTTGATTTGCATGTGATGTTTATCTTATTATGCTTCTTATTTTGCTTAGAACGACGATAGCATTATAAGATGATCCCTTACAAAATTTCAAGGTATAAGTGTTCTCCCTGAGTATGCACCGTTGCGAAAGTTCTTCGTGCTGAGACACCACGTGATGATCGGGTGTGATAGGCTCTACGTTCAAATACAACGGGTGTAAGACAGTTTTGCACACGCAGAATACTCGGTTTAAACTTGACGAGCCTAGCATATGCAGATATGGCCTCGGAACACTGGAGACCGAAAGGTCGAGCGTGAATCATATAGTAGATATGATCAACATAAGATGTTCACCATTGAAACTACTCCATCTCACGTGATGATCGGACATGGTTTAGTTGATTTGGATCACGTGATCATTTAGATGACTAGAGGGATGTCTATCTAAGTGGGAGTTCTTAAGTAATATGATTAAATTGAACTTTAATTTATCATGAACTTAGTCCTGGTAGTATTAGCATATCTATGTTGTAGATCAATAGCTCGCGATGTTGCTCCACGTTTATTTTTTATATGTTCCTAGAGAAAACTAAGTTGAAAGATGTTAGTAGCAATGATGCGGAATTGTTCCGTGATCTGAGGGTTATCCTCATTGCTGCACAGAAGAATTATGTCCTTGATGCACCGCTAGGTGACAGACCTATTGCAGGAGCAGATGTAGACGTTATGAACGTTTTGACAAAAGCTCGGTATGATGAGTATTTGATAGTTTAAGTGCACCATGCTTTACGGCTTAGAACCGGGACTTCAAAAACGTTTTGAATGCCACAGAGCACATAAGATGTTCCAAGAGTTGAAATTAGTATTTCATACTCATGCCCGTGTTGAGAGGTATAAGACCTCTGACAGTACTTTGCCTACAAGATGGAGGAGAATAGCTCAACCAGTGAGCATGTGCTCAGATTGTCTGGGTACTACAATTACTTGAATCAAGTGGGAGTTATTCTTCCAAATAAGATAGTAATTGACAAATTTCTCTAGTCACTATCATCAAGTTAGTAGAACTTCGTGATGAACTATAATATGCAAGGGATGACGAAAGTAATTCCCGAGCTCTTCGCGATGCTGAAATCGGTGAAGGTAGAAATCAAGAAAGAGCATCAAGTGTTGATAGTTAATAAGACCACTTGTTTCAAGTAAAGGGCAAAGGGATAGAAGGGGAACTTCAAAAAGAATGACAAGCAAGTTGTCACTCCCATGAAGAAACCCAAAGCGAAACTCAAGCCTGAAACTAAGTGCTTCTACTTCAAAGGAAATGGTCACTGGAAGTGGAACTGCCCTAGATATTTGGCAGATAAGAAGGATGGCAAAGTGAACAAAGGTATATTTGATATACAGATTATTGATGTGAATTTTACTAGTGTTCATAGCAACCCCTCGGTATTTGATACTGGTTCAGTTGCTAAAGAGTAGTAACTCGAAATGGGAGTTGCATAATGAACAGAAACTAGTTAAATGTGAAGTGACGATGTGTGTTGGAAGTGGTTCCAAGATTGATATGATCATCATCGCACACTCCCTATACTTTCGGGATTAGTGTTGAACCTAAATAAGTGTTATTTGGTGTTTGTGTTGAGCATGAATATGATTTGATCATGTTTATTGCAATACAGTTATTCATGTAAGTTAGAGAATAATTGTTGTTCTGTTTACATGAATAAAACCTTCTATGGTCAAACACCCAATGAAAATGGTTTGTTGGATCTCGATCGTGTGATACACATATTCATAATATTGAAGCCAAAAGATGCAAGGTTAATAATGATAGTGCAACTTATTTGTGGCACTGCCGTTTAGGTCATATTGGTGTAAAGCGCATGAAGAAACTCCATAGTGATGGACTTTTGGAATCACTTGATTATGAATCACTTGGTGCTTGCGAACCATGCCTCATGGGCAATATGACTAAAACTCCGTTCTCCGGAACCGTGGAGCGAGCAACAGAGTTGTTTGAAATCATACATACTGATGTATGCGGACCAATGAGTGTTGAAGCTCGCGGCAGGTATCGTTATTTTCTGACCTTCACTGATGATTTGAGAAGATATGGGTATATCTACTTAATGAAGCACAAGTCTGAAACATTTGAAAAGTTCAAAGAATTTTAGAGTGAAGTAGATATCCATCGTAACAAGAAAATAAGAGTTTCTACGATATGATCATAGAGGTAAAATATTTGAGTTAGCGAGTTTGGCCTTCAGTAAAAACAATGTGAAATAGTTTCACTACTCACGCCACCTGGAACACCATATTGTAATGGTGTGTCCGAACGTCATGACCGTACTTTATTAGATATGGTGCGATCGATGATGTCTCTTACCGATCTACCACTATCGATTTTGGGGTTATGCATTAGAGACAGCTACATTCACGTTAAATAGGGCACCATATAAATCCGTGGAGATGACACCGTATGAACTGTGGTTTGATGAGAAACCTAAGCTGTCATTTCTTTAAGTTTGGGACTGCGATGCTTATGTGAAAAAGTTTCAACATGATAAGCTCGAACCCAAATCGGAGAAGTAAATCCTCATAGGATACCCAAAAGAAACTGTTGGGTACACCTTCTATCACAGATCTGAAGGCAAGGTCTTTGTTGCTAAGAGTGGATCCTTTCTAGAGAAGGAGTTTCTCTCGAAAGAAGTGAGTGGGAGGAAAGTAGAACTTGATAAGGTAATTGTACCTTCTCCCGAATTGGAAGGTAGTACATCACAAAAACTAGTTCCAGTGATTTCTACACCAATTAGTGAGGAAGCTAATGTTGATGATCATGAAACTTCAGATCAAGTTTCTGCTGAACTTCGTAGATCAATCAGAGTTCGTTCCACACCAGAGTGGTACGGCAACCCGGTTCTGGAAGTCATGTTACTGGACCATGATGAACCTAGGAACTATGAGGAAGCGATGATGAGCCCATATTCCGCAAAATGGCTTGAGGCCATGAAATCTGAGATGGGATCCATGTATGAGAACAAAGTGTGGACTTTGGTTGACTTGCCCGATGATCGGCAAGCCATCAAAAATAAATGGATCTTCAAGAGGAAGACTGACGCTGACGGTAATGTTACTGTTTACAAAGCTCGACTTGTTGCGAAAGGTTTTCGACAAGTTCAAGGAGTTGACTACGATGAGACTTTCTCACCCGTAGCGATGCTTAAGTCTGTCCGAATCATGTTAGCAATTGCCGCATGTTATGAAATCTGTCAAATGGATAACAAAACTGCATTCTTTAATGGATTTATTAAAGAAGAATTGTATATGATGCAACCAGAAGTTTTTGTCAATCCTAAAGGTGCTAACAAAATGTGCAAGCTGCAGCGATCCATCTATGGACTGGTGCAAGCATCTCGGAGTTGGAATATACGCTTTGATAAGTTGATCAAAGCATATAGATTTATACAGACTTGCGGTGAACCCTGTATTTACAAGAAGTGAGTGGGAGCACTACAACCTTTCTGATAAGTATATGTGAATGACATATTGTCGATCGGAAATGATGTATAATTTTCTGGAAAGCATAAAGGAGTGTTTGAAAGGAGTTTTTCAAAGAAAGACCTTGGTGAAGCTGCTTACATATTGGGCATCAAGATCTATAGAGATAGATCAAGACGCTTGATAAGACTTTCGATGAGTACATACCTTGATAAGATTTTGAAGTAGTTCAAAATGGATCTGTCAAAGAAGGAGTTCTTGCCTGACTTGTAAGGTGTGAAGTTGAGTAAGACTCAAAAGCCAGACCACGGCAGAAAAATATAGATATAATGAAAGTCATTCCCTATGCCTCAGCCATAGGTTCTCTAAAGTATGACATGCTGTGTACCAAACATGTTGTGTACCTTGCCATAAGTTTGTCAAGGGGGTACAATAGTGATCCAGGAGTAGATCACTGTACAGCGGTCAAAATTATCCTTAGTAACTGGATGACTAAGGAAATGTTTCTTGATTATGGAGGTGATAAAGAGTTCGTCGTAAAGGGTTACGCCGATGCAAGCTTTGACACTAAATCTAGATGACTCTAAGTATCAATCTGGATGCGTATTCAAAGTGGGAGCAATTAGCTAGAGTAGCTCTATGCAGAGCATTGTAGACATAGAAATTTGCGAAATACATACGGATCTGAATGTGACAGACCCGCTGACTAAACTTCTCTCACAAGCAAAACATGATCACACCTTATTACTCTTGGGTATTAATCACATAGTGATGTGAACTAGATTATTGACTCTAGTAAACCCTTTGGGTGTTGGTCACATGGCGATGTGAACTATAGGTGTTATTCACATAACGATGTGAACTATCGGTATTAAAACACATGGCGATGTCAGCTAGATTATTGACTCTAGTGCAAGTGGGAGACTGAAGGAAATATGCCCTAGAGGCAATAATAAAGTTGTTATTTATATTTCCTTATATCAAGATAAATGTTTATTATTCATGCTAGATTTGTATTAACCGGAAACTTAGTACATGTGTGAATACATAGACAAAACAGAGTGTCCCTAGTATGCCTCTACTAGACTAGCTCATTGATCAAAGATGGTTATGTTTCCTAACCATAGACATGAGTTGTCATTTGATCAACGGGATCACATCGTTAGGAGAATGATGTTATGGACAAGACCCATCCGTTAGCTTAGCACTATGATCGTTTAGTTTTACTGCTATTGCTTTCTTCATGACTTATACATGTTCATATGACTATGAGATTATGCAACTCCCGAATACCGTAGGAACTCCTTGTGTGCTATCAAATGTCACAACGTAACTGGGTGATCTAAAAGATGCTCTACAGGTGTCTCCGAAAGTGTTCGTGGTGTTGGCATAGATCAAGACTAGTATTTGTCACTCCGAGTGTCGGAGAGGTATCTCTGGGCCCTCTCGATAATGCACATCATAATAAGCCTTGTAAGCAAAAGACTAATGAGTTAGTCACGAGATGATGTATTACGGAACGAGTAAAGAGACTTGCCGGTAACGAGATTGAACTAGGTATATAGATACCGACGATCGAATCTCGGGCAAGTAACATACCAATGACAAAAGGAACAACGTATGTTGTTATGCGGTTTGACCGATAAAGATCTTCGTAGAATATGTAGGAGCCAATATGAGCATCCAGGTTCCGCTATTGGTTATTGATTGGAGATGAGTCTCGGTCATGTCTACATAGTTCTCGAACCCGTAGGGTCCGCACGCTTAACGTTTTTTGACGATCGGTATTATGAGTTTATGAGTTTTGATGTAACGAAGGAGTTCGGAGTCCCGGATGAGACCGGGGACATGACGAGGAGTCTCGAAATGGTCGAGACGTAAAGATCGATATATTGGACGACTATATTCGGTCATCGGAAAGGTTCCGAGTGATTCGGGTATTTTTCGGAGTATATGGGCCTTATTGGGCCATACGGAAATAGAGGAGAAAGGCCAAAAGGAAGGAGGCCTGCGCCCCCCTCTGGTCCGAATTGGACAAGGGTGCAGCCCCCTTTTCCTTCTCCCTCTCCACCTCTTTCCTTCTCTCCTACTCCCGAAAGGAAAGGGGAATCCTACTAGGACTTGGGAGTCCTAGTAGGACTCCCCACACTTGGCGCGCCCCCTCTAGGGCCGGCCTCTCCCTTGCTCCTTTATATACGGGGGCAGGGGGCACCCTAGGACACACAAGTTGAATTGTTTTAGCCGTGTGCGGTGCCCCCCTCCACAGAAACACACCTCGGTCATACCGTTGCAGTGCTTAGGCGAAGCCCTGCGCCGGTAGATACATCATATCCGTCACCACGCCGTCGTGCCGACGAAACTCTCCCGTGAAGCTCAACTGGATCAAGAGCTCGTGGGACATCATCAAGCTGAACGTGTGCTGAACCCGGAGGTGCCGTACGTTCGATACTTGAGCGGTTGGATCGCGAAGAAGTTCGACTACATCAACCGCGTCACTAGACGCTTCCGCTCCCGGTCTACGAGGGTACGTAGACACACTCTTCCCCTCGTTGCTATACATCTAGTAGATAGATCTTGCGTGATCGTAGGAAAATTGAAAATACTACGTTCCCTATCAGAGCCCATCAGCCACCTCCTCATTATGTCCTTGGTTTAATGATGAACTATTGTTTTGGGAACCCGCTCCCATAGTTCATTTCCCGAGAATCTTGCAATGTCATTTCGTCGATTTGTGTTGCACCTTTTTCTTCTTGAACATCCTAAGTCTAAGGTATCATGACATCAATCGGATCTGAATGCCGGTAAGATATGATGGTTGGGACAACTTTCCAGGAGTTATAATATTGGTCCTTCGATGACCCAGTAATATGATGTCATGCCCAGCACCCCTGGCTGGAGGACCTATCATTATAATTTCTTTTGCAAGGATAATCATTCTTCCAGGAGGAAATTTTAAGGCTTATTTTATAAGTTGCTCCTGATGGATCATTTGTGTATCCAAAGTCTGGCCATTGATTGAAACACCATATCACTGCTCATCAAAAAGAACATTGGAGGCACGATGCTAAGTGTGTTGGAAATATGCCCTAGAGGCAATAATAAAATGGTTATTATTATATTTCCTTGTTCATGATAATTGTCTGTTATTCATGCTTGAATTGTATTATCTGGAAACAGTGATACATGTGTGAATACATAGACCACAACGTGTCCCTGGTAAACCTCTAGTTACTAGCTCGTTGATCAACAGATGGTCATGGTTTCCTGACCATGGACATTGGATGTCATTGATAATGGGATCACATCATTAGGAGAATGATGTGATGGACAAGACCCAATCCTAAGCCTAGCACAAGATCGTGTAGTTCGTAATGCTAAAGCTTTTACAATGTCAAGTATCTTTTCCTTAGACCATGAGGTTGTGCAACTCCCGGATACCGTAGGAATACTTTGGGTGTGCCAAACGTCACAACGTAACTGGGAGGCTATAAAGGTACGCAACGGGTATCTCTGAAAGTGTCTGTTGAGTTGGCACGAACCGAAACTGGGATTTGTCACTCCGTAAGACGGAGAGGTATCTCTGGGCCCACTCGGTAAGACATCATCACAATGAGCTAATTGTGACTAAGGTGTTGGTCACGGGATGATGTATTACGGAACGAGTAAAGAGACTTGCCATGAAGAGACTGAACAAGGTATCGGTATACCGACGATCGAATCTCGGGCAAGTACTATACCGATAGACAAAGGGAATTGTATACGGGATTGATTGAATCCTTGACATCATGGTTCATCCGATGAGATCATCAAGGAACATGTGGGAACCAACATGGGTATCCAGATCCCGATGTTGTTTATTGACTGGAGAGTTGTCTCGGTCATGTCTACGTGTCTCCCGAACCCGTAGGGTCTACACACTTAAGGTTCGGTGACGCTAGGGTTGTAGAGACAAATGCATACGGTAACCCGAATGTTGTTCGGAGTCTCGGATGAGATCCCGGACGTCACGAGGAGTTCCGTAATGGTCCAGAGGTAAAGAATTATATATAGGAAGTCCAGTTTTGGCCACCGGAAGAGTTTCGGGGGTCACCGGTAGTGTACCGGGACCACCGGAAGGGTCCCGGGGGTCCATCGGGTGGGGCCACCTATCCCGGAGAACCCCATGGGCTGAAGGGGGAAGGGAACCAGCCCATAGTGGGCTGGTGCGCCCCCCTTGGGCCCCCCTGTGCCTAGGGTTGGAAACCCTAGGGGTGGGGGGCGCCCCACATGCTTGGGGGGCAAGTCTCCCCCCCTTGGCCGCCGCCCCCCTAGGAGATTAGATCTCCTAGGGATGGCGCCCCCCTGGACCCTATATATAGTGGGGGAGGGAGGGCAGCCGCACCCTTGCTCCTAGCGCCTCCCTCTCCCTCCCGTTACACCTCTCCCTCCTCTCGCGGTGTTTGGCGAAGCCCTGCAGAAATTCCGTTGCATCCACCACCACATCGTCATGCTGCTGGATCTCCATCAACCTCTCCTCCCCCCTTGCTGGATCAAGAACGAGGAGACGTCGCTGCACCGTACCTGTGTTGAACACGGAGGTGCCATCCGTTCGGCGCTGGGATCATCGGTGATGTGGATCACGACGAGTACGACTCCATCATCCACGTTCTCCTGAACGCTTCCCCTCGCGATCTACAAGGGTATGTAGATGCACTCCTTTCTCCCTCGTTGCTAGATGACTCCTTAGATTGATCTTGGTGAAGCGTAATTTTTTTTTGAATTCTGCTACGTTCCCCACCAGTGCCATCTGAGCTAGGTCTTTGCGTAGCATCTTGCACGAGTAGAACACAAAGCAGTTTTGGGCGTAGATTTGTTCAGTTCTCTTGCCGCTACTAGTCTTATCTTGATTTGGCAGCATCGTGGGATGAAGCGGCCTGGACCGACCTTGCACGTACGCTTACGTGAGACAGGTTCCACCGATTGACATGCACTAGTTGCATAAGGTGGCTAGCGGGTGACAGTCTCTCCCACTTTAGTCGGATCGGATACGATGAAAAGGGTCCTTATGAAGGGTAAATAGAAATTGACATATCACGTTGTGGTTTTGGCATAGGTAAGAAACGTTCTTGCTAGAGACCTATAGCAGCCACGTAAAAACTTGCAACAACAATTAGATGACGTCTAACTTGTTCTTGCAGCATGTGCTATGTGATGTGATATAGCCAAAAGATGTGATGAATGATATATGTGATGTATGAGATTGATCATGTTCATGTAATAGGAATCACAACTTGCATGTCGATGAGAATGGCAACCGGCAGGAGCAATAGGAGTTGTCTTATTTATTGTATGACCTGCGTGTCACTGAATAGCGCCATGTAATTACTTTACTTTATTGCTAAACGTTAGCCATAGTAGTAAAAGTAATATTTGGCGAGACGACTTCATGAAGACACGATGATGGAGATCATGGTGTCATGCCGGTGATGATGATGATCATGGAGCCCCGAAGATGAAGAACAAAGGAGCAAGATGATATTGGCCATATCATGTCACTATTTGATTGTATGTGATGTTTATCATGTTTATTACATCTTATTTGCTTAGAACGACGGTAGTAAATAAGATGATCTCTCACTAAAATTTCAAGAATTGTGTTCCCCCTAACTGTGCACCGTTGCTAAGGATCGTTGTTCCAAAGCACCACGTGATAATCGGGTGTGATATGCTCTAACGTTCGCATACAACGGGTGTAAGCCAGATTTACACACACAATACACTTAGGGTTCACTTGACGAGCCTAGCATGTACAGACATGGCCTCGGAACACGGAAGACCAAAAGGTCGAACATGAGTCGTATAGAAGATACGATCAACATGAAGATGTTCACCGTTGATGACTTGTCCGTCTCACGTGATGATCGGACACGGCCTAGTCGATTCGGATCATGTATCACTTAGATGACTAGAGAGATGTCAATCTGAGTGGAAGTTCATTAAATTTGTTTAGATGAACTTAATTGTCATGAACTTAGTCTAAAATCTTTACAATATGTCTTGTAGATCAAATGGCCCATGCGCATGTTGCCCTAAACTTCAACGCGTTCCTAGAGAAAACCAAGCTGAAAGCCTATGGTAGCAACTATACGGATTGGGTCCGTAACTTGAGGATTATCCTCATAGCTGCCAAGAAATCATATGTCGTTGAAGCGCCGCTAGGTGATGCACCCGTTTTCCCGGCAGCCAAGACGTTATGAACGCCTGGCAGTCACGTCGTGATGATTACTCCCTGGTTCAGTGCGGCATGCTTTACAGCTTAGAATCGGGGCTCCAAAAGCATTTTGAGCACCACAGAGCATATGAGATATTCCATGAGCTGAAAATGGTTTTCCAAGCTCATGCCCGAGTCGAGAGATATGACGTCTCTGACGCATTCTAAAGTTGTAAGATGGAGGAGAATAGTTATGTCGGCGAGCACATACTCAAATTGTCTGGGTAGCACAATCGCTTGTCTCAGTTGGGAATTAATCTCCCAGACGAAGCGGTCGTTGACAGAATCCTTCAGTCGCTCCCACCTAGCTACAAGAGCTTCGTGATGAACTTCAATATGCAAGGGATGGAGAAGTCCATTCCCGAGGTATATTCAATGTTGAAATCAGCGGAGGTGGATATCAAGAAAGAACATCAAGTGTTGATGGTGAATAAAATCACTAAGTTCAAGAAAGGCAAAGGTAAAAAGAACTTCAAGAAGGACGGCAAAGGAGTTGCCGCGCCCGGTAAGCCAGTTGCCGGGAAGAAGCCAAAGAATGGACCCAAGCCTGAGACTGAGTGCTTTTATTGCAAGGGAACGAGTCACTGGAAGCGGAACTGCCCCAAATACTTAGCAGATAAGAAGGCCGGCAACGTCAAAGGTATATGTGATATACATGTTATTGATGTGTACCTTACCAGCGCTCGTAGTAGCTCCTGCGTATTTGATACCGGTGCAGTTGCTCACATTTGTAACTCAAAGAAGGAGCTGCGGAATAAGCGGAGACTGGCGAAGGATGAGGTGACGATGCTCGTCGGGAATGGTTCCAAGGTCGATTTGATCGCCGCTGGCACGCCGCCTCTACATCTACCCTCGGGATTAGTTTTAAACCTTAATAATTGTTATTTAGTACCAGCTTTGAGCATGAACATTGTATCTGGATCTCGCTTAATGCGAGATGGCTACTCATTTAAATCCGAGAATAATGGTTGTTCTATTTATATGAGAGATATGTTTTATGGTCATGCCCCGCTGGTCAATGGTTTATTCTTGATGAATCTCAAACGTGATGTTACACATATTCATAGTGTGAATGCCAAAAGATGTAAAGTTGATAATGATAGTCCCACATACTTGTGGCATTGCCGCCTTGGTCATATTGGTGTCAAACGTATGAAGAAGCTCCATGCAGATGGACTTATGGAGTCTCTTGATTATGAATCATTTGACACGTGTGAACCATGCCTCTTGGGCAAGATGACCAAGACTCCGTTCTCCAGAACAATGGAGCGAGCAACCAACTTGTTGGAAATCATACATACCGATGTGTGCGGTCCAATGAGTGTTGAAGCTCGCGGAGGCTATCATTATGTTCTCACCCTCACGGATGACTTAAGTAGATATGGGTATGTCTACTTGATGAAACACAAGTCTGAGACCTTTGAAAAGTTCAAGGAATTTCAGAATGAGGTTGAGAATCAATGTGACAGAAAAATAAAGTTCTTACGATCAGATCGTGGTGGAGAATATTTAAGTCACGAATTTGGCACGCACTTAAGGAACTATGAAATTGTTTCACAATTGACACCGCCCGGAACACCTCAGTGTAATGGTGTGTCCGAACGTCGTAATCGTACTCTGTTGGACATGGTGTGATCTATGATGTCTCTTACCGACTTACCGCTATCTTTTTGGGGATATGCTTTAGAGACTGCCGCATTCACTTTAAATAGGGCTCCGTCTAAATCCGTTGAGACGACACCGTATGAACTTTGGTTTGGCAACAAACCTAAGCTGTCATTTCTGAAAGTTTGGGGTTGCGATGCTTATGTCAAGAAACTTCAACCTGAAAAGCTCAAACCCAAATCGGAAAAATGCGTCTTCATAGGATATCCAAAGGAAACTATTTGGTACACCTTCTACCTCAGATCTGAAGGCAAGGTCTTCGTTGCCAAGAATGGATCCTTTCTGGAGAAAGAGTTTCTCTCGAAAGAAGTGAGCGGGAGGAAGGTGGAACTTGATGAGGTGACAGTCACACCTTCCGAACCGGAAAGTAGCGCAGCGCAGGAAGTTGTTCCTGAGGTGCCTACACCGACTAGGGAGGAAGTTAGTGATGATGATCATGAAGCTTCAGATCAAGTTACCACTAAACTTCGAAGGTCCACAAGGACACGTTCCGCACCAGAGTGGTACGGTAACCCTGTCATGGAAATCATGTTGTTAGACAACGGTGAACCTTCGGACTATGAAGAAGCGATGGCGGGCCCGGATTCCAACAAATGGCTTGAAGCCATGAAATCTGAGATAGGATCCATGTATGAAAACAAAGTATGGACTTTGGTGGACTTGCCCGATGATCGGCACGCCATAGAAAATAAAAGGATATTTAAGAATAAGACTGACGCGGATGGTAATGTGACCATCTATAAGACTCGACTTGTCGCTAAAGGTTATCGACAAGTTCAAGGGATTGACTACGATGATACTTTCTCTCCCGTAGCGATGCTGAAGTCTGTCCGAGTCATGTTAGCAATTCCCGCATGCTATGATTATGAGATATGGCAAATGGACGTCAAAACGACATTCCTTAATGGCTTCCTCAAGGAAGAACTGTATATGATACAGCCGGAAGGTTTTGTCGATCCTGAGAATGCTAACAAGGTATGCAAGCTTCAACGCTCAATCTATGGGCTGGTGCAAGCATCTCAGAGTTGGAATATTCGCTTTAATGATGTGATCGAAGCGTTTGGGTTTATACAGACTTGGGGAGAAGCCTGTATTAACAAGAAAGTGAGTGGGAGCTCGGTAGCATTTCTTATATTATATGTGGATGATATACTGCTGATGGGAAATGATATAGAATTCTTGGAAAGCATAAAGGCCTACTTGAATAAGAGTTTTTCAATGAAGGGCCTTGGAGAAGCTGCTTACATATTAGGCATCAAGATCTATAGAGATAGATCGAGACGCCTTATTGGTCTTTCACAAAGCACAAACCTTGATAAGATATTGAAGAAGTTCAATATGGATCAGTCCAAGAAAGGGTTCTTGCCTGTATTGCAAGGTATGAGATTGAGCACGGCTCAATCCCCGACCACGACAGAAGATAGAGAACAGATGAGTGTCATCCCCTATGCCTCAGTCATAGGTTCTATTATGTATGCCATGCTGTGTACCAGACCTGATGTGAACCTTGCCATAAGTTTGGTAGGGAGGTAACAAAGTGATCCCGGTATGGAACACTGGACAGCGGTCAAGAACATCCTGAAGTACCTGAAAAGGACTAAGGATATGTTTCTCGTTTATAGAAGTGACGAAGAGCTCGTCGTAAAGGGTTACGTCGATGCTAGCTTCGACACAGATCTGGATGACTCAAAGTCACAAACCGGATACGTGTATATTTTGAATGGTGGGGCACTCAGCTGGTGCAGTTGCAAGCAAAGCGTTGTGGCGCATTCTACATGTGAAGCGGAGTACATAGCTGCTTGCGAAGCAGCGCAGGAAGGAGTCTGGATGAAGGAGTTCATCACCGACCTAGGAGTCATTCCAAGCGCGTCGGGCCCGATGACTCTCTTCTGTGACAACACTGGAGCTATTGCCATTGCCAAGCAGCCCATGTTTCACAAGAAGATCAAGCACATCAAGCGCCGTTTCAACTCCATCTAGAATATTGTTCAAGATGGAGACATAGATATTTGTAAAGTGCATACCGATCTGAATGTCGCAGATCCGTTGACTAAACCTCTTCCACGAGCAAAACATGATCAACACCAGAACTCTATGGGTGTTCGATTCATCACAATGTAACTAGATTATTGACTCTAGTGCAAGTGGGAGACTATTGGAAATATGCCCTAGAGGCAATAATAAAATGGTTATTATTATATTTCCTTGTTCATGATAATTATCTATTATTCATGCTTGAATTGTATTATCCGAAAACATTGATACATGTGTGAATACATAGACCACAACGTGTCCCTGGTAAACCTCTAGTTACTAGCTCGTTGATCAACAGATGGTCACGGTTTCCTGACCATGGACATTGGATGTCATTGATAATGGGATCACATCATTAGGAGAATGATGTGATGCACAAGACCCAATCCTAAGCCTAGCACAAGATCGTGTAGTTCGTAATGCTAAAGCTTTTCCAGTGTCAAGTATCTTTTCCTTAGACCATAAGGTTGTGCAACTCCCGGATACCGTAGGAATACTTTGGGTGTGCCAAACGTCACAACGTAACTGGGTGGCTATAAAGGTACGCAACGGGTATCTCCGAAAGTGTCTGTTGAGTTGGCACGAACCGAGACTGGGATTTGTCACTCCGTATGACGGAGAGGTATCTCTGGGCCCACTCGGTAAGACAACATCACAATAAGCTCAATGTGACTAAGGAGTTGGTCACTGGATGATGTATTACGGAACGAGTAAAGAGACTTGCTATGACGAGATTGAACAAGGTATCGGTATACCGACGATCGAATCTCGGGCAAGTACTATACCGATAGACAAAGGGAATTGTATACAGGATTGATTCAATCCTTGACATCGTGGTTCATCCGATGAGATCATCAAGGAACATGTGGGAACCAACATGGGTATCCACATCCCGCTGTTGGTTATTGACCGGAGAGTTGTCTCGGTCATGTCTACGTGTTTCCCGAACCCGTAGGGTCTACACACTTAAGGTTCGGTGACGCTAGGGTTGTAGAGATATATGCATACGGTAACCCGAATGTTGTTCGGAGTCCCGGATGAGATCCCGGACGTCACGAGGAGTTCCAGAATGGTCCGGAGGCAAAGAATTATATATAGGAAGTCCAGTTTTGGCCACCGGGAGAGTTTCGGGGGTCACCTGTAGTGTACCGGGACCACTGGAAGGGTCCCAGGGGTCCACCGGGTGGGGCCACCTATCCCGGAGAGCCCCATGGGCTGAAGGGGGAAGGGAACCAGCCCATAGTGGGCTGGTGCGCCCCCCTTGGGCCCCATGCGCCTAGGGTTGGAAACCCTAGGGGTGGGGGGGCGCCCCACATGCTTGGGGGGCAAGCCTCCCCCTTGGCCGCCGCCCCCCTAGGAGATTAGATCTCCTAGGGCCGGCGCCCCCCTGGACCCTATATATAGTGGGGGGGAAGGGAGGGCAGGCGCACCCTTGCTCCTGGCGCCTCCTTCTCCCTCCCGTTACACCTCTCCCTCCTCCCGCGGTGCTTGGCGAAGCCCTGCAGAAATTCCGTTGCATCCTCCACCACGTCGTCGTGTTGCTGGATCTCCATCAAACTCTCCTCCCCCCTTGCTGGATTAAGAAGGAGGAAACGTCGCTGCACCGTACGTGTGTTGAACGCGGAGGTGCCGTCCGTTCGGTGCTGGGGTCATCGGTGATTTGGATCACGACGAGTATGACTCCGTCATCCACGTACTCCTGAACTCTTCCGCTCGCGATCTACAAGGGTATGTAGATGCACTCCTTTCCCCCTCGTTGCTAGATGACTCCTTATATTGATCTTGGTGAAGCGTAGAATTTTTTTGAATTCTGCTACGTTCCCCAACAAAGTGTTTCTTCGTCAGTTATCCAAACACCGTTGTATGGGTAACATCTTAATTAATCCTTGTCGCTTTATCTGAATGGTTGGGTACCTGCTCTCCTACCATGTATGCCATGTTGTGCTTTTCCATGGGAAGGATATACTCCTAATAATTGAGTGCAATCACAATTTTCCTTTCCATTGTTCTGTTTATCCTTCTTCATATATTTTATCTAAGCAGTAATAATTCTTTGCTTATGTAAACACCTCGTTGTACAACTCTGTCAGTAAGACCTTGATTCTATTATTGATAATATTCCGGTACTGCCGATGGACGAGAACTTTTCCTATTGGTCCGCCTCGTTTAAACGAGCCGAAAAATGGTTCTCTTTGTTCCCCGTCCTTGGTACCGTCATTGTTGCCGACCTAGCTGACAAGCATCCACTGACATGCCTCCCTGTCGCGGCTGTGCAAGATGTCACCACCCTTCCTATTTTCAACCCACATGGTGGGCCCATAACCCACAGGTCCACTAGATCGAAACCTGACTCTTCTTTACAACACTGATTCTAATGCATCCTTTGCACCTAGCTTCGTAGGTGATTCACGAGCTAAATTATATACCATTATTCGTCCTGGAATCAAACACCATGTTATTCTCGTTGTTCAAGCCCCCATTCCAGCTTCTGTCTAGGCATCGAATGATTGCCTAACCATTTGAAACTTTGGTACCATCGTATATTGCACTCAACGAATCCACTGAAATACAACTCGTGGGGTACCTCGTGTATTTCCCATTGAGTTCACCGTCAGATGCCCAGCTTTGTGGAGATGCGTTCTTTCGGAGTTTTCCCCCCTGGCCGTGTTTGTAGGACGATGGAGATCCCGAAGAAAGGGTGATGACTTGATCACGATGACATGAAGCAGAGAAATGAGGACATCAATGAAAGGGATCAACCTCTTCGAAAGGGTAGCCAAGACCGAGAAGACTCGTTAGGTTTTCGCTACCAACACTTTCCCCCCTTACTCTCCCTCTTAAATCTCGGGACGAGATTTCTTATAGTGGAGGAGAATTGTGACGCCCGGGTAATCAAGCTACAGTAACCCTCTAGTAATGATGCCACGTCACCATGATTACTGTTGCTAATCTCGTGTTAGTTCAGAACCGATCCAAATTCTAATTTGAATTAGAGTCAAATAATAAAAGTTTTCAGTTGTCAAATCTAAAATGTTCAAATTGTAGCAAACAAATCATAGATAATTATGGTGGAGAAACCCCACTTTAATAAAGTGTTTAAATACTCTAAGGTGAATAAAACAGCAGCAAGAACCAAAATTTAAATGCTTTTATAATTAATAGAATATTAAAATAAATTGTTTTAGGGTAAAACCTTTTGTGGTAGTGGGTTTTGAGGTATTACTAAATTAGGGATCATTTTAATATTAGTTAAAAACTAAACTAAAAAGGAAAGTAAAATGAAAACAGAAAAGAAAATAAGAAAAAAATAAAAGAAAACAAAGAAAATAAGAAGGAGAAAGCCCCCCCTCGCTGGGCCTTGGCCTAGCTGACCACTGGGCTAGCCAGGCCGGCCCAGCCGACGCCCCACTTCCCCTCCATATCCCCCACCCGGGGGAAAACCTAACCCCGTCGCCCCACTTTCCCACTCTCTCCTCCCCCTGATCTGGATCGGGATCGAACCCGATCCTCTCGCCTCCGATGCCCTACGCCCGCCCTTCACTGTCCACCATCGCCCGAGGGCCTCCCCGCTGCTGGACCACCACAACGCCGTCGACCACCGGACCACCTCGCCGGAGCTGCCGCCTTGTCTCCGTCACGTCATCGCCGTCGTCCCCGTCGACCTCCCCAAGCCCCACTGCCCAGTCCACTACACCCTCGCCGTGAGCTCCCTCTCCTGCCTCCCACACACCCGCGTGTGCTCGCTCGCGTGAGGTCGTGCCCGAGCCTGCAGTCCTCCGCGCCGTCCGCCAACGCCCGTCCTGGCCACGCTTGTCGTGACCCTCTGCCCGCGTCGACCGCCCCCGCACCGCGCTCGCCTCTGTGCACCGACCCGCCACCGGTCGCACTTGCCGCGCCCGCAGCCACCCGCTGCTGCCGCTGCCGCTGCCGCCCGTGGCCATTGCGGCCACTTAGCCGCCGCTGCAGCTCCGTCCGCCGCAGCCTTCCCCCCTTGCCGCGATCGCCGTCACCGACGCGGCCGCACCGCCGCTGCTCCGCACGGCGCCCGTCGTGCGTCGCCTCACCTACGCCCCGCTCTCGCCATCGCTCTGCCACTGCCTCTGCGCCAGCGCGCGCGCACGCCGCGCCCCCCCCCGCTTCCCTCGCTCGTCTCCCTCGCCCGCCGTAGCCTTGCTGCTGCCACACCGGCGCCGCGCCGGCGTTCCTCGCCCTCGCCGTGGTCCCGCTGGCCGCGCCCAGTCCGGGCGGGCGCCCACACCAGCACGCCCGCATCCACGCCCCGCCCCACTAAACGCCCGGTCTGCTAAGCCTCTTGGGCCACTGCCCAATGGGCCCCACGGCCAGAATATTAAAAAAAGAAAAGAAAATTGATAATAAAAGTATTAATTAATTACTTAATTAACTTAATTAATTCTATTTAAAATAACCTAATCACTAATTAGTATAATTAACTGTTAGTTAACTAAACGGTCAATGACATGCGGGACCCACACGTCAGACTAACCCAGTCAGCACCTTTGTTGACTGCTGACGTCATGCTGGTGCAATAATACTATTTTTGAATTTATTTAATAACTAATAATTTAGAAAATGATTTAAAACTGTAAAAATTAATATAAAATAATCCGTAACTCGGATAAAATACTTTGTACATGAAAGTTGCTCAGATTTTCGAGACGAATACAAATACGCAGACCGTTCGTCAACCACATGTCCCTAGCATAGCGAACATGCAACTTTCCCCCTCCGCTTCATCCGTCCGAAAACGGGAAACACGGGGAATACTTTCCCGAATGTTTCCCCCCTTCGCCGGTATCACCCGGTACTGCGTTAGGGAACACCTAACACCATTACATGTCATGTCATGCATCGTCATGCATTTGTTTGCCCTGTATTCATTGTTTCTTCCCCCTCTTCTCTCCGATAGACTACGATACCGACGCTGCTGCTGCCCCAATCGACTACGGTGTTGACGACCCCACCTTCGCTGCCGAGCTTCCAGGCAAGCCCACCCCTTGATCAACCCTATATCGCCTATTCTTCTCTCTACTGCTTGCGTTAGGGTAGTGTAGCATGTTACTGCTTTCGATTGATCCTACTCTGCTGCATAGCCTGTCATTGTTACTACAACTGTTGATACCTTATCCGCAATCCTAAATGGTTAGTATAGGATGCTAGTATTCCATCAGTGGCCCTACACCCTTGTCCATCTGCCCTGCTATTCTATCGGGCGGTGATCACTTTGGGTGTGATCACAGGTATATACTACATACATATGATACCTGATACACGTTGTGACGAAAGTCGGCTCGGCTCGTTGAGTACCCGCGGTTGGTTCACAGATTAGGGGCCGAAAGGACATACTTTCCTGACGACCGTCTGTGTCAATCTTTGTGGCGGAGCGACAGGGCAGGTCACGACCACCTAGGAGACAGGTGGGTCAGGCCCAGGTCGTTGTCCGCAGTTATTTCATAATAACACGCTTAACGAGTTTGGATATTTGATCTGAGTCTGGCCATTGGCCTATATGCACTAAGCAGCTATGTGGGAATAGTTATGGGCACTCGACGTCGTGGTATCAGCCGAAGCCTTCTTGACGTTAGCGACTTAGCGGCGCGCGTGGGTTGGACTGGAACGCTCGCACTTGTATAAGGGGGCTAGGTCTGCACACTGGCCGCGTTCGCAATGTGAAGGAGTGCAAAGGGCGATGGACCATGACCCCTGCACGCATAGGACTTAGACCGGCATGCTGACCTCTCTGCTGTGCTTAGGTAGGGCTGCGACGTGTTGATCTTCCAAGGCCGGGCATGACCCAGGAAAGTGTGTCTAGCCAAATGGGATCGAGCGTGTTGGGTTATGTGGTGCACCCCTGCAGGGAAGTTAATCTATTCGAATAGCCGTGTCCCTCGGTAAAAGGACGATCCGGAGTTGTATTATGACCTCATGACAACTAGAACCGACTACTTGATAAAACACACCCAGATGAGTTCCAGATATAACTCGGTGGCTGCTCTCTCACAGGGTGATGTGCTGGAGGATCGCTGAGTAGGATTATGCTATACGATGTTACTTGGTGAACTTACCTTCTACTCTCTTCTACTGCTGCAAGATGGAGGCTGCCAGAAGCGTAGTCTTCGCTAAGATTAGCTACCCCCCTCTTATTCTCGATTCCTGTAGTCCAGTCCACAGATACTACCCATACCATTGTTACCATTGCATATGTAGTATAGATGCTTGCTTGAGAGTACTTTGGATGAGTACTCACGGTTGCTTTGCTCCCTCTTTTCCCCCTTCTGTTCCTTCTCCTCGGATGATGCAACCAGATGGTGGAGCCCAGGAGCCAGAAGCCACCTACGATGACTCCTACTACACCGGAGGCGCCTACTACTACGTGCAGTCGCCGACGACGACCAGGAGTAGTTTAGGAGGATCCCATGCAGGAGGCCTGCTCCTCTTTCGATCTATATCCCAGTTTGTGCTAGCCATCTTATGGCAACTTGTTTAACTTTATGTCTGTACTCAGATATTTGTTGCTTCCGCTGACTTGTCTATGACCGAGCACTTGTATTCGAGCCCTCGAGGCCCCTGTCTTCTAATATGAAGTTTGTATGACTTATTTTACTTTTAGAGTTGTGTTGTGATATCTTCCAGTGAGTCCCTGATCTTGGTCGTACACATTTGTGTTTATTAGTGTAGGGACAAATCGGGGGAGTCACATTTCCCCTGGAAGAGACGTCCGTTCTAGCTGAGGCCCTATGGTGGTCCAACGCCACCGCGGCTCTGGGATCCCATCGACCGCAACTCCAAAGCAATGCCTCCAAGGAGGTAAACAACGCCACATGCTGCAAGCCAAACCCGAGGTTTTCTATGGTGCTCGATGTGACCACCACCATGACAAAGCCCTCCATGAATCCGTCCAGGGGATTTCTTCCTAGTGGTAGTGTCGTATATCAATGCAGAAGGAAGGACCATGTCATGCCAAATAAATCCGGGCACATGACCTAGATATATCCAACCCGTGCCAACACAAAGTGTTTCCGTTGGCTGGAAGATGATCTGGACGTGCCTGCCATAGATCCGTCACCACCACCTGCGACCCGCCGCCCCAACCCACGCCACCCACGACCCTCACTGCAAGAGGCCGCTGTTCGCCGGATCTTGCCGGAGCCATCTCGCGTGATCCGCTCACCACCATGCTGGCTAGCACAGCCTTGGCGCTCGATGCCCGCGCCATGCCTAGGAGAGAGAGGGAGTCATCATGCACTGGCCCTTGCCCTCAAAGGGTTAAGAGTGCCGTTCCACCGCCGGCTCCGGTCGATCTTTGCTCTCCCAAGCCCTGGGGCAACGATGAGGGGGGAAGGAAGGGCTGACGGCAATGACCTAGGGTTCCTCCCACCATTGCGGCGTATGGGTGAGGATACGTGGCTCTACAATTTGATATGGTCGGGTGTTATACAACTATTGGACATTTGAATCCACATTGTATGCACATGTAATGCCCCATATGTAACACTTTCCAATAATGGCAGTAAAGCTTCCTCTTTGATCCTTGTCATTATCCTTGGGGGTTCTTGTCTTTTATTTTATTTGCATTGCCATATCATTTATTATTTTAGCATCATTGCATTGCTCTTCATCATATCATCATGGCATACTAGTTTAATTTATTGTTGAGTGAGAGTGAGTGCTTGTGATGTTGTTGTGTGTGAGGTCTAGCTATGCCTAGCGAACCCTACCCCCTTCTCCCTCTTCTTCTTCTTCTTCTTCTTATTCTTCTTCTTTCTTTTCTTCTGCCCTATCTTTGCTCTTTTGTGCAAGCCACCTAGCCAAGTGCCTTAATGATTCTTTCTTCTCCTTTAAATCTTGCACCATGTGAACAACCTCTCCACCAAATATCAGCCCTCTTGAAAATGTTTTGGTTGGGTTTTAAAATGACTTGAGTTTGAACCATATTCAAACTCCTTTTATTTTTCTGCCTCTAAAAATGTCCAAGTCAATTTATTTAAATAGGGCTTAAATCACTGAGCATGGGGATATTTTTCTTTTCCCCTAACTCTTCTTCTTTATTTCTGTGCTTTTCTTTTTCTTTTCTGCCTGAAGAAATAAAAGAAAAAGGAAAGAAGAGCAGCTCCAGCAGTACAACTGGGCCTCCTCCTCCTTCTCTCTTCCCCCAGGCCCATCTCTTCTTTTCCCTCGCAGCGCAGCCCAACTCCACCCGCAGGCCCAGCCAACAGCCGCACCGTCGCGCCGTGGCCTTTTCCCTCCTTGGCCCCACCTGTCTGTGGCACAGAGCCGCGTCGCCGTCTTCCTCCGTCACCAAAACAGAGCAGCGCCCACACTCACCGCCGCGCCGTGAATTCATGGATGTCAAGGCCTCGTGCCCCGAGCCCCCCCTTTTAAACCCAAAGCTTGTCCTCCCCTCCACTCTAGGTTTCCTTTCCCCCCTCTCGCCGTCAGGAGAGCCGAGATCCTCAAGGTCCACCATTCCCATCGACACCCGAGCGCATCTGAGAGCAGCCCCTCGTCACCGGCGAGCTCCTCGTCGACCGCAGCCTCGCCAACGTTGTCTATCAGCTTCCACGACGTCGACTCCCTCGACTACATCGACTACGTGGACCCGATCGCCTCCACGACGAGCTCTTCTTCCTCTCCGGTGGCCGTAGGTGTTTGAGGTGCGCCGTCGTCGACTACGTCCACGACTGGGCCAACCGAGCACACCGCCGTGCTCGTGGTGAGCTCCTCTCTCTCCCCGTGCCCTTTCCCCCTTTCTGCGTGCCCTCTAGCCCCTAGTTCATCGAGCACCCGAGCGCATCGCCGTCGAACCTTGTCGCCGGCAAGTGTTCCGACCCCTCTAGCGCTTCACTTGCCGTCCGTTCGCTTCGTCTAGTTGCGTAAGAGCTTCATGTGCAGTCGTCGTGCCGCCTAGGGCTTTGCATCACCTCGTCGTTGCTCCGTCGCTGCCGTGATATCGTTGCTCGCCGCCGGTGCTGCAGTAGACGTTAGGTGCTGCTAGCGTGCTAGATGGATGCGGAACTCCTTCTGGAGCATCTCGCACCCCTCCGCCGTGCTGTTTGGTCGCCGGAGCAGCTCCTACGAGCAGCTCCGACGAGGCCAGTGCTTCCCCTGCTTGCTGCTTCTGCTGTTTAGTCTTCAGAGTTTGCATCTGCTATCTGTCGAGTTCCTTTCAGTAGCGTAGTGGTGTGTCTCTTCGTTAGTAAGTGAGTGGTCGTGGGTCCGACTCCTCACAGGGGCAGGTGTATTCGCCCCCTTTTTGCATTTTCGCCTGAGGCTGACAGCAGGGTCCCACCTGCCAGCCTCACAGCGCCGTCTCCACCCCCGCGCGCACCCATGTTGCCAGCTCAGCCCCGCCGGGTCCCTCCGTCAGTGACTTGGGCTAGCAAGCCCTGGGTCGATCTGGACCATGGCGTCTGGTTGATTTGTTTTCTTTTTCTGTTTTTCTTTTTATTTTCTATTTTTTCTTGTTTATTTAATTTCTGCATAAATATGTTTCTGATGAATTTGAGTCATATATGAAAAGTGCTTAGAATTTTATGTAGATTGTGAATATGCTACTTGCTTCCATGTTAAAAACATTTGAAATGTTGTTTGAATTTAAACTTGTTTAAAATATGCTTAAACTTGTAAAAATCATAACTAAATATCTACAACTCCAAATTTAACAAACTTTATATGCATTTGGGGTAGAAAAATGTGTAGAATATTTTAGTGCTCTTGTTTAGCATGTTTGGCAACTCTATCACAGAAGTTTTTCAAATCTGTACCAAATGCAAATAAATTAATATGGGAGTTTCTGGATATTGTTGTTATTTAATTCCAGCCCATTTAAATGTGCTAGCATGTTGCTGTTATGTTAGTTGCACCCTTGCCATGTTACCAACTTCTTTAAAACATGTTGCATGCTTGTTTGGAAAACTACATAAACTTGCTAAGTTGTTCCTTGGCTTGTTTCATGCTTGTGGTTGATCTTGTTTGGGTATGATGTTGATGCACTCTTTTTGACCCCTAGGCCATGCATCATTTCTCCCATGCTCATATGCTTCATGTTCATGCATCATGTGGTTGAGCACTGCATGTTGATTGATTTTGTTCCGTTGTTGCATTGTTGTGTTTGGTTAGAGCCCGGTGACGATACGGAGTACGAGGTTTCTACCGAGGTTGAGTGTGAGGAGCAGGGTTACGTTCCCTCCGAGGATTCAACAGGCAAGATGACCTTACCCAGATATCACTACTATCTTTGCCTATAATAGATGTCTCGCTCTTTAGCTGATTGCATCGATGCCTATGTCTGTTTGTCAGCCTCCTATTGTTTCCATGAACCTCTCTAACCACCCAACCTAGCAAACCGTTGTTTGGCTATGTAAGCTTCGCTCAACCCCTTTTATAGCATTGTTAGTTGCAGGAGATGATTTGAAGATTCTTGCTTCATGATGAAGTTATTGTTGGGATATCACAATATATAATCTGTTAAACTAAATCATCTATATATGTGGCAATGGGAGGAAGGCTAAGCCTTTGCTTGGTGATTTGTTCCACTCATGCCACCCTAGGAATCGTTTAAACCGGTGTTATGTTCCTTGATTTGCGTCCCTAACATGGTTGGGGTTTATGGGCCCCCCTTGATAACCTTCTTAGCGCTAAAGCTTTTCCAGCAAGGCCCAACATTGGTTTTACATTTGCCTAATAACTAAAACTTGCATAGGGAGTTATAAACCCTTTTCTTAGTTAACAACCCTGGGCCAGTGCTCCACATGAGTGTTGGTCCAAACTGGGCGTGCTGCGGGGCCACCTCGAGGAAACTCAAGGGCTGGTAAAAACATGTAGCTTGTCACATCCGGTCGTGGCCTGAGACGAGATACGCGCGGCTACTATCAGGGTGTCGGCACACCGGGAGGTCTTGCTGGATTAGTTTTACCTTAGTCGGAATATCTTGAGCAAGGGATTTCAAGAATACTCGGGTCTTCCCACCTTGGAGTTGCGACTCTACCGATCATGAGCTTGTGATGGGCTAAGTTGGGACACCCCTGCAGGGTTTGATCTATCGAAAGCCGTGCCCGTGGTTATGTGGCAGATGGGAATTTGTTAATATCCGGTTGTAGAAAACTTGACACTATGATCATAATACACTACCAGCGTGAGTAACCGTGACGGTCGCTTTCCAAAGGGGTTCGGGAAGTGAACACAGTGGGGTTATGTTTGACGTGCTTAGTTAGGATCACTTCGTGATCACTTTGACGATCGTTGGCACTTTCTCTTCTCGCTCATTAACACGTAAGCTAGTGCTAGTGCTGCTGCAACCTTGTTTTATGCCTTTTCCACACCTAAGGCTTTGATAGTATTGCTACCCGGGAACGGGATTGCTGAGTCCTCCGTGGCTCACAGATTCTACACAACACGAGATGAAGGTACCGTTGAGAACTACACAGCTGGTGGTTCAGAGTTGTATTGGGAGTTTGATGAAGAGCTTGGGCGATACTACGTGTCTTACCCCGAGGATTAGTAGGGCTCTTACTAGGATGATCGGGACCTTGTGTTGCTTTATATATGGTATCTTTCATTTGGATCTTCGTCCATAGTCGGACTCTGATGTTATTGGATGATGTATGTCAATTTATTACATTGTGTGACGTGGCAAGTGTAAGCCAACTACTCTTTTACAATTTCATCCCTCTTTTACATGAGTCGTGCAAAGATACCATACTTGAGATCATTCTAGTATGAGATTATGCCTTTAAGTCGTGCCTCGACACGTAGGAGGTATAGTATCATACTGGGCATTACAAGTTGGTAATCAGAGCCTTCTCCGACCTAGGAGCCCCCACTGATTGATCGAATCGTTGACGGTTGAGTCTAGGCACACACATGAAAATGTTTTGTGTCCTATATATATATCGGAGAGTAGGATTTATTTTACTCCTCATCCCTTTATCACTCTGGTGAGGACTCCTGACGATGTTCTATCTCTTCTACTCTCAAAAATTCACTATTTTTTTAGGATCACGCGAGTATTGTTTGGATTGTTCTAATGTCTTTGTGACGAGAACATTGTTCTCGATGCCTCCTGTCATTTAGGGGTTGTGGCAGTGTCTCGGGGAGTTGAGCTCCGAGGTGTTGTCGTCACAAATCTATCGCAGCAGTTCTGGAATACTTAAGACGGCTGACATCAAAAACTCTTCTATGTGGTTAGTGGTAAGATAACCCCGACATCGCCCAGTACTGGGGAGGTAGTTCGGGATTATTGCCACAGCTTGTATAGCAGATGCGTTTTGAAGGTTCGAGGTAAACGGTTTCCGGAAATAACTGGTTATGTGTTGAAGGATGGATACAGGTGGATGTAGGATTAGAGTTGAGTGCGTGGTGCTTCCCCTGTATCCCCAACACCCGATTGCATAACCGGAAACTTTAGGAAATTAATAGGTGGGTTCATCTAGTAGCTCGTAGGCATTCTTCCAACGAATGCATGATATGGAGTTCGGGGTTCTACATTGAGTGAAGTGGTTTTATGGGCGTTGTTCCGATCGGGAGTTGCATCTTAAAGGGTCCTTGGTTATGCTGATCCGGGGATGGCAAAACCCTTTTGTAACACGTTCCATGAGCTTTCAGCACGAACATGTGGAACAAAGCTTCTATCTTGTATTTGTTCTATCTGCTCCTTGTTGTTTTTATTTACCTTTTGTTCTCCCAAGTGGCTTCTTGAGAAGATTGTTGTACCATTAAACTGTGGATTACATTCGTTCATTTTGTTCGAATGTTCTTGTGAAGACTTATGTTGCAATTCTAGCCGTTGATTCAGCTTATATATTTCAATCAATGGCTAATAGTTGTCATCTCATTCAGGATGGATCCTAAGAGGGTTCCCAATGCTAACCTAGAGGGTGAAGAAGTTCCTGATCGTCCTCCTTCCCCTCCTCCTCCGTCTGAGTGCTGGAGAGCAATTATGCAAGCGACCAACCAGAACACCCAGATGCTTATGCAAATGATGCAGAACATTCAAGCCAACCAAGCAAATCAAGGTGGTCATGGGAACCAAGGCCAAGGCAATCTATTCAATCAACCTCACTTTGCAACCCTCAACCAATTCCTGGCAAACCAACCGAAGTCTTTCAGTTACTGTGTGGATCCGCTAGATGCTAAAGACTGGATAACAGACATCAAAAAGCACTTTGAATGCAGTAACGTGAGACATGAGGATTATGTCAAGTTTGTCGCCTTCTAACTCAAGGATCAAGCCGCTGATTGGTGGCAATAGTACAAAGATTCCAGAGGTGGACGTGAAATCTCGTGGACTGACTTCTGCAAGGATTTCCGCTCTCACCACATTCCAACTAGTGTCATTGAAGGCATGCGTGAGCAATTCCGCAACCTGAAGCAAGGCACCATGTCCGTCTATCAATACAATGTCAAGTTCCAAAACCTTGCTCGCTATGCCAAGCAAGACATCCCAGATGCCAAGAGCAAGATTTATCAGTTCTGTGGTGGTCTGAAGGATGAACTCCAACTAGCTCTCACCTTGTTCGAGCCGGATGAATTTGATCAATTCTATAACATGGCTCTTAAGCAAGAGGCAGCCCAGCTCAAGGTTGAAGCTTCCAAAAAGAGGATCAGAGATGCTGTTAACTCCTCCTCTTCTTCCCAAGTGGTTGCAAAGCAGCAGAAGTTTTGGCTTCCGCCTTCTCCAGTGCTCCGTCCTTCAAACAACAACAAGAACTTAGGTGGCCGTGGTTTCTCCCACCCACCCAACCCAAGCAATCAGTCCAAGACTCAGTTTCAAGCTTCGAAGTCAAGTGGTCTTATCATCATCCTCTCTCAGAAGTGGTTTGCAACAAATGCACTCAGAAGGGTCACTATGCTAACAAGTGTCCCAACCCAAGGCGCCTTCCGCCTCCTCCACCTGTCAGCACTGCTATTGTCAAGCACAATCCCTAGGTTGCAAGAGTGAATTTGATGAATGCAGCTCAAGCAGAGAACTCTTCAGATGTGATACTTGGTAACCTTCCAGTCAACCTTAAACCTGCTAAAGTTTTGTTTGATTCTGGCGCATCACATTCTTTCATGTCATATCCATTTGCATCCAAGCACAATGTGGGCACAGTGGCTTTACCAAGGGAGTTATCAAATTATTTCTCCGGGTAAACACATGACTTCTAGCTTGTATGCTCCGGATATATCTATTCATATGGGTGATTACAGTTTTCTGGTTTCTCCGGTTATTCTCGGCAACTCCGACATTGATCTTATTCTTGGGATGGATTGGCTCTCCAAGCATGATGCAAACATTGATTGTGCAAATAAGGAAGTCAAGCTTACTCATCCTGACGAAGACGTGATTATCTTCGCCTCTCGAGATAACACAATCAGGCTATTCTCTCTCAATGACAAGGGCGAGATTAATGCCATCTCTCAGATTTCGGTGGTCAATGAGTATGAAGATGTTTTCCCTGAAGAGCTTCCAGGCATGCCTCTACATCGTCAAGTTGAATTCGTCATTGAACTCGAGCCCGGTACCGAGCCAGCATGCCGGCGTCCGTACAAGCTTTCTCCTAATGAGTTGAAGGAGCTGAAGAAACAACTCGATGAGCAAGAGTGTATGGGTCTAATTAGGCCTAGTAATTCTCCTTGGGGCTGTGGTGTTCTATTTGTCAAGAAGAAGGCTGGCACGGAACGCCTTTGCATTGATTACCGGCCTTTGAACAAGAAGACAATAAAGAACAAGTATCCGCTCCCCAATATCAATGAATTGTTCGAGCAGCCCAAAGGAGCAAAGGTGCTCTCAAAGCTCGATCTCCGGATGGGTTACCACCAGATCCGTATCCGTGAAGAAGATATTCCCAAGACCACATTCTGAACGAGTTTTGGCTCTTATGAATATACGGTCATGTCTTTTGGCCTCGCAAATTCTCCACCCACCTTCTCGAGGATGATGCACTTCATATTCAACCCCTACACTAATGAATTTGTTCTCGTCTATCTGGATGGCATCTTGGTATTCTCCAAGAATGAAGAAGACCATGCCAAGCACCTCCGTTTGGTCCTGGACAGGCTCCGTGAACACAAGTTCTATGCGAAGTTCTCTAAATGTGAATTCTGGCTGGATAAAGTCTTATATCTTGGCCATATCATCTCTGCTGAGGGCATTTCAGTGAACCCCGAGAAAGTTGAAGCTATTGTCAACTGGGAACCCCCGCAGAATGTCAAGCAACTCCGAAGCTTCCTTTGTCTCGCTAACTATTGTAGAAGGTTCGTTGAGAACTTCTCCAAGATTGCCAAGCCTCTTTCCAACCTGTTGCAGAAGAATGTCAAGTACTCCTGGACTCTTGATTGTGATGTGGCATTCAAAACACTCAAAGAGAAGCTCATTTCTGCTTCGGTTCTTACTCCTCCGGATGAGTCCAAGCCCTATGAAGTCTTTTGTGATGCTTCTTTGCAAGGACTTGGTGGTGTTCTCATGCAAGACAAGAAGATTGTGGCATACACTTCTCATTAATTGAAACCAAATGAGAAGAAATACCCCACACATGATCTCGAGCTAGCAGCAGTTGTACATGCCTTGATCACGTGGAGACACCTTCTATTGGGCAGAAAAGTGGACATCTTCACCGATCACAAGAGCTTGAAGTACATCTTCACACAGTCAAACCTGAACCTTCGCCAGACTCGTTGGGTTGAGATGATCCAAGAGTATGATCCAAGCATTGAGTACACACCTGGCAAGGCCAACGTCATTGCAGATGCCTTGAGCAGAAAGGCATATTGCAACAGTCTCCTTCTCAAGCCGTTTCAGCCTGAGATTTGTGAATCATTCAGGAAGCTCAACCTCCAAGTTGTTCCGCAAGGCTTTCTTGCAAACCTTCACGTTGCTCCTACCTTGGAAGATCAGATCTGTGAGGCCCAACTCAGTGATGCTATGGTGCAAAGTGAAACATGGTATTGCCAAGGGTACTCCCAAGTACAAGTGCTATCGTGTTGATGAGAAAGACACCTTGTTCTTTGAGGACAGGATTGTGGTTCCCAAGGGTGATCTGAGGAAGCTCACAATGAACGAAGCACATGACTCCCTCCTCTCGATTCATCCTGGAAGTTCTAAGATGTACCAAGACCTCAAGCAATCATACTGGTGGACTCGCATGAAAAGGGAGATTGCCCAATTCGTGAATGAATGTGATGTATGCAGAAGAGTGAAGGCAGAGAATCACTGTCCAGCCGGTCTCCTTCAACCTCTACCTATTCCCGAGTGGAAATTCGATCACATTGAAATGGATTTCGTCACTGGGTTTCCTAAGTCCAAGAAGGGGAATGATGCGATCTTTGTAGTGATTGACAAGCTAACTAAAGTACCTCATTTCCTTCCCGTCAAAGAATCCATCAACGCAGCTCAGTTGGCAGAGTTGTACACCTCCAGAATTGTTTCGTTGCATGGCATTCCTCAAGTCATCTCCTCAGACCGTGGAAGTTTGTTCACATCCAAGTTCTGGGACTCCTTTCAATCAGCCATGGGCACTAAGATTCGTTTCAGCACTGCGTTTCACCCTCAGACTAGTGGTCAAGTCGAAAGAGTGAACCAGATCCTCGAAGACATGCTGAGAGCTTATGTCATCTCTTTCGGTATGAAGTGGGGAGATTGTCTCCCGTTTGTCGAATTCTCTTACAACAACAGTTTCCAAGCAAGTGCCGGCAAAGCTCCTTTTGAAATCCTCTATGGCAGAAAGTGTCGTACCCTGCTCAACTGGTCCGAGACTGGTGAACGTCAACTTCTTGGCAATGATTTGATCTCAGAAGTCGAAGAAATGTGAAAAGTCATACGTGAGAATCTAAAAGCCGCTCAATCGCATCAAAAGAGTTACTATGATGGCAAGCATCATGATTTGGCTTTTGACATTGGGGATCATGTCTATCTCCGTGTTTCTCCTATGAAAGGAACCCAAAGATTCGGTATCAAAGGAAAGCTTGCTCCTAGATACGTGGGCCCTTTCAAGATTCTTGTCAAAGGAGGCGATCTAGCCTACCAACTCGAGCTTCCTTCCAACTTTGCAAATGTTCATGATGTGTTTCACGTGTCTCAACTCCGCAAGTGCTTCAAGACACCTGAACGCACCATTCCGTTCGAGGAGATTGATCTACAACAAGACTTGTCTTATCGTGAGCACCCTGTTGCTATTCTTGAAGAAACTGAGCGAAAAACCCGCAACAAGTCCATCAAGTTCTTGAAAGTAAAGTGGTCACACCATACCGACTGAGAAGCTACGTGGGAACGAGAAGATCACCTTTGTTCCGAGTATCCTTCCTTCTTCCAGTCCTAGATCTCAGGACGAGACCTTTTTGTAGTGTAGGAGAGTTTGTAATGGCCCATATGTAACACTTTCCAATAATGGCAGTAAAGCTTCCTCTTTGATCCTTTTCATTATCCTTGGGGGTTCTTGTCTTTTATTTTATTTGCATTGCCATATCATTTATTATTTTTGCATCATTGCATTGCTCGTCATCATATCATCATGGCATACTAGTTTACTTTATTGTTGAGTGAGAGTGAGTGCTTGTGATGTTGTTGTGTGTGAGGTCTAGCTATGCCTAGCTAACCCTACCCCCTTCTCCCTCTTCTTCTTATTCTTCTTCTTCTTCTTTCTTTTCTTCTGCCCTATCTTTGCTCTTTTGTGCAAGCCACCTAGTCAAGTGCCTTAATGATTCTTTCTTCTCCTTTAAATCTTGCACCATGTGAACAACCTCTCCACCAAATATCAGCCCTTTTGAAAATGATTTGGTTGGGTTTTAAAATGACTTGAGTTTGAACCATATTCAAACTCCTTTTATTTTTCTGCCTCTAAAAATGTCCACGTCAATTTACTTAAATAGGGCTTGAATCACTGAGCATGGTGATATTTTTCTTTTCCCCTAACTCTTCTTCTTTATTTCTGTGCTTTTCTTTTTCTTTCCTGCCTGAAGAAATAAAAGAAAAAGGAAAGAAGAGCAGCTCCAGCAGTACAACTGGGCCTCCTCCTCCTTCTCTCTTCCCCTAGGCCCATCTCTTCTTTTCCCTCGCAGCGCAGCCCAACTCCACCCGCAGGCCCAACCAACAGCCGCACCGTCGCGCCGTGGCCTTTTCCCCCCTTGGCCCCACCTGTCTGTGGCACAGAGCCACGTCGCCGTCTTCCTCCGTCACCAAAACAGAGCAGCGCCCACGCTCACCGTCGCGCCGTGAATTCATGGACGTCGAGGCCTCGTGCCCCGAGCCCCCCTTTTAAACCCAAAGCTTGTCCTCCCCTCCTCTCTAGGTTTCCTCTCCCACCTCTCGCCGTCTGGAGAGCCGAGATCCTACAGATCCGCCGTTCCCATCGATACCCGAGCGCATCTGAGAGCAGCCCCTCATCGCCGGCAAGCTCCTCGTCGACCGCAGCCTCGCCAACGTTGTCTATCAGCTTCCACGACGTCGACTCCTTCGACTACATCGACTACGCGGACTCGATTGCCTCCACGACAAGCTCTTCTTCCTCTTCTTCCTCTCCGGTGGCCTTAGGTGTTCGAGGCGCGCCGTCGTCGACTCCGTCCACGACTGGGCCAGCCGAGCACACGGCCGTGCTAGTGGTGAGCTCCTCTCTCTCCCCGTACCCTCTTCCCCTTTCCGCGTGCCCTCTAGCCCCTAGTTCATCGAGCGCCCGAGCGCATTGCCGTCGGACCTCGTCGTCGGCGAGTGTTCCGACCCCTCTAGGGCTTCGCTTGCCATCCGTTCGCTTCGTCTAGTCGCGTAGGAGCTTCCTGTGCAGTCGCCGTGCCGCCCAGGGCTTTGCATCGCCTCGCTGTTGCTCCGTCGCCGCTGTGCTGTCGTTGCTCGCCGCCGGTGCTGCAGTAGACGTTAGGTGCTGCTAGCGTGCTAGATGGATGCGGAACTCCTTCGGGAGCATCTCGCACCCCTGCGCCGTGCTGTTTGGTCGCCGGAGCAGCTCCGACGAGCAGCTCCGACGAGGCTAGTGCTTCCCCTGCTTGCTGCTTCTGCTGTTTAGTCTTCAGAGTTTGCATCTGCTATCTGTCGAGTTCCTTTCAGTAGCGCAGTGGTGTGTCTCTTCGTCAGTAAGCGAGTGGTCGTGGGTTCGATTCCTTACAGGGGCAGGTGTATTCGCCCCCTTTTTGCATTTTCGCCTGAGGCTGGCAGCAGGGTCCCACCTGCCAGCCTCACAGCGCCGTCTCCACCCCCGTGCGCACCCACGTTGACAGCTCAGCCCCGCCGAGTCTCTCTGCCAGTGACTTGGGCTAGCAAGCCCTGGGTCGATCTGGACCCTGGCGTCTGGTAGATTTGTTTTCTTTTTCTGTTTTTCTTTTTCTTTTCTGTTTTTTTCTTGTTTATTTAATATCTGCATAAATATGTTTCTGATGAATTTGAGTCATATATTAAAAGTGCTTAGAATTTTATGTAGATTGTAAATATGCTACTTCCTGCCATGTTAAAAACATTTAAAATGCTGTATGAATTTAAACTTGTTTCAAATATGCTTAAACTTGTAAAAATCATAACTAAATATCTACAACTCCAAATTTAATAAACTTTATATGCATTTGGGGTAGAAAAATGTGTAGAATATTTTAGTGCTGTTGTTTAGCATGTTTGGCAACTCTATCACATAAGTTTTTCAAATCTGTCCCAAATGCAAATAAATTAATATGGGAGTTTCTGGATATTCTTGTTATTTAATTCCAGCCCATTTAAATGTGCTAGCATGTTGCTGTTATGTTAGTTGCACCCTTGCCATGTTAACCAACTTCTTTAAAACATGTTGGATGCTTGTTTGGAAAACTACATAAACTTGCTAAGTTGTTCCTTGGCTTGTTTTATGCTTGTGGTTGATCTTGTTTGGTTATGATGTTGATGCACTCTTGTGACCCCTAGGCCATGCATCATTTCTCCCATGATCATATGCTTCATGTTCATGCATCATGTGGTTGAGCCCTGCATGTTGATTGATTTTGTTTCGTTATTGCATTGTTGTGTTTGGTTAGAGCCCAGTGACGATACGGAGTACAAGGTTTCTACCGAGGTTGAATGTGAGGAGCAAGGTTACGTTCCCTCCGAGGATTCAACATGCAAGATGACCTTACCCAGATATCACTACTATCTTTGCCTATGCTAGATGTCTCGCTCTTTAGCTTATTGCCTCTATGCCTATGTCTGTTTGTCAGCCTCCTATTGTTTCCATGAACCTCTCTAACCACCCAACCTAGCAAACCGTTGTTTGGCTACGTAAGCTTCGCTCAGCCCCTCTTATAGCATTGTTAGTTGCAGGAGAAGATTTAAAGATTCTTGCTTCATGATGAAGTTATTATTGGGATATCACAATATATAATATGTTAAACTAAATCATCTATATATTTGGCAATGGGTGGATGGCTAAGCCTTTGCTTGGTGTTTTGTTCCACTCATGCCACCCTAGGAACTGTTTAAACCGGTGTTATGTTCTTTGATTTTGCGTCCCTAACACGGTTGGGGTTTATGGGCCCCCTTTGATAACCCGCTTAGCGCTAAAGCTTTTCCAGCAAGGCCCAACATTGGTTTTACATTTGCCTAATAACTAAAACTTGCATAGGGAGTTATAAACCCTTTTCTTAATTAACAACCCTGGGCCAGTGCTCCACATGAGTGTTGGTCCAAACTGGGCGTGCTACGGGGCCACCTCGAGGAAACTCAAGGGCTGGTAAAAACATGTAGCTTGTCCCATCCGGTCGTGGCCTAACGAGATACACGCGACTACTATCAGGGTGTCGGCACACCGGGAGGTCTTGCTGGATTAGTTTTACCTTAGTCGGAATATCTTGAGCACGGGATTCCGAGAATACTCGGGTCTTCCCACCTTGGAGTTGCGACTCCGCAGATCATGAGCTTGTGATGGGCTAAGTTGGGACACCCCTGCAGGGTTTGATCTTTCGAAAGCCGTGCTTGCGGTTATGTGGCAGATGGGAATTTGTTAATATCCGGTTGTAGAAAACTTGACACTATGATCATAATACACTACCAGCATGAGTAACTGTGACGGTCGCTTTCCGAAGGGGTTCGGGAAGTGAACACGGTGGGGTTATGTTTGACATGCTTAGTTAGGATCACTTCGTGATCACTTTGACGATCGTTGGAACTTTCTCTTCTCACTCATTAACACGTAAGCTAGTGCTAGTGCTGCTCCAACCTTGTTTTAAGCCTTTTCCACACCTAAGGCTTTGATAGTATTGCTACCCGGGAACGGGATTGCTGAGTCCTTCGTGGCTCACAGATTCTACACAACACCATATGAAGGTACCGTTGAGAACTACACAGCTGGTGGTTCAGAGTTGTATTGGGAGTTCGATGAAGAGCGTGGGCGATACTACGTGTCTTACCCCGATGATCACTAGGGCTCTTACTAGGATGATCGGGACCTTGTGTTGCTTTATTTATGGTATCTTTCATTTGGATCTTCATCCGTAGTTGGACACTGATGTTATTGGATGATGTATGTTAATGTATTACATTGTGTGACGTGGTGAGTGTAAGCCAACTACTCTTTTACAATTTCATCCCTCTTTTACATGAGTCGTGCAAAGATACCATACTTGAGATCATTCTAGTATGAGATTATGCCTTTAAGTCGTGCCTCGACACGTAGGAGGTATAGTCTCATACTGGGCATTACCGCACATTCTGGTAGAAAGAATAAATGAGAACATGACAATGCGGCGTATGTAAGGGCATGCATCTCCAACGACAACCCACAAATTTCCTCCGACATCCGTGTGTGGACAAGGGGGCTAGTCCACGAACACGGATGTAGGAGGACACCATCCAACCATAGTCGAATACATTTCAAACCGCATTTTGACTATAACCTGACAAAATTCATGCAAACTAGCCGATATTCATCAAAGTTCAGATAGAAAATATCACAAATCATCCGTACATACCATGCAAATTAAGTCTAGTACAACAATGTCTCTAATTCTACTACATCTCGGATGTCCAGGAAGTTTAATCATGAACGGATCATGTCATTCCACACATACTCCCCCTTCAGCTTCATCCAATAGGGTGTGCACGTAAATGGTCGTTCCTCTATCATGTGGTACACCAAGATAGCATGTGCATGCTACATATAATGTGTAGAACAACATTAAGTGAATGAATCAATCAACAAGTTGAGCAAGAGGAAGTAAAACTTACGATATCGTCCTCTACCATGAGCAATGGCCACCTTGCCTCAAGCTGGCGAACCACATCATAAAACTTGGTGACACTGATCTGGATAGCGTGATAGCGATACGACAACGGCCTCACGTTACGTGGTTGAATGATGTACATGTCATAGGGCTCAATGTGCTTTCGTGCATGAAATTTTTCATGCACTTGCTCCCAGAAGGGTTCCCCTCTACTCCTGCCTACGAAATCCATGGATATGGCCAGCCACGCATCGTGCAACAACTCATCCTCCATGGTAAAGTAGCTCAGCATCCTTTGTACTCTAAAAACCGACATAGCATTTCGAAATAAGCTCAATGGCATTTGACATACCCTGCCAAGCGTGGTGTCTACCATGGAGGTCGTCAACGGGGGCAGAGTGTGCCTAGGCACAGAAGGCTCTAGGGTGGACAACTTCGTTGAGCGGGCACATCGTTGCTGGTTGCGGACGTCCGGAAATGCCTTTATGGCGGCCCGAGACGTACAGCAGCGGCGACGGATCTGGAGGGGTGCGGAGGCAAATCAAGGGGGAGAAGGAGAAAAGTGGAAGGAAAAAGGGACCATGAGGGGGGATTGGCTGGGCCGGGGGCTTTCGGACTCCCGTGAAATTCCCACACTTTGTCTCCAATTTGCGGGAGAAAGTGTGTCTAGACTGCCTTGCGGACCGATACATGACCGTATTGGATGGCTTCCATCGTCCGGACGGATGTGGCCTGTTTGCAGGTCCACCTTGGAGATGCCCTAACTAGGTATGTATATCCATGTGTGATCAGTGGTATGAGAATCTCACATTCTCACATAAGACGACGACATATACGACGGATCGATTTCGGCTGCATTACATGTGATTCTCATATGGGTCTGGCTGAGGAATGACAACTTATAAACCACCATTTGCACATAGTTTGGTTGCCTGCATATAGGTTATCCGCATGTGGAAACTAATTTTGATCGACCGTTTGGTTGGCCGCATCGCATTAGGCGCACATATGACATGTTGTTTGGTTGCAACCTGCATAAGGTGTTGTCACCACTTCTAACTAGTGGTAACCTTACCACACACGATCTAAACAGTTTCACTCATAGCTACGAAGGAAATTACGGTTCATCCTAGCTACTATCAAATGGAAGTACACATTATTAAGAGCCATATGGCTTAACAGGGGAAAGTTCATCGTCTATGCTAACTTCATGCAATTACACCCTCTTCTGCTGCTGCTGGTAGTTCTCCCTCTTCCTCTTCTGCTACTATTGTTGCTTCTTCCTCTTCTTGTGTTGCTGCTCTTGCTCTTCCACCCTTTTGTTCTTCCAGGCTTTGTTGCCAAATGCCTCCACACCATGGCCGGAGCTGACAACATCATCAGGGTCACATCTTCCTAATACACCAATTCATCACAACCCCATTGTTGGATCCAGTTATGCAGAATGCAACAAGCAAGAATAAGCTTAACCTGAGTGGGAAAAGTGTGGAATGGCTTCTAATATAGGATCTTAAACATGTTCTTCAGAGCTCCAAAGGCCCTCTCAACAGTAACTCTAATGTCTGAGTGTCTAAGATTGAACAGCTCCCGTGGAGTCCAAGGATAGTTCCTACCAATGAACTTGTTCAGATGGTACCTGATATTCTTGAAGGGTGGAAGAATACCTGACCGACATGCACAGCCAGCATCTCCTAGGTAGAACTTGCCATTAGGGATGTTGATGCCATCAGGATGACTCATGCTGTCAATGAGAATGTTAGCATTATGTGATGATTCTTCCCAGCCAGCTAACACATAGGTGAACTTCGGATCGAAGTCAACAGTAGCAAGCACATTCTGGCTTGTGTAGCACTTCCTCTCCCTGTATGTTGCAGATTGTGACCTCGGCACTTTGGCAGTGGCATGAGTACTATCTATTGCCCCAATGCAATCCTTAAATGGAAAATGAAGATTGTGTTAGTGCTCACCTTGAACAATACAAGCATATCAAGCCATGGAGCACATATTGTCAGTGCTCTCCTTGAAGTATGAATACCATCTTGGACTAGTGCGAATCTTGGTAGGAGTCCGGCCGGTTGGTGACTTGATCATCTCTCCTCTGAGCTCCCCAACAGCATAGTGCACTTGCTTGAAATACCCTTAGATGGTCTCCATTGATCTACTGAACATATTGTGTATAACCCTGAACCTTTGCTTATGGCTAACAACATGGAGGAACATAGCCACTTGCTCTTCCACACTGGTGTGGATGCTATCTTGTAGCAGCTCCTTGCTCCACAAGTCTGGCAAATGATGCTCTTCTCATTCGAAGCATCCATGGGGCCTCTGTGTCGTTGCAGTTGTAGGTGTAGTTCAGATTGGCGATCATCTTCTGCTCCCGCATAAGCATTGGAGCATAACTAATGATAGGTGTCTCACCACGACGAACAACTTTCATGTGCATGAACATGAGCCTTGCATAAATCACAACTATCAGTGATGCTGCCTTAACTACCAGCTTCATCTGTGCGTCCATAACCTAGTCGACATTGAGGGTCCGTTGAGCAATGGGGAAATTGATCCTAACAACCGACCTAACACATGGGAGAGGGGGGTGTTTCTTACCAGCATCGGAAACGAGGACGACGAACAGTGGCGGAGCTAGAAGCAAGTTACGCCTGGGGCTGTGCTATGTTGAGTGCTAAATTTCTATAACTTTCTATATTTTGTATGAAGATATTACAAAGGCAATTGTTTCTAGGCCTGGGGCTATAGCCCTAGCTGCCCAAGGCCTGTCTCCGCCACTGACGACGAAGGGGGGGGGCATGGCTGAGTCAAGGACATCCCGACATTGGCCAATACGAAGGGGAGCACCAGCTCCTGTTGCCGGATAGTGTTGTTGCCGCGTCCGCCACCGTGGCCGGTGGTGAGCCTAGAGGAAGTGGATGTCCTAGAGGTAGTGGTGACCGAATAACTGGGGGTGAGGCTAGATTTGGCGTCGTGCCGCCGTGCCCAATTTGCATCTCCCGCCATCCCCACTCATTTTCACGCTGCTCCTGCGCGTGCGAGCTTGCGCTGCACTGAGCATGGCTGACTGGAAATTGCCGATTCGAGGGTCTCCGGCGAGTCAGGCTCTCGACTGCTTTAACATTTGTGCTGTTGCAAGTCAGCCCGCATCATATACAACCAAACAAAATTTTGTTTGCCCAACTCACCTGGTTAAACCTAATGCGGGCAACCAAACACGTCAATTATAGAAACTTAATACTAGTATGTTTCTTTTGTAACCAGAAAGGACACGGAAATAACACCATAAAAGAAGAGAAGACTAGTTAGTACTTCTGTCACATCACTTGACCTTGACCTTATATTTTCATCATAATATATAGAGACAGAGAAAGAAAGGAGATTTAAATAGCTGATTCCTCCATCGAATTCTATGTGCTCACGAACGATGTTGACTAATTTTGTACAGCTATACTAGTAACTGATTAGTAGTTTCCTTACGAGGCAGTTGAGAACCTGATTTTTCTCTCCCCTGCTAATTAATCAAGCTCTAGATAACTACTAATACCATGTGGCTATGCCATGCCGTGCACACCACACCCAGTGCGTCGGCGCGGTCGATTGTTGTTTCACATCACGGCGGTGCTGGTGGGCCGTTGACGCCCGCCTTGCCGAGCTTTATTATTCGCCATCTCATATCCATCAATCCACGTGATGTCATTAATATTGAGTTGTTGCATGTTGTATGAGAGTTTTTTAAGTAATACATATTTCACTCATATCATAAAAATTAAAATACGAGTCACGTAGTAAAGATCAACATGATATGGTAGAACATCTCAGAGCTTGGCACCAACGCTTATTTTCTGGCTCCGGCATCACCACAACGACCATCAAAGAAATAAAAATGACAGATCACCTCCTTACCAAAGTTTGAGGCGGCTCCATCGTTAATATGCAGCTTTGCGGATCTCCAAGGTGGCTCACTAAAAGTGAAGCCATTGTCGTTGAATGAATCAGACCGAGACAACACCCTAGACACGTCATCGAACTCCAGATCTAGCACCCCACCACGACTAAGACGCCGAAGGAGGAAACCAAACATGACATCATCAATCACAAACCCAGCACGCATTCCGTCTTCCATTTGTCATCGATGCAGACTATAATCTGCATCTGCACCTTTAATCCTTTATTATGTCCCAAGCTCCGCGCCAACATTGAAGTAGACGTCATCGCAGCGGCGGAGCCCGGGGACACATGTCCACCACGAGGATGCCACCGCCACCACATCATCCGTACTTGAACAGATTGGTATCTAAAACCATCCCCAACCATAGGGACAATCACCTTGTTGGGGAAGGATAAGAGGAATCTTTATTCAGCGTACCATCGCCGATGTCGAAGCCAAAACAATGAACACACAAAAAATGAAGCTACTTTAGACTAAAACTATCCACACACATGGATCCCACGACCCCCTCCTACCACCGACGACATCGGTCGTCCGAGGGGAGCCACCAGAAAATGGCGGCGGAGGAACTCTCCTTGGGAGAGACGGTGACAAGATCGCCCTTTTTCTTCCGGAGGAAGAAAGAATGACCCGAGAAAAGAAGGTAACTAAGGGCATCTCCAACAGCAACCCACAAATTTTCTCCCGCATCCGTCCGCGGACAGGGGGAGCAGCCCGTGGACACGGATGCGGAAGGCCACCATCCAACTGTAGTCGCATACCTTTTCACAATAGCTCGAACCACCGGACAAAATTCGTTCAAACAAGTCCAGATTTCATATAAACATGTCGGATTCCATACAAACCGGACGAAGACGTTTACAATTTGGACATATTTTAACTAAAAATGTAAAACTATGTGCATGTACGGTCACGCGGAGCTCCACTCCCATGACACGGATACACTACACTAGTCTACGGCCGGTCGCGGCTTGTCTTCCTTATGTCCGATAGTTCGCTCACTGGACTGTCGGGAGACCTGGAGGTGCGCAATGGGCGGCTCTCTTCCCCACCGCTCATCGAAGTGGAACCCTAGGCTCATTCTTCAGCCGGAGGGGAAGGGGGCGCCTCCGCTTCCTTGGAGCCGATGCGGTGGGTCGACGATGGTCTGCTCCGAAGAACCAGGTAACACACTGGTTGTGTGCGCCGGCGTTGCCTCGGTGGTGGCTTTCCAGTGACCCAAGCGGCAGCGGCTTCTCGTGTTCTACTTTCCATTGTTGTTGGCGGCGGACGCAGACGCACTGGCCGCCGACTCGTCGATCTCCATGTAGCTGGCTTCTTTCTCTTCCTGCATGGCGCAGGTACACGTGCGTCGACATCGGATGGCGCGGTCGAAGGAACTAGAGGCGCGGTACGACGCGGTGTCGTCAAAAGTAGCGACGATGACTGTGCCGCCGTGCTGGCCCGGAGCAACTCGCCACTCCTTCGTGAGCTGACTTGGAGCACGATTTGCTGAACCACGCGTTGGCTTGGGGCGGCAACTTGCTCCGTTGGCCTAGGTGAGGGAGGTGGAGCAGTAGCGAGCTGCCTCGCTCGTATCCAATGCGCTCGGCGGGCCACTCAGCCGGCTTTTATGCCCGAGAACTGGTCTTCCTGCTCATCGGATACCATTGAAAGGGTGGAGAAAATGATGGAAGGAGGAGATGGGGAGCAGCGGACTTGGTGGTGGGATTCTTACCCGGCTTCTAGCATTGTATAGATAAAGGGCGAATCGGATGAGTTCGCCTGGCAATGCGTTCAATGTCGGCCCGCTTGTGAACGAACGTGTGGCCGGAGTAGGTTCCTGGCTTCCACGTTGGTATAATGGAGGCGTTTGAATGCGGCGAGAAGATGTGTTCAGCCGCGCGTGCAGCGGGCGACGCCTTCGGCCGACGCGCCGCTTCAATAACGAAGGCAGTGAGAGATCGCGCCCGCCCTGAGCCGCCTTCAACGTGGAGTTGCGCGCTCTACAGCGGCATGAATGCGGACAGATGACGCCGCACGGGAAGCGAGCGCTGGAAGTGGGTGGTGGTGGGACTGGGCGGTCAAAAACGGGCTTGGCATTGATCCGGACTCCCGCAAAGTCCCCTGTTTATCTTGGGTTTAAAGGAGAAATCGCGTCCAAACCGTGTCGCAGAACGATGCAGGCCCATTTTGGATAGCTTCGGACGGCGAGATCCAAACACATGTGGAAGGTTTGCGAGTACGCGATGAAGATACCCAACGCCCTTGTATAGTTGTATATATGAGAGTATTTGGCCCTTGCAAGGCCCTGGAAGGAACTCAGGTCGATGATAAACTTCTGCAAGGGACCTGTACGCGTACAAAACACGGAGGATCCAAATATGTGTGGTGCACACGTCAAAAAGAACAATATGTGTGCTGCAGAATAATAACGCGGAAACTAAGGCGTCGTTGCTGACACATTTCTCCATCGCTGCCAACATGTCGTCTTGTGTTCGCGCGCCGCGTATATATACACCCACCACGCGCGCCATATTATCCGTCAACCGCATCAAGTTTTTGTAACGACACAAATCAAGTTGCCAGCTCCCACAGTTCAGCTAGTAAATTACCGGCAAGCTGCAAATTTGGTGACAAGGTAGCTAGGTCGATGAATAGTCACTCGACCATGATGGTGCCGTCGGTGTTCGCCGCCTTCGACAAGGATGGCGACGGCAAGGTGTCCGTGTCCGAGCTGCGCTGCTGCATGGCGGCGTCCTTGGGTGAGGACATATCTGAGGAGGAGGCGGCCGTGGTCCTCGCGGCGGCGGATGCCGACGGTGACGGGCTTCTAAACCAAGAAGAGTTCTCAAGGCTAGCCACCGGTGCCCATGAAGAGGAAGACGTGAGGCGAAGGTGCGTGAGGGAGGCGTTTGGGATGTACGCGTCGTCGCCCACGGAAGACACAACGACGACTATGATTACGCCGGCGAGCCTGAGGCGAGCCCTGAGCAGACTGGGGTCGCACGAGCTGGGCGTGGAGGAGTGCAGGGCAATGATCTGCAGGTTCGACCTTGACGGCGATGGCAAACTCTCGTTTGAGGAGTTCCGAGTCATGATGATGGCCTGACCATCGACTCTCTTGGCATTTTTCAAGACAGATATAATGTTCACTTAATTCATCGATTGATCACATATGTATGTACAGTCATGTGTTCATTCATTCATTGTTTTGCCCGGAGATCGCTCGCTAGTAGGAGTATGTTATAGTAGTTGATTGGTTTTAGCTATCCAGATGAAAAGATGATTTATATGCAATCTAATGCAACACTTAGGATCTCTGGAACCCTTAAAACATTTTAACTCCACAATTGTTTATATTTCGATAAGTTAAGAGTTAAGCTCACTCTAACCAACCATCAAAACATTTCAACACGGGACGCCACGAGGAAGAGGCTGCGGGGTACCTGGTACAAAGAGGGGAGGCGACACCGTGGGTTGCGGAGAGGGGAGGCGACACTAGGTGTTGCAGCCTTGCAGGTATTGTTCCTGCCAACATACGCACCACCAACAAGCAATGGGCATCGGCAATGGAGGCTTCAAATTCGTCCCATCATGAAGGTTGATGATTATCGGAGGAATGTACTAAAGAAACCTTTGTTGAACCCCCGCGCCTCCCTCCCCCGCGCCGCCGGCCGCTCCGGCCGCGGCGGCCACCCACCTGCCTTAATGGCGACGTCTCCTCCGCCATCGCCAGCTGCGAGCGCAAGCTCCGGACCGGATCCACCAGCGTGGGATATCCCTGTTTCCCCTTGTCCGTCCGAGGTGCTGGAAACTCAGTTCGAGGCTTCCCCAGATCCGACCGACCGGCCACAGATCCAGCAGCAATCCTCGCTGTCGCTGGCCGCGGAGCCTTCAAGCGAAGACGAGCTACCGCCGCCCCCTACGCAGCGCCTTAAATCCATCATCGTCGCCCCATCCCCCCCAGCTGCCCAGATTTCCGTTTCGGGGATGGACGATGGGTGGACCGAGGTCAGCCACCAGAAGAAGAAACGCCCTGCCTCCGGCCCGCCGAGCTACAGGGCGCGCCCTGGGGTGCAGCGTCCGGACCGGCGCAGTGGCTTCAATGCGAACGCCGCCCGCGCGGCCTTCTTAAGCCGGTTCCGCGGCCGCTGCTTCCGCTGCCTCAGCAAGAAGCATCGCCGCGCCGACTGCCGTGATCCCATTCACTGCATCCTCTGCGAGCTGCCCGGTCACATAGAGAAGCAGTGCCCACAAAATCAGCGCTCCAGGCCTTGGCAAGCCGCTCCTCCGGCGCCAATCCACTCGCGCCTCTGCTTCCCGCCGCCTGCTGCATCCACCATGCCCACCACCACCATGGCCATGCAGCGCCACATCGACCCCTCCCGCCGCCCCAGAGAAAGCTACTCACTGACCATGTCTTCCCCAGTGACAGAGCAGGCCCTTTTCTTCCTGCGCAACCACGCCGTCACCATGACTGCGACGGACGGCATGTAATGCCCAGGATGGGACTATATCTCCTACGTGTCGAGGCACGACTTAGAGATATAAGCCCATGCTGGAATGATCGCAAGTTTGGTACCTTTGCACATCTCATGTAAAAATGGGGATGGAAAACTGAAAAGATAGTTGGCTTACACTCGCCACGTCACACAAATTCATTACATATCCAAACATCATTCAAATGAACATCACAGCCCATCTAAGGGTAAAATCCAAATGTCAAGATACCAAACATAACATTAAACCACAGGTCTGAATCGAATCCTAGTAGAAGAACCACTACTAATCATCGGGGTAACGGACATAGTAACGGCTACGCTCCTCGTCATACTCCCAGTCTAGCTCAGTGCCATCGCCTGGGTAGCTCACCATCGTACCTGCATCTGGTGTGGTGAAGTAACTGTGAGCCACAGAGGACTCAGCAATCCTGTTCCCGGGTAACATGACTATTTAAGCCTTGGGCGTGGAACAAGGCTGAAGAAAGAATAAGAATAAGTGGTTGCAGCAGCACTAGCCTAGCTTACGTAAAAGAGAGCGAGAAGAGAAGGTGCCTCGGTCGAGAGATGATCACGAAGTGATCCTAACTAAAGCCAGTCAAACATAACCCCACCGTGTTCATCTCCCGAAAACCCTTTCGGAAAATGACAGTCACGGTACACACGCTGGTAGTGTATTGGAACATGGTGTCAAGTTTTCTACAACCGGATATTAACAAGCTCCCATCTGCCACATAACCGCGGGCACGGCTTTCGAAAGTTCAAACCCTGCAGGGGTGTTCCAACTTGGCCCATGACAAGCCCACGATCCGCGGAGTCGCAACTCCAAAGGTGGGAAGGCCCGAGTATCCTCGGAATCCCGTGCTCAAGATACTCAGAACTAAGGTAAGGCTAATCCAGCAAATCCTCCCGGCGTGCCGACACCCTGATAGTAGCCGCGCGTATCTCGTCTCAGGCCACGACCGGATGAGACATCCTACGGGTTTTTACCAAACCTCGAGTTTCCTCGTGGTGGCCCCGCAAACTCCCCGTTTCGGACCAACACTCATGTGGAGCACTGGCCCGGGGTTGTTGATTAAGAAAGAGGGTTAATTACTCCCTATGCAAGTTTATTTAGTTATTAGGCAAATAGTACCAATGTTGGGACTTGCTGTAAAAGACTTAGCACTTAGCGGTTTATCGAGGGGGCCCCATAACCCCAACCGTGTGAGGAACGCATAATCAAGGAACATAACACCGGTTTATACGGTTCCTAACGCCATGAGTGGAACAAAACACCAAGCAAAAGGCTTAGCCTTCCACCCATTGCCAATATATAGATGATTTCATTTAAGCATTTATATAGTGTGATATAACCCAACAAACTTCAACATGAAGCAAGCATCTTCAATCTTCACCTACAACTAACAATGCTATAAGAGGGGCTAAGCGAAGCGTACTTATAGCCAATCAATGGTTTGCATAGGTAGGGTGGTTAAACAGGTACATGGTTACAAGTAGGAGGCTGACAGGAAAGACATGTGCATCGAGGCAAAACTATAGAGCGATACTCTAGCAATAGGCAAAGATAGTAATGTTATCGGGGTTCGGTCATCTTGCCTGAAGAGTTGTCGATAGGATCGTAAGAGGGGTCCTCGTGCTCAACCTCGGTCGTAACCTCGTGCTCGTACTCGTACTCGGTCTCAGCTTCCGGCTCTACTCAACACAAACACACAAGGCACCAAATCAACAAGATGCAATGCGCACACAAAATATGCTGGATGCATGAGTGATGCACTATGGGAGCACACGGAGCATGACAAAATGCGATCAAGCAAAATGCTTCAAAACATGATAACAATAGGATATTATGAATCTACATGAAAAATCACACAAGTTTCATATAGGACTTGCTCCAATCAGAGCTACGGGCTAAAAGTTACACACAAAACAATAAACATGCGAAAGCTAAAAATTACAGCCACATAGCAACTTCGGGGCAAGAGATAAATAAGCTACAGCACTCAAACATCATGGCAAAGAGCATGGACATAAACTAGACATATCCTACAGCAAATAAGTCCATTGGAGCAACCCCAAAGGAGTCAGGGATCAATAGCAACAAGCTATGACATATTGAACTTGACAACAAAATCCTGACAGCAGTATTTTATTGCAACTTGGGAGCAAAAGTTAAATATGCTACAACCACTCAAATAAGCATGTGAGAGCATGAATGGATAGCCAACAATATATACAACAAGGAATCATCAAGATTCACCCCAAAACTATCATGGATTGGCCTAGAACAACAATCAAACATGGCATCTGGAAATTACAGATTCCAGACTTAGTGAAATTTCACTAAGTGTTAAAACAGCAATTTCATCATGGCATCTTTGAGAGCAAGTTTAAGTCACCTCAAAGCTAAACATGGAAAGTGGTAAGTGCTACAGCAAAGTACACATGATGGTGAATCCAAAACACCTAAGCATGCCTCAAGAGGACAATCACATCAATAGCAATGAGCTCCTCAAGTTGACATCTCATAACAAGCTTAATAACTTAACAGCCACATAGCACTTTGCAACGGAGATAAACATGGCAAGATTAATTCTAACATGCAAGTCTAAGCATTCAACATGTAGAGCATGACAAGACCAACACGTGGACATCTCATTTGCTTCATTAGGATAAACATGCAAAAGTTATCACCTTGCAAAGATGGCATGAAAACAACACTAACAGCAGTTTTTATCAAGATGCACTCTAGCAACAGATTTTTAGGCATCTAGATGAACTCAAATATGCATGGCATAATGGAATGAAATGTAGTACATGTCTCCACGAACAATTTGACATATCATTCACTCAAATTGGAGCTACGCACAAAAAGTTATCACCGTTTGAAAAATGCATCAGAGATCAAAATTCTGGGGACTTAGAGGAATTTGGGACTACCTCCGGGTCAACAGGAAGTCAACGCGGGCTGACGGATCTTCGCGGATCGGGCCGGATCTGAGCTGGCCGAAACGGAGCGGAGCGGGTTCGAAGCGGATCGGGATTCGGCTAACGGGCCGGTGACCTGGGGCCCGTTAGGGTTGGAAGGCGAGGCGGGATCCGATCGGGGGCTCCTCCCTGATCGCGATCTGGAAGCGGCGGCGGCTGCTGCCTCGATGCTGGCTGTGGCGGCCTCGGTCGCGGGGCGGGCCGGCCCAACAGGAGGCGGGACGTTGGGCGGAGGGTGGAGGCCCCGGCTGGGCCTAGGTTCGGCGAGCTCCAGCGAGCTCCGCCGGAGTGGAGGAAGAAGCTGGAGGAAGGGGATGGGGGCTAGGGTTTGCTATATTTGGGGCAAAAATTGGGGAAGTGGACAAATATATAGGCACAAGGAGCTAGGGTTGTCCAAATGAGGTGTGGTTTTCGGCCACACGATCAGGATTGGATGGCCTAGATGAAGGGAGGGGTTTGGGCTGGTTTGGTGGGCTGTTGGAGGGGTGTCTTGGGCCTCAAAGTGGAGGTACTTTGAGCCCACGAGAATAACTGTTGGGGTAGCAAACGAACTCCAAACGCGACGAGATTTGACAGGCGGGTTACACATACCAAAACAACAACACACGACAAGTCTCGCACCAAACCGGTAACGTTACACGGCCAAACACCAAAGTAGGCCTCGGGGACGCCACGGACACGTGAGGGAGCTCCGGAACGCGAAACGGACAACGGGAAGGAACGAGTGGGACCGGATGCAAATGACAACACAAATGCAATGCGATGCACATGACTACATGATATGGATGAATGAACACACCCACACGACAAAACGATGAAAAACCCGAAAGACAAAGAACCCGGAAATGGAAATGATGAAGCCAGAGATATTATATATTTCCCAAAAGGGAAAGTATTACATCCGGGGCATTACAACTCTCCTCTACTACAAAAAGATCTCGTCCCGAGATCTAGGACTGGAAAAAGGAGGGCTACTCGGAACGAAGATGATCTTCTCGTTCCCATGCAACTTCTCGGTCGGTATGGTGTGACCACTTGACTTTCAAGAATTTGATGGACTTGTTGCGGGTCTTGCGCTCGGTTTCTTCGAGAATAGCAACGTGATGCTCTCGGTAAGACAAATCTTGTTGAAGATCAATCTCTTCAAACGGAATCATGCGTTTAGGAGTCTTGAAGCACTTGCGGAGTTGAGACACATGGAACACATCATGAACATTGGCGAAGTTGGAAGGGATCTCAAATTGATAGGCTAGATCGCCTCTTTTGCCAAGGATCTTGAAAGGCCCGACGTATCTAGGAGCAAGCTTTCCTTTGATACCGAATCTTTGGGTTCCTTTCATAGGAGAAACACGGAGATAGACATGATCACCAATGTTGAAAGCCAAATCACGATGCTTGCCGTCATAGTAGCTCTTCTGATGCGACTGAGCGGCCTTGAGATTCTCACGTATGACTTTGCACATCTCTCCGGCTTCTGAGATCAAGTCATTGCCAAGAAGTTGATGTTCGCGTGTCTCGGACCAGTTGAGAGGGGTACGGCACTTTCTGCCATAGAGGATTTCAAACGGAGCCTTGCCTGCACTTGCTTGGAAGCTGTTGTTGTAAGAAAACTCGGCAAATGGAAGGCAATCTTCCCATTTCATGCCAAAATATATGACACAGGCTCTGAGCATGTCTTCTAGAATCTGATTCACTCGCTCGACTTGACCACTAGTCTGAGGGTGAAAAGCAGCGCTGAACCTGATCTTAGTACCCATGGCGGACTGAAAGGAGTCCCAGAACTTTGAAGTGAACAAACTTCCACGGTCCGAGGAGATAACTTGAGGGATGCCATGTAAGGACACAATTCTGGAAGTGTACAATTCTGCCAGTTGAGCTGCATTGATTGATTCTTTGACTGGAAGGAAGTGAGCGACTTTGGTAAGCTTGTCAATCACCACGAAGATAGAATCATTCCCTCTCTTGGACTTAGGAAAGCCAGTGACGAAATCCATTTCAATGTGGTCGAATTTCCACTCGGGAATAGGAAGAGGTTGGAGAAGACCGGCTGGACGTTGATGCTCTGCCTTCACTCTTCTGCAGACATCACATTCATTCATGAATTGGGCAATCTCCCTTTTCATGCGAGTCCACCAGTAAGATTGCTTGAGGTCTTGGTACATCTTGGAACTGCCAGGATGAATGGAAAGGAGGGAATCATGTGCTTCTTCCATTATGAGCTTCCTGAGATCACCTTTGGGAACGACGAGTCTGTCCTCGAAGAACAAGGTATCTCTCTCATCAACGTGATAGCACTTGTATTTAGGAGTGCCCTTTGCAATACCACGTTTCACTTTCTGCACCATAGCATCACTGAGTTGGGCCTCACGGACCTGATCTTCCAAGGTAGGAGCAACTTGAAGATTTGCAAGAAAACCCTGCGGAACAACTTGAAGGTTGAGCTTCCTGAATGCTTCACAAAGCTCAGGCTGGAACGGCTTGATAAGAAGGCTGTTGCAATATGCCTTTCTGCTCAAAGCATCTGCAATCACATTCGCCTTGCCAGGAGTGTATTCAATGCTGGGATCATACTCTTGGATCATTTCAACCCAACGAGTCTGGCGGAGGTTCAGATTCGGCTGTGTGAAGATGTACTTCAAGCTCTTGTGATCGGTGAAGATGTCTACTTTTCTGCCCAACAACAGATGTCTCCACGTAATCAAAGCATGTACCACAGCTGCTAGTTCAAGATCATGTGTGGGGTAATTCTTCTCACTTGGCTTCAGCTGACGAGAAGTGTAAGCCACAATTCTCTTGTCCTGATAAGCACACCACCAAGTCCTTGAAGAGAAGCATCACAGAATACTTCGTAGGGCTTGGACTCATCTGGAGGAGTTAGAACTGGAGCAGAGACGAGCTTTTCTTTGAGAGTTTTGAATGCCACTTCACAATCTGGAGACCAGTAGTACTTGACATTCTTCTGCAGCAAGTTAGAAAGAGGCTTGGCAATCTTGGAGAAGTTCTCAACGAACCTTCTGCAATAGCTGACAAGACCAAGAAAGCTTCGGAGTTGCTTGACGTTCTGAGGAGCTTCCCAGTTGACAATTGCTTCAACTTTCTCGGGGTTTACCGCAATACCGTCAGCAGAGATGATATGGCCCAGGTACAAAACCTTATCGAGCCAAAATTCGCACTTGGAGAACTTGGCATTGAACTTATGTTCACGGAGTCGGTCGAGAACAAGACGGAGGTGCTTTTCGTGATCTTCTTCATTCTTGGAAAATACCAAAATGTCATCCAGATACACAAGCACAAACTCGCCGATGTAGGGGTTGAAGATGTAGTGCATCATTCTCGAGAAGGTAGGAGGAGCATTGGCGAGACCAAAGGACATGACTGTATACTCATATGAGCCGTAGCTCGTTCTGAAGGCAGTCTTGTGGATATCTTCCTCGCAAATGCGAATTTGGTGATAGCCCATTCGGAGATCGAGCTTAGAGAACACTTTAGCTCCTTTGAGCTGCTCAAACAGTTCATTGATGTTGGGGAGCGGATACTTGTTCTTTATTGTCTTCTTGTTCAATGGCCGGTAATCAACGCAGAGACGCTCCGTGCCATCCTTCTTCTTGACAAATAAGACACCACGGCCCCAAGGAGACGTACTAGGCCTGATCAGACCCATACGCTCCTGTTCATCAAGCTGCTTCTTCAACTCCTTCAATTCTTTAGGAGAGAGCTTGTACGGACGCCGGCATGCTGGCTCAGTACCTGGCTCGAGTTCAATGACGAATTCCACTTGCCGATGAGGAGGCATGCATGGAAGTTCTTCAGGAAAGACGTCTTGGTATTCGTTAACCACCGGAATATGAGAGATGGCATTCATTTCGCCCTTGTCATTGAGAGAGAAAAGCCCGATTGTGTTATCCCTGGAGGCGAAGATAATCACATCTTCATCGGAATGAGTAATCTTGACTTCCTTGTGTGCACAGTCAATTTGAGCATCATGCTGAGAAAGCCAGTCCATTCCAAGGATAAGGTCAATGTAGGAATTGCCAAGAACCACCGGTTTAGCCAGAAATCGATAATCACCCATGCGAATAGAAACATCCGGAGCATAGACACTAGAAGTCATTATCCTGCTCGGAGAAACAACTTGCAACTTCCGAGGAAATTTTTTGGTGACAATGTTGTGCTTGGATGCAAATGGATATGACAAGAAGGAACATGAAGCACCCGAATCAAACAACACTTTAGCAGGAAAAGAGTTAACTGGAAGGTTACCCAAAATCACATCAGAAGAATTCTCCGCTTGCGCTGCATTCATCAGATTCACCCTTGCTGACTTTGGAATATGCTTGACAAGAGTTGTACTGACAGGTGGAGGAGGTGGCAGGCGCTTCGGGTTGGGGCACTTGTTAGCATAGTGACCTTTCTGAGTGCACTTGTTGCAAGTCACTTCTGAGAGAGGACGGAAATGAGAACCACTTGACTTGGAGCCTTGAGACTGAAACTGATTCTTCGACTGGTTGCTCGGGTTGGGTGGGTGGGAGAAACCACGACCACCGGAGTTCTTGTTGTTGTTGGAGTTGTTGTAAGGAGCTCGAATCATTGGAGGATAAGGAAGCCAAAATTTATGTTGTTTCGCGACGACTTGAGAAGACGAGGAGGAGTGAACGGCATCTCGAATCCTATTTTTGGAAGCCTCCATCTTGAGCTAGGCCGCCTCTTGCTTGAGCGCCATGTTATAGAATTTGTCAAACTCATCAGGATTGAACAAGGTGAGAGCAAGTTGAAGTTCATCTTTCAGACCTCCGCGGAACTGATAGATCTTGCTCTTGGCATCTGGTATGTCTTGCTTAGCATAGCGGGCGAGGTTTTGAAACTTGACATTATACTGGTAGACAGTCATAGAGCCTTGCTTCAGGTTGCGGAATTGCTCACGCATACCCTCGATGACACTTGTTGGAATGTGGTGAGAGCGAAAGTCCTTGCAGAAGTCCTCCCAAGAGATCACACGCCCTGGCCCTGAGTCTTTGTACTGCTGCCACCAGTCAGCTGCTTGGTCTTTGAGTTGGAAGGCTGCAAACTTCACATAGTCCTCTTCCCTTACGTTACTGCACTTAAAATGCTTCTTGATATCGGTTATCCAATCTTTAGCATCAAGAGGGTCAACACAGTAACTGAAAGCTTTTGGTTGATTGGCCAAGAACTGGTTGAGAGTAGCATGGTGCTGTTGGTTGAAGAAATTGCCTTGGTTCCCTGGAGCACCCTGATTTGCTTGATTTGCTTGCATCTGCTGCATCATCTGCATCAACATTTGGGTGTTCTGATTTGTAGTCTGCATAATCGCTCTCCAAGCCTCAGACGGAGGACGAGGGGAAGGAGGACGATCTGGAACCTCTTCACCCTCTGGGTTAGCGTTGGGAACTCGTTTCGGAGCCATCCTGAAAGAGATGACCACGAATCAGCAATTGATTGAAAGAAGGTATAAGCTGAAACAACGGATTGAAATTGCAACATAGTCTTTACAAGAATCATTCGAACAAGAGGAACGAATGAAATTCTCAGTTTAATGATAACAACAATCTTCACGAGAAGCCACATAGGGGACAAAAGGTAAATAAGAAAAACAACAAGGTACAGATGGAAACAAACACAAGGTAGGAGCTTCGTTCTAACATCTTTGTGCTGAAAGCTTATGAACGCGTTACGAAAGGGTTTTGCAATCCCCGTATCAGCATAGCCAAGGACCCTTTAAGATGCAACTCCCGATCGGAACATCGGTCATAAACCACTTCACTCAATGTAGAACCCCGAACTCGCTAACCTGCATTCGTTGGAAGAATGCCTACGATCTACTGGATAATCCCACCTTTTAATTTCCGAAAGTTTCCAGTTATGCAATCAGGTGTTGGGGATACAGGGGAAGCACCGCGCAATCAACTCTAAACCTACATCCAGCTGTATCCATCCTTCAACACATAACCAGTCTTTCTCGGAAACCGTCTACCTCGGACCTTCGAAAAGCATCCACTATACCAAGCTATGGCAATACTCCCGAACTACCTCCCCAGTACTGGGTGATGTCGGGGTTATCTTGCCACTAACCGTATAGGAGAGATTTTCGATGTCGGCCGTCTTAAGTATTTAGTACTGTCGTGATATGCTTGTGACGACAATACCCCGAAGCTCAACTCCCCGGGACACTGCCACAACCCCTAATGTCAGGAGGCATCGAGAACAATATTCTCGTCACAAGAACATCGAAACAATCCAACAATACTCGCGAGATTCAAAATTTGGTGCAATTTTTGAAAGTAGAAGAGTCAAGAGTAGTCGTCAGGAGTCCTCACCAGAGAGAAAGGGGATGAGAAGCAAAGAAATCCTACTCTCCGATATAAATATAGGACTCAAAATATTTTTAGTGTGTGCCTAGACTCGACCGTCAACGATTCGATCAATCAGTGGGGGCTTCTAGGTCGGAGAAGGCTCTGAATACCAACTTGCGATCATTCCAGAATGGGCTTATATCTTTAAGTCGTGCCTCGACACGTAGGAGATATAGTCCCATCCTGGGCATTACACGTCATCAACACCACGTCCCGCATGGCGGTGGGCCGCGCGCTGGAGGCGCAGCTTGCCGTCCTGGTGAGCCAGCTACGTGTCACGGCTCACTACCCGGAGCACTACCTCGTCATCTTCAGCCAGCCCACGCACCACGTCAACGCCGTTCGCCGCGGCTCAATCAGGGTCGATGGCGCCGCCTTCAACATCGCGCCGTGGCATGAGCACGACCACGCCGCCTTCGACACGCTTTAGCTTCACGTCAGAGTCGTCATCGAGAAGGTCCCTATGCAGTGCTGGTCCTTGGAAGGGATCGAGGAAATCCTCGGGAAGAAGGTGTGCGTCGACCGCCTCGACAGCAGGACGCAGGAGCGCGGACACACGAAGACTTTTGCCTGTTGGGTCTGGACGAACGACGTCGCTCACATCCCCACCAGGCACACGCTCGGGGTCCTGCCACGCGGCGCGGGACGCGTCGAGGACATGCAGGGCTACTCGCCGCCCGACCGGCGTGTTGCTCCTCCATCGGGCACCACGGACTACACCATGCTCATCCACGTCGACAGGGTCGAAGACTGGACCACCCCATCGCCGCGCTCTTCGCACTCCGCCCAAAGCGGGCTGCCGTCGTCCGGCTCCGACACTGACGACCGGCCCCGCTTCACCGTGATCCTTGCCACCTAGACCATGGAGGTCGAGGACAGGCAGAGGGGTGATCGCCTCCATCACCTTGGGCGCGCCCCGGTGGCCGAACTAGGCTGCCGCAGCATGCCACGTGGTGGGCGCGACCACGACGACACTGGCGGAGCTGGCGGTGCTGGTCGCAGATCCTGGAACGACGCCCTGCTACGTCTGGGACGCGCACCGACCCAGCCAGTGCCGACGCCTGGCCCGCGTCATCACAGCCGCTCCCCCCAGACAGGCGTCACCACAGGAGCAAGCACAGCCGCCGCGCGGGCGGCAGGAGCCCGTCTGCGCGAGAAGCGCATCAACACCACCGACGGCCGTCCGCCCCTCGCTCGCCAAGGGCGGCGTCGGTCTCCGGTGCGGCAGAAGGCGACTACAGCATCAACAAAGGAAAGGATCCGGTCGATGACTTCTTCAGACAAGCAAAGCGGCCCATCCTAGCATCGGTGATCATCGACAACTCGACGGCGGACGTCCAGGCCGCTGCAGACACCGTATTTGCTGCTCCCCTCGACTTCGACAACGGCAAGCAGAAGGAAGATGCTGAGATGGAGGCGTAGCTGGACGCGTTCTCCTCCACGCTCGCCACCACCCCCCAGGCCACCGGATAGTACAACAGGTGCGCCCCCACGCCCGCTCATACGCTGGAGATGCAGCTCGGCGCGGTCACCACTCGCGTCTGCCAGCTCGAGATCGCCAACAACGATGCAGAAATCGCCCCCCAGCCCCTCATCGCCTGTTCACCGTCGCCCCTGCATCGATCATCGCCAACGCTCCTCTGCGCCTCCCGTCCACACCACCCAAGGCGCGTGTGGCCGTGGCTCCCACCAGGCATAGCACTTGACAGGCTGCCTGCACCTCCAAGACGCCGGTCTTGCAGCGCACCTCCCTACGCATCGTCAAGGAGCTCGGACTTCTCGGGCCCAAGGAGAAGATGACCAAGGAGGTAGTGGACGCCCTCATCCATCGCTTCGACGAGCCACTAACAGACAATGACATCGCCGTCATCGCCAAGCTGACGCGCCTCGACAAGGACTCCATGCTCGTCGCTGCAAGCCTTGCAGGGCCTGAGGGAGCAGCCGCTGCGGCCCCGGTTTAGCCATGTTAGCACACCTAAGTAATAGTCTCCGATGGCGGACGACATTCTGCCGGGTACAGCTAGGTTTCCCTTCCTCTGTCTTAGTAGCGTGTTCTGCTTCTCGCCGGCGTGGTTTGGGTGCTATTGGTGGACGCCGGCATGCCCCTGCTAGTTTGGTGGTGTCTGTACTGGGCCTGAGGCCATTTAGAATCTTTTAATCACCGGAGCAACCATCGTTTCCATATGAGTGAAAGCTTCTGCCCGATCATGTCGTGGAACGTCCGTGGCCTAAACCAACCGGCGAAACGGGCGACGATCGGTGCGGTTGTCACACCGCACGAAGCAGCAATCATGTGCTTGCAGGAGACCAAGATAGAGGTCTGGACGCCCACCATTGTCAGGGAAATTGGTGGCGCCACAATGACTGATTGCGTCGTCCTCCCTGCGATCGGCTCCCGCGGCGGAGCGGCGATTTTCTGGAACACTGAACTAGTTAGCATCGCTTCCCACACAATAGGCGAATTCGCGATCACTGCCAAGGTGACTCCTCTCCTATAATCCAAAAGCTTCTGGCTTTCCATAGTTTACGGCCTAGTAGAAGACGCTACAAAAGCAGCCTTCCTCGACGAACTAGCTAGATCAGCCCCCCCGTCAGCTGATCCATGGCTCATCAACGGAGACTTTAATCTCATCTATAAGGCGAGAGACAAAAACAACCATCAGCTCAACCGCGGGTCATGGGCATGTTCAGGCGGGCCATTGACGTTGCCGGCTCAAAGATATCAAGTGCAAAAATTGTCGTTTCACCTGGAGTAACGAGTGCGAAAACCCGACGCTCGTCAGCATCGACAAGTTCTTCTGTAATAGCAGCTAGGAAGATCTTTTCCCCACAAGCACATTGATGGCGGCGTCCACTGCGAGCTTAGACCACTACCCTCTGCTCCTCGCGGACGCAGCTTCTCCTCACCGTCGCGCCAAGTTCAAATTTGAAAGCTTCTGGCCGCAGTTCCCGCGCTTCCATGACACGGTCGACCATGCTAGGAGCAGGCCAGTCCACAGCTCATGTTCTTTCAAGCAGTTGTCCATCAAGATGGCGCGCACTGCAAAAGACCTGAAGATCTGGAGCTCCTCCCTTTTCAGCGATGCTAAAATACAGTTCGACATAGCAACAGAGATCATCCTGCGCCTCGACATAGCCCAGGAATCCCACAGCCTCTCCACACCAGAATTCAACCTTAGGCGACTCCTTAAGCAGAGGCTGCTTGGCCTCGCCGCGATCGAGCGAGCGCTCAAGCGTCAAGCCTCTCGGCTGACTTGGCTCAAGCTGGGCGATGCAGGAACCAAGTTTTTCCATGCAAAGTTCCGTTCACGCCGAAGGAAGAACTACATTCACAGCCTGCTGACAAACGACGGGATCGCCACGTCGCACGAAGACAAGGAAACAGCCATTTTTGAACACTTCAACTCTATCCTCGACTCCAAAGGGACTCGACAAACAACCATTAGCTGGAGCCAACTTTAACTGCCCACAATCAGAGGAGGTGGCCTAGATAAACCTTTCTCAGAGGAGGAGGTTTGGGAAGCGATCAAGGCCTCACCGGCGGAAAAGGCTCCGGGACCGAATGGCTTCATTAGAGTTTTCTTCCGTAGCTGCTGGCAAATCATCAAGCACAACATCATGAGGGCTTTCTACCAGTTCTATTGTATAGTCGGCGACGATCTTGCCACACTCAACTCTGCCATGGCGGTTCTGATCCCAAAGAAGGACAGCGCAACATCGGTTTCAGATTTCAGGCCCATTAGTCTAGTCCACTCTATACCTAAGCTGATCACCAAGGTCTTCTCCATGCGCCTCTCCAACGCCATCGACTCCATCATCTCGCCAGCACCATCTGCCTTCCTGGCAAAGAAGAGCACGCACGACAATTTTCTCTATGTACAAAGTGCAGTTAGACCGCTACACAGGAAGAAGACACCGACACTGCTTATCAAACTAGACATCGGAAAAGCATTTGATAATGTCTTTTGGGAATACTTACTCGAACTACTCCAAGCCCTAGGCTTCTCAGCTAGATGGCGCGACTGGATCACTATGTTGCTGTCGACATCGACCTCCTCCTTCTTGCTTAATAGCGCAGAGGGCAAGAAAATTTTACACTGCAGAGGGCTCAGGCAAGGCGACCCACTGTCTGCTACTTCTCGAGCTTGCGTTGTATTCCCTCGAAGAGGAAAGGGAGATGCAGCACATTAGCGTAGGTATTTCCCTCAGTTTTTGAGAACCAAGGTATCAATCCAGTAGGAGACCACGCGCGAGTCCCTCGCACCTGCACAAACAAATAAGAACTTCGCAGCCAACGCGATTAGGGGTTGTCAATCCCTTTACGGTCACTTACAAAAGTGAGATCTAATAGAGATGATAGTTTATATTTTTTGTATTTTTGTTTTTAAGAACAGAAAATAAAAGCGATAAAAGTAAAGTAGATGTAGATTGATATGTTGAGAATAGACCCGGGGGGCATAGTGTTCTCTAGTGGCTTCTCTCATGATAGCGATATTCTACGGCGGGTAAACAAATTACTGTTGAGCAATTGATAGAAAAGTGAATAATTATGAGACTATCTAGGCATGATCATTGTATATAGGCATCACGTCCAAGACAAGTAGACCGAAACGATTCTGCATCTACTACTATTACTCCACACATCGACCGCTATCCAGCATGCATCTAGTGTATTGAGTTCATAAGAACAGAGTAACGCCTTAAGCAAGATGACATGATGTAGAGGGATAAACTCAAGCAATATGATATAAACCCCATCTTTTTATCCTCGATGGCAACAATCAATACGTGCCTTGCTGCCCCTACTGTCACTGGGAAAGGACACCGCAAGATTGAACCCAAAGCCAAACACTTCTCCCATTGCAAGAACTATAGATCTAGTAGGTCAAACCAAACCAATAATTCGAAGAGACTTGCAAGGATATTATGAGCACACATAAAAAGTTCAGAGAAGAACCAAATATTTCTCATAGATAATCTTGATCATAAACTCACAATTCATCGGATCTCAACAAACACACCACAAAAAGAGATTACATCGATTAGATCTCCTCGAAGACCGAGGAGAACTTTGTATTGAGATCCAGAGAGAGAGAAGAAGCCATCTAGATACTAGCTATGGACCCGAAGGTCTGTGGTAAACTACTCACAACTCATGGTGAGGGCGATGATGATGATGATGAAGAACTCCGTGATGGATCCCCCTCCGGTGGAGCTCCGGAACAGGCTCCAAGATGGAATCTCATAGGAATAGATGGTTACGGCGGTGGAATTAGGGTTTTCTCTCTATTACTGAAGGTTTCGGGGTATGTAGACTTATATAGGAGGAAGGAGGACACCGGAGGACGCTCGATGGGCCCACAAGGCAGGGGCATGCCTTGGGAAGGGGGGCGCGCCCCCACCCTCGTGGGCGCCTCGATGCTCCCCTGGCGTGGTTCTCAAGTTCCCTGTGCGTGATTTTCTCCAAAAATATCTCTCACGAAGGTTCCATTCCGTTTGGACTCCGTTTGATATTCTTTTTCTGCAAAACCCTGAAACAGGCAAAAAACAGCAATCTGGAGTGGGCCTTTGGGTTAGTAGGTTAGTCCCAAAAATGATATAAAAGTGTATGATAAAGCCCATTAAACATCCAAGACTTCATAAATAATAACATGGAACAATAAAAAATTATAGATACGTTGCAGACGTATCACTGTCCCCACTCCTTTTCATCATCGCCATAGACCCTCTGCACAGGCTCCTCCAACGCGTCGTGGAGCTAGGCGAGCTTGACTTACTACCAGGCAGGGATATGTCGCTGCGGGTGAGCCTCTATGCAGACGACACCATCATCTTTGCCAACCCTGTGAAAGAAGAGATTGATACGCTCATGAACATCATCCACGACTTCGGACATGCTTCAGGACTAAAAGTGAATATGCTAAAATCTTCAGTCACTGCCATAAGATGTGACCACATTGACCTGCAGCAGGTGCTTCAGAACTTTGGAGGACAACAAGATCACTTCCCCCTGCGCTACCTTGGGCTGCTAGTCACCATCTCCAGGCTACAAATTGTGCATCTGAAGTTCATTTTGGACAGAATCCGAGCTCGACTGGCAGGGTGGAAAGGACGTCTCTTGTCCATTGCAGGGAGGAGAGTTCTCGTCAGAAGTGTGTTGAGCGCACTACCAACCTTTGCCTTGACTGTTCTGAAGGTGCCAAAGAAGATTCTGGCCGAAGTGTTTCCTATGGGCTTAAGATGAAGAGATCAGCGGCGGGAAGTGCAAAGTAAGCTGGCCGGTGGTGTGCACTCCGATCGACAACGGTGGCCTCGGCATCTCAAACCTGCATCGATTCAGCCGTACACTCAGGCTTAGGTGGCTCTGGTTCTCTTGGATCACACCCAACAGGTTGGCATGCAGCTACCATGTGACCAAGGAGACAAAGACCTTTTCAATGCTTCAACAACGGTGACACTAGGAGATGGGAAGATGACGAGCTTCTGGGACAGCTCCTGGACCGGTGCAGGAGCACAAAAATTAGAATTCCCCGAGCTCCACAAGCACTAAAGGAGAAAGAATAGGACAGTCCATGCAGCAATCCTCAATGAAAATTGGATCCTGGACCTTGCCCATGGAAACACTCAACATCTATGGCCGGAAGTGATCCGTATGAACATATGGCTCATCTCGAGAAACTTAAGTCTAAATGAGCAGCGGCGAGACACCATTCAGTGGAAGCACACGGCCTCGGGTTCCTTCTCCACCAGTTCGGCATACAACTGCCAATTCCAAGGAATGATCAAGACCAGTTTCAGAAAGATGCCTCGGCAAGCATGGGCACCGGCACGACTCAAGTTTATGGTCTGGCTACTCCTGAAAAACAGGCTTTGGTGTAACAAACGACTACAGAGAAGAGGATGTCAAAATGAGTATTTCTGCCAATTCTGCCTCAGAAACTTGGAAACCTCGCACCATTGGTTTTGGCAGTGCCCCTTCTCATTAGCAATCTGGGAAAAAAACTGCTCAACGACGCGAATGCACCTCCCTGCACCCCATATTTTGGCAGCACAAGAACAAGGCCATGGAGATCATTGCAGAAATGATCAGTGAAGCCACACATGAACATAAGAAGGGCATCAAGACAATGATCATTCTGCTACTGGGAAACATTTGGTAGCAACGCAACGAATGCACTTTCAGGCATAAGATAGCAAATCATACAGAAACACTAGCGAGCATCACAAGAACCGTCGAGCTATGGCGCCAAGCAGGAGCGACACACCTAGAGCACCCTTTCTGGGATCCCCCCTGGGAGATTTTCTACCAGCGTAGCCAAGGGCTATTTGTGTTTTTCTTTTTAGTTTCTTTTTCTTCTATCCTTGATCGCTCGATCAAACACCACATTTCAATGTTTTCTTGCATGCTTCCTGCTATGATTTCAATATATGCCAGCCAGCAGCTGGTCCGTTCAAAAAACATTTCAACACAAAAATATGAGGAGAAGCATCGGCCGCGGCCGAACGCAACTCTTGCCAAAAGAACCCCCCACCCTCTCACTCGGCCGCCTCCACGCCAGCGATGCATCCGCTGTGTTCTTGGTCTCTCGCGGCCATCCCGCACTCCCATGGACACCAAGCAGCCTCGCTCGGCGACCGTCGACACCATTGGAATCGTCACACCTATCCGCCGCCACCACGAGCTTGTCAATGAGGAGGGTCACCACGGAGCCGCTTTCGTCGCAAATGGTAACATGCAGCCACTCGAGCTCTCGCGCTTCTTTCAGAGCTCCTCTTGGCACGTCCTCATTCTTCGGTACTGCACTCTCCTCTTGCGTCATCCAACAATTCGTCGGGTCACCTCTCCCGCTGCTAAAGTAACTGCACGCAGAAGGTGTTGCGCCGGGTCTCCAAGATGAAGAACACCCTTGATGGATGATACGTCTCCGTCGTATCTATTTTTCAAACACTTTTGCTCTTACTTTGGACTCTAATTTGCATGATTTAAATGAAACTAATCTGGACTGATGCTATTTTTAGCAGAACTACCATGGTGTTGATTTTGTGCAGAAACAAAAGTTCTCGGAATTGGACGGAACTTTTGGAGATCTTTTATGGAATAAATAAAATATACTGGAGCCAAGACCCACTGGAGGGAGGCCACCTGCTGCCCACGAGGCACTAGGGCGCGCACACCCCCTAGGTGCGCCCTGGTGGCTTGTGGGGCCCACGAGGCTCCACTGACCCTAATATCAAGTCTATAAATTCTTATTTCCTGAGAAAAATTAGAGAGGAACTTTCATCGAATTTTATAATATGGAGCCGCCGCCACCTCCTGTTCTTCATCAGGAGGCCGGATCTGGAGTACATTTGGAGCTCCGAGGATGGGGGGTTCATCGCCATCATCATCACCAACCATTCTTCATCACCAATTTCATGATGCTCACCGCTGGGTGTGCGTAATTCCTTCGTAGGCTTGCTGGACGGTGATGGGTTGGATGAGATTTATCATGTAATCAAGTTAGTTTTGTTAGGGGCTTAATCCCTAGTATCTACTATGTTCTGAGATTGATGTTCCTATGACTTTGCTATTCTTAGTGTTTGTTACTAGGGTCCGAGTGCCATGATTTCAGATCTGGACCATCTACGTTTTATGTCGCCCTATGTTATAATTGTTATATGATGAATGTCATCCAACATAATTATCCACCAGCGATCCAATACCTACAAAATTTTCACGTATTGATCTTTGTTAAGTTACTACTGTTGCTGCTACTGTTACAATCACTAAAAAATTACTATTGTTATTGTTACAGTTACTGCTGCTACTGTTACCACTGCTATCATACTATCATACTACTGTGTTATTGATCAGTTTGTTGCAGATATTTAGTTCTCCAGGTGTGGTTCAATTGACAACTTAACTTCTAATACTTGCAAATATTTTTTGGTTCCCCTTGTGTCGAATCAATAAATTTAGATTGAATACTCTACCCACAAAAACTTGTAGGTCATTGATGGGTCTTCTTCAAGTGTCTGAAGGACGAAGTAAGTCTTTCTTTCTTTTGGGCATTGATGTTCTTCGTTTGGATAGCAATGTGAGCCAAGTGTTGGGGGTTGTTGTTTGTACAGAAAGGTTGCAAATTCTGGTACCAGAAAGAGGAATACATTAATCTATTGAGTGAGAGAGGTATATTGGATGTTGGTGTAGAAGTTGCTAGATATGAGATCATAGAGGAGGCGATGTCCATGTTTCTTCAGATAGGATAGAGAAGGAGCAAGTGTACATGTGAGAAGAAGTCAACAGAGAAGGGCAAAAGTGTTCAGGAAGATGGCATTGGACGTAAGGAGATGGAGAAAATATTGAATGCACTTGTAGTATCAATGCATGTAGTTATGTTTCTTTTGAAGTGTGTAGTTTTTTGTGTCTTGTTGTTTGGATCAGTTGTCCTGGTGAAGAATAGGTAAACTAGTGAAGTGTTAGTGTTGGTGCAAATTTTGTTAGTGTTGACAGACCCACTTTTTTTAACTCCTCCAAATTGAGGAGTTAAGGTTTAAGGAAGTTTGGGGAGTTAAAATTTAGAGGTTCGGTTAGAGATGCCCTTGGTATGATTATTGAAGACTTCAGGTTTGAAAAATACATTTTGACAAACTTGGAAAAAACATTCAAAATTCGGTATATATCACTAGAATGCTTTAGGTTTCACCCAAAGTATGTTCCCCTTATATGTTGGTTGAGGTGGGGAAGGATGGTGCTGGTCTGGAGATAAAGTTTTTTTGAAAATGTGGAATGAGGTGGTACGGTAGGGTCTCATTGAAAACTGGCACAACTTACATTACATTAAATGGAGATCGGATGACTGGAAATGATGAATGGAAGATATGTCACCATCACCAACAAGGATTTTTATAGTAGTAGAGACATCGGTTAAATTCAAAACATTGGCAAATTAATAGAAATCACACGCGACTTTCACTGACAATCATGCACCTTTACCCGCAGTTGACAGGAACCGCACTGTGTTGCATCGTGAAGACGTATGCAACAGCCGGAACACCGAGGACCTCCACCATGCCGTCAAACCATGGCCCATGAACAACGCTTGACCACCACTGCCTAGAGGACAACACTAGTCGTCGGCCTGCTTCGTACACACCCCGCGCCGCACGTGCCATTAGACAACGGATCTAGGCCAGGTCACCGTCGCCATCAACACTCAACACGCCCCACCACTAGCGGCCAGCCGTACCACCAGCCACCACATGAAGCCACCAAGAGTAGATCACATCCCTCCGCCGCGACCCTCCACGTCATGGCTCCCTGGCCCGTCGACTCTGGCCCGCATCGGATCCACGCGCAAGGGAGCGGAGAGCCCTACGGTCGCCTACTCCAGCCGGGATTCGCCTAGTCACATCCACTGGTGGCGGCAGGGAAGGGCACCGCCCGACGGCTAGGATCCCACCCCGTCACCTACGGGGGCGATTCGGGAAGTTAGGGAGGGAGGTTTCGTGATGGGAGAGGGTGACGAGCTACTTTGATATGCTTTGATAATTGTAAATATAGACAATTGCCTTGCACACTTATTCTATTTGTTCATCTTGACACCACGATCATGTTTGTGTTAAGGTAGCATTCACACATAATAATGATTTCACTTGTCATCTACATGATCGAGGGGGCATGGGTTAAGCTTTGGGATGATGATACGTCTCAAACATATCTATAGTTTTTGTTATGTTCATGTTATATTTATCTCAATTATACAAGGTTTATACATATATTTTTATCATTTTCTAGACTATCCTATTAATTAAGTGTTATAGTGTTAGTTGGTGTTCATAGTGTGTATTGCTTTGCATAAAAATGTATTTTTCAGGGATCAGAAAAATATGTCAAAGAAATTTGACCAGAGGAATCTTGCACCAGAGGCCCACCTAGAGAAGTGGCTCCAAGAAGATGAAGGCAATGGAGAGATAGGGGCTCTCTCTCCCCCTATCTTTTGGTGGTGTCGGAACACCACCGGAGAACCATCATCACCACGACGATTTATATCTACTTCATCACCATCTCCATTGTCATATTCCTCCTATATAAAATTGTCCATACATCTAAAATCTTTTGTGATCCCCTAGTTTAGCGTGGTGTTTGATGTGATAAAATATTACCCAATTATCTATTGCACTGTTATTATGCTTGAGTAGTTTTCTTTTGTCATGTGGTATTGGTGATCTATTATGATTGGTATGAATTGTATGTTATGATATAGTGTTTTCCTCTTGTGCTCATATATGGGTGCATGCATATGTTGGATCACACTTTAGGGTTAGTAATGTGTTGTGATGAATATATGTAGGGAGGCATGAGTGACAAAATTACCGAATCCAAGTATACGAGTCATAACATGTGGGATAAAGAGGATCCTAGGGTTTAATGTTATGGTTAGATGTGTATCTTAATTATTATTAGTATTTGTTTATGCTTGCTAAGGGTATAATAACAAGTATGTATGAGTCTATGTAAGGGCGATACATGAGAATCGGCCTCTCCCAAATATCAACTACAAGTATGTATATCAGTTATATTACAGTACATAATTTCCTAGGGGGAAGTCCGCAAACGATTCCATAACCACCAGACAAAGAACACAAGCTCTCTCTTGTTTATTTTTAAAACTAATCAATAACAACAGCTAACTTTTATTAACTTGTGATGGTGAATCCTCCTAGGGTAGGCCCAAGATGTGTAGTCAGTCCAGCAGACCATTGGTGGCCCAAGCCCATTCCAAGACATCTACCTGGTTGGGTCGTCATCGCGAAGCCCATTTGATGGAAGCTTGCACCACAACGTCCACTCGGTTGGACCGTGAGTGGGAAATTAAGATAGGTGTTATGGCCAGTCATTACAACGGCGCATTGAGCTGGATGTGACGGTGCACATTCAATGTGTCGCTATTTCTACATGGCCGACACAGCTGTTGTATTCCTCAGCCTTGTTGTCCCTATATAAGGCGATGTTAGGGCGCCTTTGCACGGGCACATTCACATTCATATTATGATACTTGTACCACTAAATCTTTATACGAGGCTTGATAAACACTCATCGGGTTTTGTAGTATAGGTCACAGAAAAAAGTGCAAGTTGTTGAAATTTTGTATGGACTTTGGCATATGTGGGCTTTGCTATTAATAAAGCCGACAAATGTGTGTACTATTGCTATGGTTGGGAAGGAGTTATATTATGCTTATATATGGATGACATACTAATATTTGGGACCAATCTCAAGGTCATCGATGAAGTTTAAAAATAATTGTATTTCATCACTTTGAGATGAAGGACATTGGAGTAGTAACAAGGGATCAATTGATATTCTCAAATTATTAGTTTGCTTATGTAGTTAGCTGGCGCTATGAGACCTGGAATCTTAATTATTGTGGCCAAACTAAACCGGTTGTTTTAAATCCGGGAGATCTTCAAGCATGCCCTTGCGAGAGCAATGCGTTGCCAAAAGGACATCATGAGTTATGAACCGGGTACCAAAGGGTATTGGAGAGTACAGTGATTCAAACTAGATATTTAGTGCTGATAAGCCTAAGGCCACAAGTCATCGTGGGTCTACACTTGGTGGTGGCGTCATTTATTAGAACTCTTAACGCTGTCAACAATGGAACAAAATTTGTAGCATTAGACACGACCATTGTTGAAGAAGTGTGCCTTCGCGAATTTTTGATGGATTTGCTGAAAACCCAATAACGGCTATCCTGGTGAACTGTGATAATCAAAATGTGATTTGATACATCTCCAACGTATCTATAATTTCCATGCTATTATTTATGATGTTTTGGATGTTTAATGGGCTTTGTTATACACTTTTATATTATTTTTGGGACTAACCTATTAACCCAAAGACCCAGTCCAGATTGTTGTTTTTTTTGCCTATTTCAGGGTTTTACAGAAAAGGAATATCAAACGGAGTCCAAACGGAATGAAACCTCCGGGAGAGATATTTTTGGAGCGATATCTTCACGGGAGACTTGAGAACCACAGAATAGGGCACACGTGGCGTCCACGAGGGCGGGGGCGCCCATCCCTACAGGGCGGGCCCCCTGCCTCGTGGGCCCCACGTTTGGCCCCGGTGCCCTCCTTCCTCCTATATATACCTATGTACCCCGAAAACATCATAAACGGAGAGAAAACCCTAGTCCCACCACCGCAACCTTCTGGTCCCGTGAGATTCAATCTTGGGGCCTGTTTCGGAGCTCCGTCGGAGGGGGGATGTACCACGCAGTGATTCTAGATCAACACGATCGTCTCACCATGAGTTGTGAGTACTTTACCTCAGACCTTCGGGTCCATAGTTAGTACCTAGATGGCTTCTTCTCTCTCTTTGGATCTCAATACTAAGTTCTCCTCGGTCTTCGAGGAGATCTATTCGCTGTAATATTATTTTGCGGTGTGTTTGTCGAGATCCGATGAATTGTGGGTCTATGATTAAGATCATATATGAGAAATATTTGGTTCTTTTCTGAATTATTTTATCTATGATTATAATATCCTTTCAAGTCTCTTCGAATTATTGGTTTGGTTTGGCCTACTAGATCTATAATTCTTGCAATGGGAGAAGTGCTTGGCTTTGGGTTCAATCTTGCGGTGTCCTTTCCCAGTGACAGTAGGGGCAGCAAGGCACGTATTGTATTGTTGCCATCGAGGATAAAAAGATGGGGTTTATATCATATTGCTTGAGTTTATCCCTCTACATCATGTCATCTTGTTTAAGGCATTACTATGTTCTTATGAACTTAATACCCTAGATGCATGTTGGATAGCGGTCGATGTGTGGAGTAATACTAGTAGATGCAGAATCGTTTCGGTCTACTTGTTACGGACGTGATGCCTATATATAATGATCATGCCTAGATATTCTCATAAGTATTCGCTTTTCTATCAATTGCTTGACATTAATTTGTTTACCCACTGTAGAATTCCGCTATCATGAGAGAAGCCACTAGTGAAACCTATGGTCCCCGGGTCTATTCTCAACATATCAATCTACAATCTACTTTACTTTTCCATTTTTACTTTCTGTTCTTATATCCAAAAATACCAAAAATATCAAATTATCATATCTATCCAATCTCACTTTCGTAAGTGACCGTAAAGGGATTGACAACCCCTTATTGCGTTGGCTGTGAAGTTCTTATTTGCTTGTGCAGGTGCGAGGGACTTGCGCGTGGTCTCCTACTGGATTGATACCTTGGTTCTCAAAAACTAAGGGAAATACTTATGCTACTGTGCTGCATCACCCTTTCCTCTTCGAGAAGTAGCAAGAAGAATTTCTGGCGCCGTTGCCGGGGAGGCTTACGCAAAAGTCATATACCAAGTACCTATCACAATCCCTTATCCTTCACATTACATTTATTTGCCTCTCATTTTCCTCTCCCCCACTTCACCCTTGTTGTTTTATTTGCCCTTCTTTTTGCCGTGTGTTTATCATTCGCTTGCTTCTTGTTTGCTTGTGTGTTGGATTTCTTGTTTGTCACTATGGCTCTCCCTATCAGTGTTGACCCTCACGTCAAGAGGCTGGAGGAGATCGAAAACAATGTTAGACATTTTATGTCTGTGCAATTTGAACATAATGATTTCTTTAGAAACGAGCTTAAGGAACATAAAAACTTTATGGAGTACATCAATAAATACCTTGATGATATGTCTAAGGAATTTTATGGTTTGAAATCTCGGTTTGCTCATCTTGAGAACTTAATAGCCCAAATTTCGGATAAACAGTGCACCTTTGTGTTGGGGAACGTAGTATTTTAAAATTTTCCTACGATCACGCAAGATCTATCTACCAGATGCATATCAACGAGAGGGAAGAGTGTGTCTACGTACCCTCGTAGACCGGGAGCGGAAGCGTCAAGTGACGCGGTTGATGTTGTCGAACTTCTTCGCGATCCAACCGATCAAGCACCGAACGTACGGCACCTCCGCGTTCAGCACACGTTCAGCTTGATGACGTCCCACGAGCTCTTGATCCAGTTGAGCTTCACGGGAGAGTTTCGTCAGCACGACGGCGTGGTGACGGATATGATGTGTTCACCGGCGCAGGGCTTCGCCTAAGCTCCGCGACGGTATGACCGAGGTGTGATTCTGTGGAGGGGGGCACCGCACACGGCTAAAACAATTCAACTTGTGTGTCTTTGGGTGCCCCCTGCCCCCGTATATAAAGGAGCAAGGGAGGGAGGCCGGCCGGCCCTTCCTGGTGCGGCTAGGGAAGGAGTCCTACTAGGAATAGGATTGCAATCCTATTCCTAGTAGGATTCACCAAAAGGAATAAGGGGAAAGGAATAGGAGAGGTGGCGCCCCCCCCCCCAATCCTAGTCCAATTAGGAACCCTAGGTGGGGGCGCCGGCCAGCCCTATGGGCTGCATCTCTCTTTCCCTTTAGGCCCACTATGGACCATCCCCTCTCGTAGGGGGTTCCGGTAACCCCCTCTTGCATTCCCTATAAATCCGAAACTTTTCCGGAACACTTCCGGTGTCCGAATATAGCCGTCCAATATATCAATCTTTATGTCTCGGACATTCCGAGACTCCTCGTCATGTCTGTGATCTCATCCGGGACTCCGAACTACCTTCGGTACATCAATACTCATAAACTCATAATACCGATCGTCATCAAACGTTAAGCGTGCGGACCCTACGGGTTCGAGAACTATGTAGACATGACCGAGACTCATCTCCGGTCAATAACCAATAGCGGAACCTGGATGTTCATATTGGCTCCTACATATTCTACGAAGATCTTTTATCGGTCAGAACCGCATAACTACATACGTTGTTCCTTTTGTCAAACGGTATGTTACTTGCCCGAGATTCGATCGTCGGTATCTCTATACCTAGTTCAATCTCGTTACCGGCAAGTCTCTTTACTCGTTCCGTAACACATCATTTTGTGACTAACTCATTAGTCTTTTGCTTGCAAGGCTTATTGTGATGTGTGTTACCGAGAGGGCCCAGAGATACCTCTCCGACACTCGGAGTGACAAATCCTAATCTGGATCTATGCCAACACCACGAATACTTTCGGAGACACCTGTAGAGCATCTTTATGATCACCCAGTTACGTTGTGATGTTTGATAGCACACAAGGTGTTCCTACGGTATTCGGGAGTTGCATAATCTCATAGTCATAGGAACATGTATAAGTCATGAAGAAAGCAATAGCAGTAAAACTAAACGATCATAGTGCTATGCTAACGGATGGGTCTTGTCCATCACATCATTCTCCTAATGATGTGATCCCGTTGATCAAATGACAACTCATGTCTATGGTTAGGAAACATAACCATCTTTGATCAATGAGCTAGTCTAGTAGAGGCATACTAGGGACATACTGTTTTTTCTATGTATCCACACATGTATTAAGTTTCCGGTTAATACAATTCTAGCATGAATAAAAGACATTTATCATGATATAAGGAAATACAAATAACAACGTTATTATTGCCTCTAGGGCATATTTCCTTCAGTCTCCCACTTGCACTAGAGTCAATAATCTAGCTCACATCGCCATGTGATTTAATACTGATAGTTCACATCGTTATGTGAATAACACCCATAGTTCACATCGCCATGTGACCAACACCCAAAGGGTTTACTAGAGTCAATAATCTAGTTCACATCGCTTATGTGATTAATACCCAAGAGTAATAAGGTGTGATCATGTTTTGCTTGTGAGAGAGAAGTTTAGTCAACGGGTCTGTCACATTCAGATCCGTATGTATTTTGCAAATTTCTATGTCTACAATGCTCTGCATAGAGCTACTCTAGCTAATTGCTCCCACTTTCAATACTTATCCAGATTGATACTTAGAGTCATCTGGATTTTGTGTCAAAGCTTGCATCGACGTAACCCTTTACGACGAACTCTTTATCACCTCCATAATCGAGAAACATTTCCTTAGTCATCCAGTTACTAAGGATAATTTTGACCGCTGTACAGTGATCTACTCCTGGATCACTATTGTACCCCCTTGACAAACTCATGGCAAGGTACACAACATGTTTGCTATACAGCATGGCATACTTTATAGAACCTATGGCTGAGGCATAGGGAATGACTTTCATTCTCTCTATATTTTTCTGCAGTGGTCGGGCATTGAGTCTTACTCAACTTCATACCTTGTAATACAGGGAAGAACCCTTTTTTGACTGATCCATTTTGAACTTTTTCAAAATCTTATCAAGGTATGTGCTTGGTGAAAGTCCAATTAAGCGTCTTCATCTATCTCTTATAGATCTTGATGCCTAATATATAAGCAGCTTCATCGAGGTCTTTCATTGAAAAACTCTTATTCAAGTATCCTTTTATGCTATCCAGAAATTCTATATCATTTCCAATCAACAATATGTCATCCACATATAATATTAGAAATGCTACAGAGCTCCCACTCACTTTCTTGTAAATACAGGCTTCTCCAAAAGTCTGTATAAAACCATATGCTTTGATCACCTCATCAAAGCGTATATTCCAACTCCGAGATGCTCGCACCAGTCCATAGATGGATCGCTGGAGCTTGCATACTTTGTTAGCACCTTTTGGATCGACAAAACCTTCTGGTTGCATCATATACAACTCTTCTTTGAGATATCCATTTAGGAATGCAGTTTTGACATCCATTTGCCAGATTTCATAATCATAAAATGCGGCAATTGCTAACATGATTCGGACAGACTTAAGCATCGCTACAGGTGAGAAAGTCTCATCGTAGTCAACTCCTTGAACTTGTCGAAAACCTTTCGCAACAAGTCGAGCTTTGTAAACAGTAATATTACCGTCTGCGTCGGTCTTCCTCTTGTAGATCCATTTGTTTTCGATGGCTTGCCGATCATCGGGCAAGTCAACCAAAGTCCACACTTTGTTCTCATACATGGATCCCATCTCAGATTTCATGGCTTCAAGCCATTTTGCGGAATCTGGGCTCATCATCGCTTCCTCATAGTTCGTAGGTTCATCATGGTCTAGTAACATGATTTCTAGAACTGGGTTGCCGTACCACTCTGGTGCGGAACGTACTCTGGTTGATCTATGATGTTCAGCAGAAATTTGATCCGAAGTTTCATGATCATTATCATTAACTTCCTCACTGATTGGTGTAGGAATCACTGGAACAATTTTCTGTGATGTACTACTTTCCAATCCGGGAGAAGGTACAATTACCTCATCAAGTTCTACTTTCCTCCCACTCACTTCTTTCAAGAAAAACTCCTTCTCTAGAAAGGATCCATTCTTAGCAACGAATATCTTGCCTTCGGATCTGTGATAGAAGGTGTACCCAACATTTTCTTTTGGGTATCCTATGAAGATTTACTTCTCCGATTTGGGTACGAGCTTATCATGTTGAAACTTTTTCATATAAGCATCGCAGTCCCAAACTTTAAAGAAATGACAGCTTAGTTTTATCATCAAACCACAGTTCATACGGTGTCATCTCCACGGATTTAGATGGTGCCCTATTTAACGTGAATGTAGCTGTCTCTAATGCATAACCCCAAAAGTGATAGTGGTAGATCGGTAAGAGACATCATCGATCGCACCATATCTAATAAAGTACGGTTATGATGTTTGGTCACACCATTACATTGTGGTGTTCCAGGTGGCGTGAGTAGTGAAACTATTTCACATTGTTTTTACTGAAGGCTAAACTCGCTAACTCAAATATTTTATCTCCACGATCATATCGTAGAAACTCTTATTTTCTTGTTACGATGATTCTCCACTTCACTCTGAAATTCTTTGAACTTTTCAAATGTTTCAGACTTGTGCTTCATTAAGTAGATATACCCATATCTGCTCAAATCATCAGTGAAGGTCAGTAAATAACGATTCCCGCCGCGAGCTTCAACACTCATTGGCCCACATACATCAGTATGTATGATTTCCAACAAATCTGTTGCTCGCTCCATAGTTCCGGAGAACGGAGTTTTAGTCATCTTGCCCATGAGGCATGGTTCGCAAGCACCAAGTGATTCATAATCAAGTGATTCCAAAAGTCCATCATTATGGAGTCTCTTCATGCGTTTTACACCAATATGACCTAAACGGCAGTGCCACAAATAAGTTGCACTATCTTTATTAACCTTGCATCTTTTGGCTTCAATATTATGAATATGTGTATCACACGATCGAGATCCAACAAACTATTTTCATTGGGTGTATGACCATAGAAGGTTTTATTCATGTAAACAGAACAACAATTATTCTTTAACTTACATGAATAACCGTATTGCAATAAACATGATCAAATCATATTCATGCTCAACACAAACACCAAATAACACTTATTTAGGTTCAACACTAATCCCGAAAGTATAGGGAGTGTACGATGGTGATCATATCAATCTTGGAACTACTTCCAATACATATCGTCACTTCATCCTTTAACTAGTTTCTGTTCATTATGCAACTCCTATTTCGAGTTACTACTCTTTAGCAACTGAACCAATATCAAATACCGAGGGGTTGCTATGAACATTAGTAAAATACACATCAATAATCTGTATATCAAATATACCTTTGTTCACTTTGCCATCCTTCTTATCTGCCAAATATCTAGGGCAGTTCCACTTCTAGTGACCATTTCCTTTGCAGTAGAAGCACTTGTTTCAGGCTTGAGTTTAGCTTTGGGTTTCTTCATGGGAGTGACAACTTGCTTGTCATTCTTCTCGAAGTTCCCCTTCTATCCCTTTACCCTTTTCTTGAAACAAGTGGTCTGGTTAACCATCAACACTTGATGCTCTTTCTTGATTTCTACCTTCCCTGATTTTAGCATCGTGAAGAGCTCGGGAATTACTTTCGTCATCCCTTGCATATTATAGTTCATCACGAAGTTCTACTAACTTGGTGATAGTGTCTAGAGAACTTTGTCAATTACTATCTTCTCTGGAAGATTAACTCCCACTTGATTCAAGCAATTGTACTACCCAGACAATCTGAGCACATGCTCACTGGTTGAGCTATTCTCCTCCATCTTGTAGGCAAAGTACTGTCAGAGGTCTTATACCTCTTGACACGGGCATGAGTATGAAATACTAATTTCAACTCTTGGAACATCTTATATGCTCTGTGGCGTTTCAAAACGTTTTTGAAGTCCCGGTTATAAGCCGTAAAGCATGGTGCACTAAACTATCAAGTAGTCATCATATCGAGCTTTTGTAAAAACGTTCATAACGTCTACATCTGCTCCTGCAATAGGTCTGTCACCTAGCGGTGCATCAAGGACATAATTCTTCTGTGTAGCAATGAGGATAATCCTCAGATCACGGAACAATTCCGCATCATTGCTACTAACATCTTTCAACTTGGTTTTCTCTAGGAACATATGAAAAATAAACGGGGAGCAACATCGCGAGCTATTGATCTACAACATAGATATGCTAATACTACCAGGACTAAGTTCATGATAAATTAAAGTTCAATTAATCATAATACTTAAGAACTCCCACTTAGATAGACATCCCTCCGGTCATCTAAATGATCACGTGATCCAAATCAACTAAACCATGTCCGATCATCACGTGAGATGGAGTAGTTTCAATGGTGAACATCTTATGTTGATCATATCTACTATATGATTCACGCTCGACCTTTCGGTCTCCAGTGTTCCGAGGCCATATCTGCATATGCTAGGCTCGTCAAGTTTAACCCGAGTATTCTGCGTGTGCAAAACTGTCTTACACCCGTTGTATTTGAACGTAGAGCCTATCACACCCGATCATCACGTGGTGTCTCAGCACGAAGAACTTTCGCAACGGTGCATACTCAGGGAGAACACTTGTACCTTGAAATTTTGTAAGGGATCATCTTATAATGCTACCATTGTTCTAAGCAAAATAAGAAGCATAATAAGATAAACATCACATGCAAATCAAAATATGTGACATGATATGGCCATCATCATCTTGTGCTTTTGATCTCCATCTCCAAAGCACC
>LR738712.1:182971327-183046389 GCA_902687465.1 Secale cereale | reverse complement strand
TCCTCTACTTTGTTGTTGCAAGTTTTACGTGGCTGCTACGGGCTTAGCAAGAACCGTTCTTACCTACGCATACAAAACCACAACGATGTTTCGTCAAGTATGTGCTGTTTTAACCTTCACAAGGACCGGGCGTAGCCACACTTGATTCAGCTAAAGTGAGAGAGACAGACACCCGCCAGTCACCTTTAAGCAACGAGTGCTCGTAACGGTGAAACCAGTCTCGCGTAAGCGTACGCGTAATGTCGGTCCGGGCCGCTTCATCTCACAATACCGCCGAAGCAAAGTATGACATGCTGGTAAGCAGTATGACTAGTATCGCCCACAACTCATTGTGTTCTACTCGTGCATATCATCTACGCATAGACCTGGCACATGATGCCACTGTTGGGGAACGTAGTATTTTAAAATTTTCCTACGATCACGCAAGATCTATCTACCAGATGCATAGCAACGAGAGGGAAGAGTGTGTCTACGTACCCTCATAGACCGGGAGCGGAAGCGTCAAGTGACGTGGTTGATGTTGTCGAACTTCTTCGCGATCCAACCGATCAAGCACCGAACGTACGGCACCTCCGCGTTCAGCACACGTTCAGCTTGATGACGTCCCACGAGCTCTTGATCCAGTTGAGCTTCACGGGAGAGTTTCGTCAGCACGACGGCGTGGTGACGGATATGATGTGTTCACCAACGCAGGGCTTCGCCTAAGCTCCGCGACGGTATGACCGAGGTGTGATTCTGTGGAGGGGGGCACCGCACACGGCTAAAACAATTCAACTTGTGTGTCTTTGGGTGCCCCCTGCCCCCGTATATAAAGGAGCAAGGGAGGGAGGCCGGCCGGCCCTTCCTGGTGCGGCTAGGGAAGGAGTCCTACTAGGAATAGGATTGCAATCCTATTCCTAGTAGGATTCACCAAAAGGAATAAGGGGGAAAGGAATAGGAGAGGTGGCGCCCCCCCCCCCCAATCCTAGTCCAACTAGGAACCCTAGGTGGGGGCGCCGGCCAGCCCTATGGGCTGCCTCTCTCTTTCCCTTTAGGCCCACTATGGACCATCCCCTCTCGTAGGGGGTTCCGGTAACCCCCTCCGGCATTCCCGATAAATCCGAAACTTTTCCGGAACACTTCCGGTGTCCAAATATAGCCGTCCAATATATCAATCTTTATGTCTCGGACATTCCGAGACTCCTCGTCATGTCCGTGATCTCATCCGGGACTCCGAACTACCTTCGGTACATCAATACTCATAAACTCATAATACCGATCGTCATCAAACGTTAAGCGTGCGGACCCTACGGGTTCGAGAACTATGTAGACATGACCGAGACTCATCTCCGGTCAATAACCAATAGCGGAACCTGGATGTTCATATTGGCTCCTACATATTCTACGAAGATCTTTTATCGGTCAGAACCGCATAACTACATACGTTGTTCCTTTTGTCAAACGGTATGTTACTTGCCCGAGATTCGATCGTCGGTATCTCTATACCTAGTTCAATCTCGTTACCGGCAAGTCTCTTTACTCATTCCGTAACACATCATTTTGTGACTAAATCATTAGTCTTTTGCTTGCAAGGCTTATTGTGATGTGTGTTACCGAGAGGGCCCAGAGATACCTCTCCGACACTCGGAGTGACAAATCCTAATCTTGATCTATGCCAACACCACGAATACTTTCGGAGACACCTGTAGAGCATCTTTATGATCACCCAGTTACGTTGTGACGTTTGATAGCACACAAGGTGTTCCTACGGTATTCGGGAGTTGCATAATCTCATAGTCATAGGAACATGTATAAGTCATGAAGAAAGCAATAGCAGTAAAACTAAACGATCATAGTGCTATGCTAACGGATGGGTCTTGTCCATCACATCATTCTCCTAATGATGTGATCCCGTTGATCAAATGACAACTCATGTCTATGGTTAGGAAACATAACCATCTTTGATCAATGAGCTAGTCTAGTAGAGGCATACTAGGGACATACTGTTTTGTCTATGTATCCACACATGTATTAAGTTTCCGGTTAATACAATTCTAGCATGAATAAAAGACATTTATCATGATATAAGGAAATACAAATAACAACGTTATTATTGCCTCTAGGGCATATTTCCTTCACTTAGTTAATAAGATGGCTGCTAAACCGGAAGAGCATGAAAATAAAGATAAAGATCTGAAAGATATTGATGTGTCTCCTATTAGATCCTTGTTTTCTAGTATGAATCTTGATAAATATGGGATTGGAGATGAGTCTACTTTAATTAAAAGGTGTCCCAATGATTCAGAGCTTTTGGATCTTGATGCTAAAATTGTTAAAAGTGGGATTGAAGAGATTAAAACTTTGCATAGTGATGAACTCACTACTTTGGATTTCAAGGGATTCAATTATGATATTTTCTCTTTGATTGATTGTATTTCCTTGTTGCAATCCGTACTAAACTCTCCGCTTTCTTATAGTCAAAATAAAGCTTTTACCAAACACATAGTTGATGCTTTGATGCAATCTTATGAAGACAAACTTGAATTAGAAGTTTCTATCCCTAGAAAGCTTTATGATGAGTGGGAACCTACTATTAAAATTAAAATTAAAGATCGTGAATGCTTTGCTTTGTGTGATTTGGGTGCAAGTGTTTCCGCTATCCCAAAAAATTGGTGTGATTTGTTAGGCTTCCATGAGCTTGATGATTGTTCTTTAAATTTGCATCTTTGCGGATTCTACCATTAAGAAACCTATGGGAAGGACTAATGATGTTCTTATTGTTGCCAATAGGAATTATGTGCCCGTGGATTTCATTGTTCTTCATATAGATTGCAATCCTTCATGTCCTATTATTCTTGGTTGACCTTTCCTTAGAACGATTGGTGCAATTATTGATATGAAGGAAGGAAATATTAGATTCCAATTTCTGTTAAGGAAAGGCATGGAACACTTTCCTAGGAAAAATAAATAAATTACCTTATGAATCTATCATGAGAGCCACTTATGGATTGCCTGGCAATACCTAGACCTATCTTTGTATCGTGCCTAGCTAGGGGCGTTAAACGATAGTGCTTATTGGGAAGCAACCCAATTTTATATTATTTTTTGATTTTTATTCTGTTTAGTAATAAATATTGCATCTAGCTTCTGTTTAGATGTCGTTTTGTGTTTTAATTAGTGTTTGTGCCAAGTAGAACCTTTGGGAAGACTTGTGTGAAGTTTATATGATCTTGCTGTAAAAAACAGAAACGTTAGCGCTCAGTAGAATAGTCACCAGATTTTACTGGAGTGTGCTATTTAGTTGATTCTTTTTGCAGATGATTAATAGACAAATTCCTCATGTTTAACAATTTATTTCAATTTATTTGGAGTTACAGAAGTATTCGAAAGTTACAGATTACTACAGAATGTTCTGTTTTTGACAGATTCTTGTTTTCGTGTGTTGTTTGCTTATATTGATGAATCTATGAGTAGTATTGGGGAGTATGAATCATAGAGAAGTTCGAATACAGTAGGTTTAACACCAATATAAACAAATAATGAGTTCATTACGGTACCTTTGAGTGGTGGTTTGTTTTCTTATACTAATGGAGCTCACGAGATTTTTGTCTAAGTTTTGTGTTGTGAAGTTTTCAAGTTTTGAGTATTGCTTTGATGGACTATGGAACAAAGAGTGGCAAGAGCCTAAGCTTGGGGATGCTTGAGGCACCCCAAGGTAAAATTCAAGGACAACCAAAAGCCTAAGCTTGGGGATGCCCCGTGAAGGCATCCCCTCTTTCTTCTTCATCTATCGGTAACTATACTCGGGACTATATTTTTATTCACCACATGATATGTGTTTTACTTGGAGCGTCATGTATTATTTGAGTCTTCGATTGTTAGTTTGCCACAATTACCCTTGCTGGACACACCTTTTTGAGAGAGATAAATATGGCCTAGAGATTGTTAGAACACTCTATGTGCTTCACTTATATCTTTTGAGCTAAATAGTTTGCTCTAGTGCTTCACTTATATATTTTAGAGCACGGTGGTAATTCTATTTTGTAGAAATTGTTGATCTCTCATGCTTCACTTATATCCTTTCGAGAGTCTATTAGAACAGCATGGTAATGTGCTTTGGCTATAAAACTAGCCTTAACATGATAGGCATCCAAGATGAATGTAGTAAAAACTTTCATACAAAGTGCATTGAATATGATGAGAAGTTGGATGCTTGATAATTGTTTTGAGATATGAGCATAATGATATTAGAGTCATGCTAGTGGAGTTATTATGAAATTGAGAAATACTTGTGTTAAAGTTTGTGATTCCCGTAGCATGCACGTATGGTGAACCGCTATGTGACGAAGTTAGAGCATGAAGTATTTGTAGAGTGTCATCCTTTGTGTGGAGGTCGGGGGCACGCGATGGTTAACTCCTACCAACCTCCCCCCTAGGAGCATGCGTTGATTGCTTTGTTTTGATGACTCGTAAATTTTTGCAATAAGTATATGAGTTCTTTATGACTAATGTTAAGTCCATGGGTTATACGCACTCTCACCCTTCCATCATTGCTAGCCTCTCTTGTACCGCGCAACTCTCGCCGGTACCATACACCCACTATATAACTTCCTCAAAACAGCTAACATATACTTTCCTCAAAACAGCCACCATATCTACCTATCATGGCATTTCCATAGCCATTCCGAGATATATTGCCATGCAACTTTCCACCATTTCGTTCATATGACACGCTTCATATTGTCATATTGCCATGCATGATCATGTAATTGACATCGTATTTGTGGCAAAGCCACCATGCATAATTTTTCGTACATGTCACTCTTGATTCATTGCACATCCCGGTACACTGCCGGAGGCATTCATATAGAGTCATACTTTATTCTAGTATCGAGTTGTAATATCGAGTTGTAAATCAATATAAGTGTGATGTTCATCATTATAGAGCATTTTCCCATGTGAGGAAAGGCCAAACAAAAGAGAAGGCCCATCTAAAAAAAGGGACAATGCTACTATCTTTTTTCCACACTTGTGCTTCAAAGTAGCACCAAGTTCTTCATGATAGAGAGTCTCATGTTTAGTCACTTTCATATACTAGTGGGAGTTTTTATTATAGAACTTGGCTTGTATATTCCAACAATGGGCTTCCTCAAATGCCCTAGGTCTTCATGAGCAAGCAAGTTGGATGCATACCCACTTAGTTTCTTTTTGTTGAGCTTTCATACATTTTTAGCTCTAGTGCATCCGTTGCATGGCAATCCCTACTCACTCACATTGATATCTATTGATGGGCATCTCCATAGACCGTTGATATGCCTAGTCGATGTGAGACTATCTCCCTCCTTTTTGTCTTCTCCACAACCACTACTCTTTTCCACATAGTGCTATATCCATGGTTCACGCTCATGTATTGCGTGAAAGTTGAAAGGTTTGAAAGAATAGAGTATGAAAACAAGTGCTTGGCTGAAACCGGGGTTGTGCATGATATGAATATTTTGTGTGATCAAGAGGGAGCATAGCCAGCTATATGATTTTGTAGGGATAACTTTCTTTAGCCATAGTATTTTGAGAAGACATGATTGCTTTGTTAGTATGCTTGAAGTATTATTATTTCTTATGTCAATATATACTTTTGTCATGAATCTTTCAGATCTGAACATTCATGCCACAATAAAGAGAACTACATTGAAATTTATGTTGGTTAGCATTCCACATCAAAAATTCTGTATTTATCATTTACCTACTCGAGGACGAGCAAGAATTAAGCTTGGGGATGCTTGATACGTCTCCAACGTATCTATAATTTTTATTGTTCCATGCTATTATTAATGATGTTTTGGATGTTTAATGGGCTTTGTTATACACTTTTATGTTATTTTTTGGACTAACCTATTAACCCAAAGGCCCAGTCCAGATTGCTGTTTTTTGCCTATTTCAGGGTTTTACAGAAGAGGAATATCAAACAGAGTCCAAACGGAATGAAACCTTCGGGAGAGATATTTTTGGAGCGATATTTTCATGGGAGACTTGAGAACCACGGAATAGGGCACACGTGACCTCCACGAGACTGGGGGTGCGCCCCCCTACAGGGCACGCCCCCCTGCCTTGTGGGCCCCACGTTTGGCCCCCGATGCCCTCCTTCCTCCTATATATACCTATGTACCCCGAAAACATCAGAAACAGAGAGAAAAACCTAGTTCCACCGCCGCAAACTTCTATTCCCATGAGATCCCATCTTGGGGCATATTCTGGAGCTCCGCAAGGAGGGGGATCTACCACAGAGTGCTTCTACATCAACACCATCGCCTCACCATGAGTTGTGAGTAGTTTACCTCAGCCCTTCGGGTCCATAGTTAGTACCTAGATGGCTTTTTCTCTCTCTTTGGATCTCAATACCAAGTTCTCCTTGGTCTTCGAGGAGATCTATTCGATGTAATCTCTTTTTGCGGTGTGTTTGTCGAGATCCGATGAATTGTGGGTTTATGATCAAGATTACCTATGAGAAATATTTGGTTCTTTTCTGAATTCTTTTATGTATGATTATAATATCCTTGCAAGTCTCTTCGAATTATTGGTTTGGTTTGGCCTACTAGATATATAGTTCTTGCAATGGGAGAAGTGCTTGGCTTTGGGTTCAATCTTGCGATGTCCTTTCCAAGTGACAGTAGGGGCAGAAAGGCACGTATTGTATTGTTGCCATCGAGGATAAAAAGATGGGATTTACATCATATTGCTTGAGTTTATCCCTCTACATCATGTCATCTTGCTTAAGGCGTTACTCTGTTCTTATGAACTTAATACTCTAGATGGATGATGGATAGCGCTCGATGTGTGGAGTAATACTAGTAGATGCAGAATCATTTCGGTCTACTTGTTACGGACGTGATGCCTATATATAATGATCATGCCTAGATATTCTCATAAGTATTAGCTTTTCTATCAATTGCTCGACAGTAATTTGTTTACCCACCGTAGAATTTTGCTATCATGAGAGAAGCCACTAGTGAAACCTATGGTCCCCGGGTCTATTCTCAACATATCAATCTACAATCCACTTTAATTTTCCATTTTTACTTTATGTTCTTATATCCAAAAATACCAAAAATATCAAACTATCATATCTATCAGATCTCACTTTCGTAAGTGACCGTAAAGGGATTGACAACCCCTTATCGTGTTGGCTGCGAAGTTCTTATTTGTTTGTGCAGGTGCGAGGGACTTGCGCGTGGTCTCCTACTGGATTGATACCTTGGTTCTCAAAAACTGAGGGAAATACTTACTCTACTGTGTTGCATCACCATTTCCTCTTCGAGGGAATACAACGCAAGCTCGAGAAGTAGCATGATTGTCAAGGTAAACAGTCCCAAGGATAATATGCAGTCCTCGAGATAGTGATTAGGAGAATAAAGTATGTTAGATTTATGAGAAAATGAGTTATAGCATTGGACTATGTTCAAACATCTAAGAAACTGATAGATCCCTTCATAGAGGGTTTGTCACGAAATGTAATAGACAGTGCATCGAGGGATATAGGTATGATACCCACTATATAAGTTTTTCATATTGGTAATTCATCCTATGTGATCGGATCCCAAGGAATAAAATTTTCGAGACAATATATTGGTTAACTGAGAGGGGAGTATTTATCCTATAAAGATACAGTCTGTTAAGATGTAATTCTCTCCTAATATGTATGACGGGTTGATTTTTACTTAATGTGTTCTGAGTGATTTTGGTATGCAAAGATGTCCTGCATAACATCTTAAAAGAACACATGTATATGAGTTAGACTATTAAACACCATGGTTTATGAGAGTTGGGTGCTCTCTAGTAAACTCGTGAAGAGGCCACGAAGTATGACGTATAAGCTCCTACTCACGTGAAATCCATTTGGCAACCTAGTATCGGTCAAGCTTATAATGCCCAGGATGGGACTATACCTCCTACGTGTCGAGGCACGACTTAAAGGTATAAGCCCATTCTGGAATGATCTCAAGTTCGGTATCTTTGCACGACTCATGTAAAAATAGGGATGAAATTGCAAAGGATAGTTGGTTTACACTCGCCACGTCACACATTTCATTACATAAGCAAATCATCATCCAAATAACATCACAACCCGACTACGGGTGAAGATCCAAATGAAAGATACCAAATACATAAAGCCACAGGTTCGAATCGCCCCTAGTAGAAACCACTACTGATCATCGGGATAGTGCACATAGTATCGGCTACGTTCTCATCGTACTCCCAGTACAGCTCCGTGACGTCACCTGAGTAGTTCACCATAGTACCTGCATCTGGTGAGGTGTAGAAACTATGAGACACGGAGGACTCAGCAATCCCGTTCCCGGGTAGCAAAACTATCTAAGCCTTGGGTGTGGAACAAGGCTGAAGAAAGATAAAAGGTTGCAGCTGCACTAGCACTAGCTTACGTGTTAAGAGCGAGAAGAGAAGTGCCACGAGCGACAAAGTGATCACGAAGTGATCCTATCTAAGCACGTCAATCATAACCCCACCGTGTTCACTTCCCGAACCCCTTTCGGAAAATGACCGTCACGGTTACTCACGCTGGTAGTTTGTTCTGAACATGGTGTCAAGTTTTCTACAACCGGATATTAACAAATTCCCATCTGCCACATAACCGCGGGCACGGCTTTCGAAAGTTCAAAACCCTGCAGGGGTGTTCCAACTTGGCCCATTACAAGCCCACGATCCGCGGAGTCGCAACTCCAAGGTGGGAAGGCCCGAGTATTCTCGGAATCCCGTGCTCAAGATACTCCGACTAAGGTAAGACTAATCCAGCAAATCCTCCCGCCGTGCAGACACCCTGATAGTAGCCGTGCGTATCTCGTCTCAGGCCACGACCGGATAGGTCAGCCTACAGGAAAATACCAGCCCTCGGGTTTCCCCAGGGTGGCCCTGCAGTCCGCCCATTTTGGACCAACACTCAAATCGAGCACTGGCCCAGGGGGGTTGATTAATTAATCCTCGGGTGTAATTACTCCCTCGGCAAGTTTTAGTTGTTACGAAAATGGAGTACCAATGTTGGGACTTGCTGGAAAAGCCTTAGCGCTAAGCAGTTTATCGAGGGGGTCCCATAACCCCAACCGTGTGAGGAACGCATAATCAAGGAACATAACACCGGTTTATACGGTTCCTAGGGCGGCATGAGTGAAACAAATCACCAAGCAAGAGGCTTAGCCTTCCACCGAGTACGAATATATAGATGATTTAATTAAAGAGTTTATATAGTGTGATATCCCAACAAGCTTCAACATGAAGCAAGAATCTTCGAATCTTCTCCTGCAACTAGAAATGCTATAAGAGGGGCTGAGCGAAGCTTAATTAGCCAAACAAAGGTTTACATAGGTTGGGTGGTTAGACAGATTCATGGTTACAATAGGAGGCTCACAGACAAACATGGGCATCGAGGCAATAAGCTAAAGAGCGAGACTTCTAGCAATAGGCAAAGATAGTAACGATATCTGGGTCAGGTCATCTTGCCTGTCGAGTCGTCGATGGGATCGTAAGACGGCTCCTCGTTCTCAACCTCGGTAGTAACTTCGTTCTCGTACTCGGTCTCGGCTTCCGGCTCTACTCAACACAAGAACACACGAGGCACGAAATCAAACAAGGTGCAATGTGCAAACTATAGGATGCATGTATGATGCACTTAGGATGCACAGCAGATGCACTTAGGATGCACTAGATGACAAAGTAGGAAGCACACCAGAACAACACAAGAAACATGACAATATGCCCAAGCAAGTAGGATGCAAGACAACTCTATATAGGATGCAAAACATGGCAAAGTAGGAAGCACAGAAAAACCACACAAGAAACAACAGGTTTAAATGAGGCCGGAAACTACTTAAGACAAATCCGGTAAGTCCTCATATGCATAGTTTGAAATTAGTCCAGATCTGAACAAACCTTAAGTTAAAGTTGTTAAACAGCAAGTTAACATGCACCATGATGATCTGCACGAAATTCTAGTCAAGTTTCATATAAAGTTTGTTTAAAACGGAGCTACGGTCTAGAAGATATGGTCAAAACTAGATAAGCATGGCAACGGTGGAAGATGCACCCAAACATCAAGCAAACATACTCCAAACATGTTAACAAGATGATATTATAAATCAATATGCAAAATCACTCAAGTTTCATATAGGGCACGCTCAAAACGGAGCAACGGACAAAAAGTTACACCCGAAACAAGGAACAATGCAAAGCTGAAATTAACAGCCACATAGCAACTTTGGAGCAAGAAATGTATACTCTTCAGCACTCAAACATGGTGAAAAGAAGCATGGACATGAAGTAGACATATCCTACAGCAAACAACTCCATTGGAGCAACTCCATAGGAGGCATGGATCAATAGCAACAAGCTACAACATTATGATCATGACACTAAAAACCTGACAGTAATATTTTATAGCAACTTGGGAGCAAGAATTAAATAAGCTACAGCAACCCAAATGAGCAGGTGAGGACATGGATGGATAGGCAACAACATATACAACAAGGAATGATCAATGGCCACCCCAAAACTAGCATGGATTTTCCTAGGACATCAAGCAAACATAGCATCAGGATATTACAGATTCCAGACTTAGTGAAATTTCACTAAGTGTTAAAACAGTAACATTAGCATGGCTTGTATGCGAGCATGTTTAAGTCATCTTAAATAACAACATGGCAAATGGTTTGCACCACAATAAAGAACACATGATGGGGAATCTAAAACATATGGGCATGTGACATGGGGACAAACACAACAATAGCAACGAGCTCCTCAACTAGGCATCTCGTAACAAGTTAAAAACCTAACAGCCACATGCACTTTTGCAACAGAGATAAAGATGAAAATATGAACTCTAACATGCATGCTACAGCAACCAACATGTAAAGCATCTCATGATGAACATTTTGGCATATCATTTGCTTCATTTGGATAAACATGCACCAAGTTATCACATCTCAAACATGGCATGAAAATAACTAGTAGCAGCAGTTTATATCAAGTAGCACTCTTGTCATGATGATTAAGACATCTACATGGACTCAAACAAGCATGACACAATGGAACAAAACATAGTACACATCACCACGGTCATTTTGACATATCATACGCACAAAACGGACAAGCACAGTAAAAGTTATCATCATCACAATAAGCCATCAGACAACAAAAGAACAAAAGACTTAGAGGAAAATGGGGTCAACCTCCTCGCGGGTCAACGCGGGTCCGCGGGCGAACGGGCGAACGGGCGAAGCGGGTCCGCAGGCGAACGGGCTAACGGGCGCCGAGACCCGTTAGGGTTCGTCTCCGTGGCGGCTCAATCGGATCGGTCGATCCCGAAGCTGGAGGCGGAGGCGGCGCCTCGACGCCGGCGGGAAGCGGGGCGGCAGCGGTGCTCAGGCCGACGCCGGCCGGCGCCCGGGAGGAGGAGGCAGCGGCCGGCCGGCGGAGGTGGCGGCGGCGACCCCCTCGGGCGGCAAGGCAGCGAACTCGGCCGGAGGAGCTGCGAGCTCCGGCGGGAGGCGAGCCGGGCAGCGGCACGGTCACCGGTGCCGACGGGGAGGCGGAGGCGGCGGCGCAGGTCGGCGGGCGGAGGACGAGGCGCGGGGCGCGCGGAGGGGCGCATCCCGGATCAGAGGCGGCGGCGGGCCCGCGCTGGGCCTGCGGGCCAGCGCTGTGCGAACGGCGGCGGCTGCCATGTGTCAGGCGCGGACTGGAGCGGAGGTCGCTGGACACGTCCGGCGGCGTACGGACGTGTCCGGCACGGCGAAGGAGGAGTGGAGCTAGGGTTTTTTGGACGAAAATGACAGGGGGGGACGTTTTTATAGGCACAAGGAGCTAGGGGAGTCCAATAGGGGAGCGGTTTTCAGCCACGCGATCACAATTCGACGACCGAGATGATGGGAAGGGTTGTGCTGGGTTGGTGGGCTGTAGTGGAGGGGGTCTTGGGCCTCAAAGAAGCGGTTCTTTTAGCCCACTAGGTTAACCGTTGGAGTACCAAACGAACTCCAAATGCGACGAAACTTGACAGGCGGCCTACACGTACCAAAACAACATCGCACGACAAGTCTCACTTCATTCTGGAAAGGTTACACGGCCACACACGAAAGAAGGACTCGGGGATGCCACGGGCACGTGTGAGAGCGTCGGAACTCGAAACGGACAACGGGAAGAGACGAGTGGGACCGGATGCAAGTGACAACACAAATGCAATGCAATGCACATGTCAACATGACATGGATGAAATGCACACACGCACACGACAAAACGATGAAACCCAAAATGAAAGAGAGCCCGGAAAGGAATTGATGAAGCCAAAGTTTATATATTGCCATATTGGGAAAGTGTTACATCTGGGGCATTACAAACTCTCCTCTACTACGAAAAGATCTCGTCCCGAGATCTAGGACTGGAAGAAGGAAGGGTACTCTGAACGAAGGTGATCTTCTTGTTCCCACGTAGCTTCACGGTCGGTATGGTGTGACCACTTAATTTTCAAGAACTTGATTGACTTGTTGCGGGTCTTGCGCTCGGTTTCTTGAAGAATAGCAACGGGTTGCTCTCGGTAAGACAAGTCTTGTTGAAGATCAATCTCCTCAAACAGAATAGTGCGCTCCGGCATCTTGAAGCACTTGCGGAGTTGAGACACGTGAAACACATCATGAACATTAGCGAAGTTGGAAGGGAGCTCAAGTTGATAGGCTAGATCGCCTCTTTTGCCAAGGATCTTGAAAGGGCCCACGTATCTAGGAGCAAGCTTTCCTTTGATACCAAATCTTTGGGTGCCTTTCATAGGACAAACACGGAGATAGACATGATCACCAATGTTGAAGGCCAAATCACGATGCTTGCCGTCATAGTAGCTCTTCTGACGCGACTGAGCGGCCCTAAGATTCTCACGTATGACTTTGCACATTTCTTCGGCTTCTGTGATCAAGTCATTGCCAAGAAGTTGACGTTCACCAGTCTCGGACCAGTTGAGAGGGGTACATCACTTTCCGCCATAGAGGATTTCAAACGGAGCTTTGCCGGCACTTGCTTGGAAACTGTTGTTGTAAGAGAACTCGGCAAACGGAAGACAATCTTCCCACTTCATGCCAAAAGAGATGACACAAGCTCTGAGCATGTCTTCGAGGATCTGGTTCACTCTTTCAACTTGACCACTAGTCTGAGGGTGAAACGCAGTGCTGAAACGGATCTTAGTGCCCATGGCAGACTGAAAGGAGTCCCAGAACTTGGATGTGAACAAACTTCCACGGTCTGAGGAGATAACTTGAGGAATGCCATGTAAGGACACAATTCTGGAAGTGTCCAGCTCTGCCAGTTGAGCTGCATTGGTGGATTCTTTGACTGGAAGGAAGTGAGCTACTTTGGTAAGCTTCTCAATCACCACAAAGATAGAATCATTCCCTTTCTTGGACTTGGGAAAGCCAGTGATGAAATCCATTTCAATGTGGTCGAATTTCCACTCGAGGATAGGAAGAGGTTGGAGAAGACTGGCTGGACGTTGATGCTCTGCCTTCACTCTTCTGCAGACATCACATTCATTCACGCATTGGGCAATCTCCCTTTTCATGCGAGTCCACCAGTAAGATTGCTTGAGGTCTTGGTACATCTTAGAACTTCCAGGATGAATCGAGAGGAGGGAGTCATGTGCTTCGTTCATTATGAGCTTCCTGAGATCACCCTTGGGAACCACAAGTCTGTCCTCAAAGAACAAGGTGTCTTTCTCATCAATGCGATAGCACTTGTATTTGGGAGTACCCTTTGCAATACCATGTTTCACTTTCTGCACCATAGCATCACTGAGTTGGGCCTCACGGATATGATCTTCCAATGTAGGAGCAACTTGAAGATTTGCAAGAAAGCCTTGCGGAACAACTTGAAGGTTCAGCTTCCTGAATGCTTCACAAAGCTCAGGCTGAAACGGCTTGATAAGGAGACTGTTGCAATATGCCTTTCTGCTCAAGGCATCTGCAATGACATTGGCCTTGCCAGGTGTGTATTTGATGCTTGGATCATACTCTTGGATCATCTCAACCCAACGAGTCTGGCGAAGGTTCAGGTTCGGCTGTGTGAAGATGTACTTCAAGCTCTTGTGATCGGTGAAGATGTCGACTATTCTGCCCAACAGAAGGTGTCTCCACATGATCAAAGCGTGTACCACAGCTGCTAGCTCGAGATCATGTGTGGGGTAGTTCTTCTCACTTGGCTTCAATTGACGAGAAGTGTATGCCACAATTTTCTTGTCCTGCAATAGCACACCACCAAGTCCTTGAAGAGAAGCATCACAGAATACTTCGTAGGGCTTGGAATCATCTGGAGGGGTAAGAACTGGAGCAGAGATGAGCTTTTCTTTGAGAGTTTTGAATGTCACATCACAATCCGGAGACCAGTTGTACTTGACATTCTTCTGCAGCAAGTTGGAGAGAGGCTTGGCAATCTTGGAGAAGTTCTCAACGAACCTTCTGCAATAGCTAGCAAGACCAAGAAAGCTTCGGAGTTGCTTGATGTTCTGAGGAGGTTCCCAGTTTACAATGGCTTCAACTTTCTCGGGGTTGACAGAAATACCCTCAGCAGAAATGATATGGCCCAGATACAAGACCTTATCGAGCCAGAATTCGCACTTGGAGAACTTGGCATAGAACTTATGTTCACGGAGTCTGTCGAGAACCAGACGGAGGTGCTTATCGTGATCTTCTTCATTCTTGGAGAATACCAAGATGTCATCCAGATACACAAGCACAAATTCGTTGGTGTAGGGGTTGAATATGTAGTGCATCATTCTCGAGAAGGTGGGTGGAGCATTAGCGAGGCCAAAAGACATGACTGTGTATTCATAGGAGCCGTAGCTTGTTCTGAATGCAGTCTTGTGAATATCTTCTTCACGGATTCGGATCTGGTGATAACCCATCCGGAGATCGAGCTTTGAGAATACTTTAGCTCCTTTGAGTTGCTCGAACAATTCATTGATGTTGGGGAGCGGATACTTGTTCTTTATTGTCTTCTTGTTCAATGGCCGGTAATCAACGCAAAGGCGCTCCGTGCCATCCTTCTTCTTGATAAATAAGACACCACAGCCCCAAGGAGAAGTGCTAGGCCTGATCAGACCCATACGCTCTTGCTCATCGAGCTGTTTCTTCAACTCCTTCAACTCTTCAGGGGAGAGCTTATACGGACGCCGGCATGATGGCTCAGTACCAGGCTCGAGTTCAATGACAAATTCAACTTGACGATGTGGAGGCATGCCTGGAAGCTCTTTAGGGAAAACATCTTCATATTCATTGACCACCGGAATTTGAGAGATGGCATTAATCTCGCCCTTGTCATTGAGAGAGAATAGCCTGATTGTGTTAGCTCGAGAGGCGAAGATAATCACGTCTTCGTTGGAATGAGTAAGCTTGACTTCCTTGTTTGCACAATCAATGTGAGCGTCATGTTGAGAAAGCCAATCCATCCCAAGAATAAGATCAATGTCGGAGTTGCCGAGAACAACCGGAGAAGCCAGAAAGCGGTAATCACCCATACGAATAGAAACATTCGGAGCATACAATCTAGAATTCATGTGCTTGCCTGGAGAAACAATTGATAACTCCTTGTCCAAGGGTGCCGAAATGAAATCATGCTTGGTAAAGAATGGTCTTGACATGAAGCAAAGTGATGCACCAGAATCAAACAATACTTTTGCTGGGATAGAGTTAACTGAGAGGTTACCCAATATCACATCAGAAGAATTCTCCGCTTGAGCTGCATTCATCAGATTCACTCTTGCGTGCTTGGGATTGTGCTTGACAATAGCAGTGCTGACAGGTGGAGGAGGCGGAAGGCGCCTTGGGTTGGGGCACTTGTTGGCATAATGACCCTTCTGAGTGCACTTGTTGCAAACCACTTCTGAGAGAGGACGGTGATAAGGAGCACTTGACGTGGAAGCTTGAAAGTGATTCTTTGACTGATTGCTTTGGTTGGGTGGGTGGGAGAAACCACGGCCACCAAAATTCTTGTTGTTGTTGTTGGGAGCTCGGATCACTGGAGGAGGTGGAAGCCAAAACTTCTGTTGCTTTGGGACCACTTAGGAAGAAGAGGAGGAGTGAACTGCGTCTCTGATCCTCTTTTTGGAAGCTTCCCTCTTGAGCTCGGCTGCCTCTTGCCTAAGTGCCATGTTATAGAATTGATCAAACTCATCAGGCTCGAACAGGGTGAGAGCTAGTTGGAGTTCATCCTTCAGACCACCTCGAAACTGATAGATCTTGCTCTTGGCATCTGGGATGTCTTGCTTGGCATAGCAGGCAAGGTTCTCGAACTTGACATTATATTGGTAGACAGTCATAGAGCCTTGCTTCAGGTTGCGGAATTGCTCACGCATACCCTCGATGACACTTGTTGGAATGTGGTGAGAGCGAAAGTCCTTGCAGAAGTCATCCCAGGAGATTACACGTCCCTATCTAGAATCTTTGTACTGCTGCCACCAATCAGCGGCTTGGTCCTTGAGTTGGAAGGCTGCAAACTTCACATAGTCCTCGGGCCTTACATTACTGCACTCGAAATGCTTCCTGATATCTGTTATCCAGTCTTCAGCATCTAGAGGGTCCACACAGTAACTGAATTCCTTTGGTTGGTCTGCCAGAAACTGGTTGAGCGTAGCAAAGTGAGGTTGGTTGAACAAATTGCCTTGGCCTTGGTTCCCATGAGCACCCTAATTTGCTTGAATGTTCTGCATCATTTGCATAAGCATCTGGGTGTTCTGGTTCGTCGCTTGCATAATTGCTCTCTAGGCCTCAGACGGAGGAGGAGGGGAAGGAGGACGATCAGGAACCTCTTCACCCTCTGGGTTAGCGTTGGGAACCTTTTTAGAAGCCATCCTGAATGAGATGACAACTATTAGTCATTGATTGAGAGAAAATATATAAGCTGAATCAACGGCTAGAAATTGCAACATCGTCTTCACAAGCACATTCGAACAACAATGAACGAATGTAATCCACAGTTTAATGATAACAACAATCTTCACGAGAAGCCACTTGGGAGGACAAAAGGTAAATAAAAACAACAAGGAGCAGATAGAACAAATACAAGATAGAAGCTTCGTTCGACATATTCATGTTGAAAGCTTATGGAACGTGTTACAAAAGGGTTTTGCAATCCCCGGATCAGCATAGCCAAGGACCCTATAAGATGCAACTCCCGATCGGAATAACGGCCATAAAACTACTTCACTCAATGTAGAACCCCGAACTCCATATCCCGCATTCGTTGGAAGAATGCCTACGAACTACTAGATGAACCCACCTATTAATTTCCGAAAGTTTCTAGTGATGCAATCGGGTGTTGGGGATACAGGGGAAGCATCGCGCACTCAACTCTAATCCTACATCCAGTTGTATCCATCATTCAACACATAACCAGTTATTTCCGGAAACCGTCTACCTCGGACCTTCGAAACGCATCTACTATACAAGCTATGGCAATACTCCCGAACTACCTCCCCAGTACTGGGTGACGTCGGGGTTATCTTGCCACTAACCGCATAGGAGAGTTTTCGATGTCAGCCGTCTTAAGTATTCCAGAACTGCTGCGATATGTTTGTGACGACAACACCTCGGAGCTCAACTCCCCGGGACACTGCCACAACCCCTAAATGACAGGAGGCATCGAGAACAATGTTCTCGTCACAAAGACATCGGAACAATCCAAACAATACTCGCGAGATTCCTAAATAAAAAAAATTTGGTGAAATTTTGAGAGTAGAAGATACAACAGTAATCGTCTAGAGTCCTCACCAGAGTGAAAAGAGATGAGGAGCAAAAGAAATCCTACTCTCCGATATATATATAGGACTCAAAACATTTTAAGTGTGTGCCTAGACTCAACCGTCAATGATTCGATCAATCAGTGGGGGCTTCTAGGTCGGAGAAGGCTCTGAATACCAACTTATAATGCCCAGGATGGGACTATACCTCCTACGTGTCGAGGCACGACTTAAAGGTATAAGCCCATTCTGGAATGATCTCAAGTTTGGTATCTTTGTACGACTCATGTAAAAATAGGGATGAAATTGCAAAGGATAGTTGGCTTACACTCGCCACGTCACACAATTCATTACATAAGCAAATAATCATCCAAATAACATCACAACCCGACTACGGATGAAGATCCAAATGAAAGATACCAAATACATAAAGCGACAGGTTCGAATCACCCCTAGTAGAAACCACTACTGATCATCGGGATAGTGCACATAGTATCGGCTACGTTCTTCATCGTACTCCTAGTACAGCTCCGTGCCGTCACCTGAGTAGTTCACCATAGTACCTGCATCTGGTGTGGTGTAGAAACTGTGAGCCACGGAGGACTCAGCAATCCCGTTCCCGGGTAGCAAAACTATCTAAGCCTTGGGTGTGGAACAAGGCTGAAGAAAGATAAAAGGTTGCAGCTGCACTGGCACTAGCTTACGTGTTAAGAGCGAGATGAGAGGTGCCACGAGCGACAAAGTGATCAAGAAGTGATCCTATCTAAGCACGTCAATCATAACCCCATCGTGTTCACTTCCCGAACCCCTTTCGGAAAATGACCGTCACGGTTACTCACGCTGGTAGTGTGTTCTGAACATGGTGTCAAGTTTTCTACAACCGGATATTAACAAATTCCCATCTGCCACATAATCACGGGCACGGCTTTCGAAAGTTCAAAACCCTGCAGGGGTGTTCCAACTTGGCCCATTACAAGCCCACGATCCGCGGAGTCGCAACTCCAAGGTGGGAAGGCCCGAGTATTCTCGGAATCCCGTGCTCAAGATACTCCGACTAAGGTAAGACTAATCCAACAAATCCTCCCAGCGTTCCGACACCCTAATAGTAGCCGCGCGTATCTCGTCTCAGGCCACGACCGGATAGGTCATCCTACAGGAAAATACCAGCCCTTGGGTTTCCCCAAGGTGGCCCTGCAGTCCGCCCATTTTGGACCAACACTCAAATCGAGCACTGGCCCATGGGGGTTGATTAATTAATCCTCGGGTTAATTACTCCCTCGGCAAGTTTTAGTTGTTAGGCAACTGGAGTACCAATGTTGGGACTTGCTGGAAAAGCCTTAGCGCTAAGCGGTTTATCGAGGGGGTCCCATAACCCCAACCGTGTGAGGAACGCATAATCAAGGAACATAACACCGGTTTATATGGTTCCTAGGGCGGCATGAGTGGAACAAATCACCAAGCAAGAGGCTTAGCCTTCCACCCATTACCAATATATAGATGATTTAATTAAAGAGTTTATATAGTGTGATATCCCAACAAGCTTCAACATGAAGCAAGAATCTTCGAATCTTCTCCTGCAACTAGCAATGCTATAAGAGGGGCTGAGTGAAGCTTAATTAGCCAAACAAAGGTTTGCATAGGTTGGGTGGTTAGACAGATTCATGGTTGCAATAGGAGGCTGACAGAGAAACATGGGCATCGAGGCAATAAGCTAAAGAGCGAGACTTCTAGCAATAGGCAAAGATAGTAATGATATCTGGGTCAGGTCATCTTGCCTGTCGAGTCGTCGATGGGATCGTAAGACGGCTCCTCGTTCTCATCCTCAGTAGTAACCTCGTTCTCGTACTCGGTCTCGGCTTCCAGCTCTACTCAACACAAGAACACTCGAGGCACGAAATCAAACAAGGTGCAATGCACAAACTATATGATGCATGTATGATGCACTTAGGATGCACAGCAGATGCACTTAGGATGCATTATATGACAAAGTAGGAAGCACACCAGAACAACACAAGAAACATGACAATATGCCCAAGCAAGTAGGTTGCAAGACAGATCTATATAGGATGCAAAACATGGTAAAGTAGGAAGCACAGAAGAACCACACAAGAAACAATAGGTTTAAATGAGGCCGGAAACTACTTAAGACAAATCCGGTAAGTCCTCATATGCATAGTTTGAAATTAGTCCAGATCTGAACAAATCTTAAGTTAAAGTTGTTAAACAGCAAGTTAACATGCACCATGATGATCTACACGAAATTCTAGTCAAGTTTCATATAAAGTTTGTTTAAAACGGAGCTACGGTCTAGAAGATATGGTCAAAACTAGATAAGCATGGCAACGGTGCAAGATGCACCCAAACATCAAGCAAACATACTCCAAACATGTTAACAAGATGATATTATTAATCTACATGCAAAATCACTCAAGTTTCATATAGGGCACGCTCAAAACGGAGCAACGGACTAAAAGTTACACCCGAAACAAGGAACAATGCAAAGCTGAAATTAACAGCCACATAGCAACTTTGGAGCAAGAAATATATACTCTACATCACTCAAACATGGTGAAAAGAAGCATGGACATGAAGTATACATATCCTACAGCAAACAACTCCATTGGAGCAACTACATAGGAGGCATGGATCAATAGCAACAAGATACAACATTTTGATCATGACACTAAAAACCTGACAGTAATATTTTATAGCAACTTGGGAGCAAGAATTAAATAAGCTACAGCAACCCAAATGAGAAAGTGAGGACATGTATGGATAGGCAACAACATATACAACAAGGAATGATCAATGGCCACCCCAAAACTAACATGGATTTTCCTAGGACATCAAGCAAACATAGCATCAGGATATTACAGATTCCAGACTTAGTGAAATTTCACTAAGTGTTAAAACAGTAACATTAGCATGGCATCTTTGCGAGCATGTTTAAGTCATCTTAAAGCACAACATGGCAAATGGTTTGCACCACAGCAAAGAACACATGATGGGGAATCTAAAACATATGGGCATGTGATACGTCTCAAACGTATCTACTTTTCCAAACACTTTTGATATTGTTTTGACCTCATTCTTGCATGATTTGAACTAAACTAACCCGGACTGACGATGTTTTCAGCAGAGCTGCCTGTATGTTTTTGTTGTGTGCAGGAAAACGGATTTTTAAGTATCTCAGAAAAATCCACGAAAAATCACAGAAAATCCACACACCCGAAGGAACCAGGATCCAGAAGTGGGGCCAGAGGGGGGCCAGGGGGTGCCCAGGCGCCCTGTGGGCGCCCCCCCTGGGCCGCGCCGGGGGGTCGCCTGGGTGGGGCCCACACCCCCTGGTGCCCTACTTTGCCTCGTATTTTTACTCGCGACACAAAAACCCCAGATCAGAAGTTCTTTTCGCAGTTTTCCGTCGCGGAGCCGCCGCCACCCTTTGTTCTTCCTCGGGAGGGCTAATCTGGAGGCTGAATTGGCCTCCAGAGAGGGGAGATCGTCGCCATCATCATCATCATCACCACTCCATCATCCCTCCATGACTTCTCCCTCCATGTGTGAGTAATTCCCCTGCTGTTGGCGAAGGGGATGGTAGGATTGGATGAGTTAGATCATGTAATAGTTTGTCAGGTCGTTGGGGGCATGTTGCCTATCATCTACTATGGTGTTTATCATCTTTGCTTCAACTTGTTATTCTTAATGCTTGACACTTAGGGGCCGAGTGCCATGATCTCAGATCTGAACCATATGTGTTTGCATGAATATATTTGTGTTCGTGATCCTATCTATGAGTTGTTTGCACCTATTACGGTTCGGAACCGGCGATCCCAAAAGTGACAGCTTGGGACACCAAAGAGGATGGTCCGTAGTCCGAGGGTTACATGTATCCATTGAGTTCATTGCTTTGTTCCGGTGCTCTTTGACAGGAGCACCTTAATCTCCATAAGTTCCTTTTGGCCCCGTTCGTAGCGGGATGGTAGGACAAAAGATGTTGTGCAAGTTCTTATTGCAAGCACGTACAACTACCTACGGGATACATGCCTAATGTTTGATATTTGCCTAGATGATCATTACTTTTCCCTGTGCCATGCCCCAAGTTAGAATCTATCTCATCCATGCAGCGCCCAACCATCCATCTCTCTAGCCTACAGTGTTTTAAACCCTGCTTGTCACTAGTTGCTACTTTTGCCATTTACCTTCACTATTTACTTTTGCTGTTTACTTTTACTATCACTATTATCACTATCATATCACTGTTACCACTTATCTTTTGTTGCAAGTAAGTATATTTCAGGTGCGGTTGAATTGACAACTCAACTGTCAAAGCTTATAAATACTCTTTGGCTCCCCGTGTGTCGAATCAATAAATTGGGTTATTCTTACCCGCGAAGACTATCTCGATCCCTTACGGTTGAGGGTTATCAAGTACCGTTTTCTGGCGCCGTTGCCGGGGAGCATAACAATATTTACAAGTCTACTTGAGGTATCCTACCTGCTGCACTTCATCCACTATGGGTAAGAAAGGATACCCCAAGGTTCCGATCTTACTATCTACTACAAGAAGAGGTACTGCTCTGAGCACTAGTGCTACACATGATTCACCTTCTGTTATGAGTAAGTTTGCCTCACCACCACCACATGATGCTCCTACTGAATCTGTTACTATGTCCGATACTCTTGATGATGCTTCTACTACTTTTGATGATATTAGTTCACTTGGTTATGCTCTTGAAAAACAAATTGCTGCTGCTGCTAAAAAGTCTGGAATTGAAATTCCTGTTACTCGCTACCCTATTGGTGAAACTTATGATTATCCTGATTTGAGTAAACTCAAAGAGAGGCTCCTTGATGATGATTACTGTATGCTTGATGAAGATTTATGCAGGGAACTGACAGAGTTTTCTGGCTCTGACCCCGAAGTTATTAAGAAACTATTTGAAAAGCACTCTTTGAAGAACAAAACCGTTCCTGATCCTGAATTTGCTACATCTCCTATATGCATTGATGATCCTGATTATGATTTCTCTGTTGATCTTTCACTTATACCTATGGTTGAAGCTGACCCCTTTTATGGCAGAGAAAATGATGATGCTATTGCACACCTGACTAAACTCGGTGAGTTAGGTGGCCTGTTTACCACAGATGAGAAGATACGATACTTTTATATCACCAAGCTTCTTCCTTTCTCCTTGAAGGAAGGTGCTAAAGCATGGTATGATTCACTCCCATGCGGTTCCATTAAGAGTCCTCAAGACTTAGCTCACTCTTTTGTTGATAAGTACTTTCCTGCTCACATGCAACATGCTGCTTTACAAAGAATTTATAACTTTAAACAGTTGAAGGATGAGTCCCTCCCTAAAGCTTGGGGGAGGTACTGCGGTCTGATTCGGGCTAGACCAGGACATGAAATTCCTAAGAATGAATTAATCGATATATTCTATGCTGGTCTAACTGATAAATCCAGGTCGTATTTGGACAGTTGTGCTGGTTGTGTTTTCAGGAAAAGAACACCGGACGATGCGGAAGATTTGATGGGCAGGATTGCCAAAAACCATGAAGATTAGTCTGTCCCTGAACCACCTCCACCACCAAAGAAGAGGGGCATGTTTGTTCTAAACCCCGAAGATATGCGAGAAGCAAAGAAGTCTATTAAAGAGAAAGGTATTAAAGCTGAAGACGTGAAGAATCTACCCCCTATTGAGAAGCTGTGTGAGCCTACTACTCACCCTTCTATGGTAGAGGTACACTCTCTTTTAGATTTCAACGCAAGTGACATCCCTCATGGTAAGCCTCCTGATCAATGTTTAGATGAGTTTGATAATTTTATTATGAAACAAAACCATTTTAATGAGAGGATACAAAGTCAATTGCATGATAATTCTCTTGCTATCAAAAAACTGCTTGATGTTTTAGATAGAACAGCTAATGATGTTCAATGTCTTGTGAATCATTTTGATATGGTTCAAACTCAGCTTGACCAAATTTCTAATGTGCAAAGAGATCTGCTTGCTAACAATGCCAAACAAGATAATTTGCAGGCTTTCGGGATTAAGACCCGAGGAGGAACTAGGACTCAAGATCCTCTCTATCCAGAGGGACATCCGAAGAGAATCGAGCAGGATTCTCAAATGCAGGAAGAAGAAATTGTTGGCTCTCCAAAGAAAAAGAAGAAACATAAGGAGACTGACAATTCTAATGATCCTATTGCAGATGAAGAGCCAGTTGTTGATCCCAACAGTGTATCTATATCCGATGCTGAGACTGAAGACGGTGCTGAACCTGAAGGTAAGGATAGTGAGAAGAATGATCCGCCTGAAGTTCGAGAGGAAGAAGCACCTGACAAACGTAAGAGGTACACTAAAGAAGACTTCATCGCAAGAAAACATGGGAAAGAAAGATAACCATGGGTACAGAAACCCATGCCCTTTCCAGGTAAGTCCATCAAATCTAAAGAAGAAGAGCATTATAATAAGTTTTGTGAGTGGATTAAACCTCTTTTTCTTCAAATCCCTTTGACTGATGCTATTAAGTTACTTCCTTATTCAAAATATATGAAGGATATTGTCACTAATAAAAGAAAATTTCCTAATGATGCAATATCTACTATGCTTGCTAACTACTCTTTCAGTGGCAAGATTCTTGAGAAGCTCGGTGATCCAGGTATACCCACCATTCCTTGCTCCATAATGAATAATTATGTCAAAACTGCTTTATGTGATCTTGGAGCAGGAGTGAGTGTTATGCCTCTCTCTCTTTACGAGAGGCTTTGTTTAGAGAAACTAATCCCTACAGATATCTCCCTTCAGATGGCTGACAAGTCAACCGCTGTTCCGATAGGTATTTGTGAGGATGTTCCCGTAGAAGTTGCTAATTGTTTAATTCTTACTGATTCTGTTGTGCTTGACATGCCCGAGGATGGGAGCATGTCCATTATTCTTGGTAGACCTTTTCTTAACACCGCAGGTGCTATCATTGATTGCAATAAAGGGAAGGTTACCTTCCATGTGAATGATAAAGAACACACGGTATATTTTCCAAAGAAGATCGACAGGAGGCATGGCCTCAACTCTATAGAAAATATCGAGACCGTGAAGATTGGAGAATGGGATTGTCCACTACATGTGCCTCACAAATACAAAACTATCATGGTGGGGACAATGTCCATCAAAGTAAAGGTTCAGTGATTACTTCGTAAGAGGTGAGACTTTTTGCTCTATATATCGCTTGTTTGTTGGTAAGACTTGATCAACCTTACTAGTAAACATGTTTTATATGGATAAAAAGTTGAGCTTGTTATATTTTCACTTGTTTTTAGTTTTGTCCTACTTGCTGTACCAAGTATTTATGTTTTTGAAGCTTCACAATACTACTCACTACTTCAAGTTTTCAGAGAGTTCCGCAGCTTTTTGAACTTCGAAAAATTTTCAACAGTGAAGTTTTCAGAAAAATTCCAGAAAAAATTAAATAAAAATTTCCATGTCGGGAGAGACCCAGAGGGGCCTAGGGCCAGCCAGGGCGACCCACCAGTGGCCCAGGCGGCCAGCTGGCGCGGCCCAGCCCCTGGCCGCGCCCATAGGGCGCCTGGGGCCCACAGGGGCCCCCTCCAGGTATGTCTTCTTCCTCCCTCTCTCTTTTTCTCCAAAAACCCGAGTTCTGCACTTGTTCTTGTGTTCTTGCTGTTCTTGGAGGCGATTCTTCGATCTCTCTCTACAGCCCATCATTTGAGCTGAAATTTTAAGCAAATACTCCCTGGTATGTGACTCCTCCACCCCTCCAATTAGATTTTTGATTGGTGGCTTCATTTGTGAGTATTTAGTAGTTCTTGGTGCTGTATAGATGAGCTTGCATGCATATGTAGAAAGTTATTTTTCAAGTTTTGATGCAAGTTTATGCCTTGGGCAAGTGAGTTGAGTAGTTTGCCTTAGCTCACTTTGTTTTAATCCTCGTTTTTGTAAATTGTAAAAAAAAATTCAGAAATGAGTTTGTTAGGAAGGGCAAAAGGGTGGCTGGAGAAGAGGAGGCCCGCACACTCCGATCGAGTTACTAGAGCCGCAGCTTCACCATCGACTGCTAGGGTGAGCTAATGAAGATCATGTGCCCCTGGAGTTGTTGGAAGATACAAGTCCAGCACGTGCGATGACATTTCCATGTGATGAATTCATGGGAGCTGCGGGAATCAAGGATGAGTTTTATAATCTTTGTGCTAATGCAGGTTTGACACGACTCGTCACGAGCCGTGTTACTCAGTATCAAAAACTCACCTCCAGTTTCATTAACAGTTTTAGATATAATCCTGATTCAGGTGCTATTGAGTTTAAAATTTACAATGATCTTATCACCATGACTTTGGGGAATTTTTGTCAAATAATAGGTGTGCCGAATGTTGGGAGGACGGCTAGGATGGCCACTCAGCCCTCCGAGCTGAAAACCGTCATCAACTCTCTCTGCAGCATGGGTACGAGGGATATTCATCGGTCGAAGATCTCCAGCATCTTATTTCCTCACCTCAGGTATTTTGCATATTATATTGCCAGAGGGGTGTTAGCCCGTGACAACACGAGCAGCATTTCTGCTCCGGATATTGCTATCCTGGCAGCAGCCCTCTCAGGGAGGTCTGATTATAATATGGGTGTCTTAATTGCTCGACGCCTTGCTATGAACGGTAACAAGGGGGACTTATATGGTGGCGTTTATGCCACACTTATCTTAGAACATCTTGGAGGCACCCCACACCCTGATGATAATCCTTTTACTTATTTAAGCTTTGATCTTGCTGCTATGAAAAGGCATAAGTTTGTTACCATGGGTTCTTAGCTTGATAACCTTTTTTATATCTTACGTTTCGGAACTACCGCGGAACGCGAGATCCGTCTACCTGCACCTCTTTTGTTTGACTTTTCTCGTAGGAACGGATGGTCCTTTGATGTTGTCTAGTTCGATGAGTTCATGGTCTAGCATCAGTTTCATAACCCCATGGAGGGGGTTGTGCCCGACGAGGAGAAGCACGGTGAGTTACCACATTTTCAGGAAGAGACCGCCACCGAGTTTGGTGAAGGTTCTTCCTTTGTTTGGCGCTCGGAACCTTCCTCGTGGGAGACTCCGAGGAGTTCGGTGTACGCGCCAGCATCCTTCTACGACCCTTGGACTCACCACCATACCCCCGGAGCAGGAGGCTCCTGGGGGCAGTAGCTGCTACCAACTTAGGCCAAAAGCCTAAGCTTGGGGGAGTACGTGCCCCTCTTACTTTTCCATTGTATTATCCATTTTATTCACTTTGATCTTTTCGAAGTTTTTGCCCGTTCTTCTTTATTTCTCTCTTTGCAAAAACAACAAAAAGATTTTCTCTTTCTTTTGCTTTTATTCAACCTTTGAAAAATCCAAAAAGATTTCCTTTCTCTCTTTAGTTTGCTTTGTTTTCAGAGTTCAGCTCGAGTCCGTGATGGCATTTAATTATATTTCCTACGTTCGATCGTGCAAGTGACAAGCAGTAATGACAAAGATCGACCGAAAGGAAGCAACAAGGAAGACCGGTATGAACTCTTTTTGTTTCTACTTTTGTACATATGCATGTACCTATGATCTAGAGACTAGCTTGTAGCGACATAGTGCTATGTTTACAATGCTCTTCCAGTGATTCATGCTTTCCTTGTGGCTAATCTCGAATAACTAGAGTATATAATGTGTTATTGAAATGATCTACATGCATTGCACTGTTCATAGTCTGGTATACTAAGGTGGTATTTCCCTTTAGAGAATTTTTGGATTGACTTGGCACATGCTTACACATGTTTAAGACTAAAAAGTCTACTCTGCCTTGATGATCTTTGAGTTTTAGAATAGTTATATCACTTTCATGCCCGATTCAATGTTGCTTTGTCGCTCTGCATGATTATGACCGTTATTGCTCTCTAGTTGGTCGCTTCCCAGTCTTTTGCTAAACTTCCACCTGTACTAAGCGGACTAACTGCTTGTGCATCCAAAATCCTTAAAACCAGTTATGCCATATGAGTCCACTATACCTTCCTATACATGGTATTTACCTGCCATTCCTAACGAAGACTTTCGTGTACCATCTCGAAATTAATCAAAAGCATTTCTCTTTTTGTGCCTATGTTTTAGCTCATGAGGAAGTAGTAGTTAATTCATAATCTTTTTAGGTTGGACAAGTTTCACCCCTGGATTGCATGTATAATGTGCAAACCCCTAATACGAAAAGGAACTGGCATTGAGTGCGCCCGGCTCAAAAAGATAATATAACAAACAAACCCTCCTTCACGCTTTGTTCATGAGAAATCAGAAAACTTTGGCAGTGATAAACAAAGGAGATTAAGAGGATGTGATCGTCCTCATGCGGGAGCCGTTCCTCGAAACTTGTCCAGCTCAAGAAGTGATTGAGTTATCTGCTAGCATTCGTTGACGAAATATGCACCTCTCAAAACGTTTTTATCTCTGTTTTTAAAACCAAGAGCTCTGGTACATGTTTAGTTTTTGTTTCCGACCACGGGTTTTCAACCTTGCCAATAAAAGCCACGGTTCGAGAGTCTCCACCTTCTTTCTTCAAAGCACTAACTAGGAGAGCATAATTGTCATTCTGAGTGTAATGTGCATTGTCCCAAAGTATTACATTGTCTTCTGCATACTTGTGATATGATTTATTCTGAAATTCTTAGTTCTAGTCTCATTTAAAAACTCTGGAGGAGTCTCTGCATTTATGTTTTGCTTCACTCATGGAGGCTAGCGAGATACCACCCTAATATGCACAAGCTATGTGCAATGTAATCTTGTCTTGATTTTCAGTAATATATTATTTACTTTTAAGTATTTGTGACTGGTGACTTGAAAGAAGGATTGCTCCTGCATTGTCCTCATAAGTACTGTTTCAATACTTGCTAAACTCTTTTTGTAGTACATGCTTATATACATCTAATGAAGCAAAAGAGTTTGTCAAAGTTTTCTTTGTCGTGTCCAGTTCGTTGAACTGAATTGCTTGAGGACAAGCAATATGCTAAGCTTGGGGGAGTTGATATGTCTCAAACGTATCTACTTTTCCAAACACTTTTGATATTGTTTTGACCTCATTCTTGCATGATTTGAACTAAACTAACCCGGACTGACGCTGTTTTCAGCAGAGCTGCCTGTATGGTTTTATTGTGTGCAGGAAAACGGATTTTTAAGTATCTCAGAAAAATCCACAAAAAATCATAGAAAATCCACGCACCCGAAGGAATCAGGAGCCAGAAGTGGGGCCAGAGGGGGGCCAGGGGGTGCCCAGACGCCCTGTGGGCGCCCCCCCCTGGGCCGCACCGGGGGGTCGCCTGGGTGGGGCCCACACCCCCCGGTGCCCTACTTTGCCTCGTATTTTTAATCGCGACACAAAAACCCTAGATCAGAAGTTCTTTTCGCAGTTTTCCGTCGCGGAGCCGCCGCCACCCTCTGTTCTTCCACGGGAGGGCTAATCTGGAGGCTGAATTGGCCTCCGGAGAGGGGAGATCGTCGCCATCGTCATCATCATCACCACTCCATCGTCCCTCCATGACTTCTCCCTCCATGTGTGAGTAATTCCCCTGCTGTAGGCGAAGGGGATGGTAGGGATTGGATGAGTTAGATCATGTAATAGTTTGTCAGATCGTTGGGGGCATGTTGCCTATCATCTACTATGGTGTTTATCATATTTGCTTCAACTTGTTATTCTTAATGCTTGACACTTAGGGCCCGAGTGCCATGATCTCAGATCTGAACCATATGTGTTTGCATGAATATATTTGTGTTCGTGATCCTATCTATGAGTTGTTTGCACCTATTACGGTTCGGAACCGGCGATCCCAAAAGTGACAGCTTGGGACACCAAAGGGGATGGTCCGTAGTTTGAGGATTACATATATCCATTGAGTTCATTGCTTTGTTCCGGTGCTCTTTGACAGGAGCACCTTAATCTCCATAAGTTCCTTTTGGCCCCGTTCGTAGCGGGATGGTAGGACAAAAGATGTTGTGCAAGTTCTTATTGCAAGCACGTACAACTACCTACGGGATACAAGCCTAATGTTTGATATTTGCCTAGATGATCATTACTTTTCCGTGTGCCGTGCCCCAAGTTAGAATCTATCTCATCCATGCAGCGCCCAACCATCCATCTCCCTAGCCTACAGTGTTTTAAACCCTGCTTGTCACTAGTTGCTACTTTTGCCATTTACCTTCACTATTTACTTTTGCTGTTTACTTTTACTATCACTATTATCACTATCATATCACTGTTACCACTTATCTTTTGTTGCAAGTAAGTATATTTCAGGTGCGGTTGAATTGACAACTCAACTGTCAAAGCTTATAAATACTCTTTGGCTCCCCGTGTGTCGAATCAATAAATTGGGTTATTCTTACCCGCGAAGACTATCTCGATCCCTTACGGTTGAGGGTTATCAGCATGTGACATGGGGACAAACACAATAATAGCAACGAGCTCCTCAACTAGGCATCTCGTAACAAGTTAAAAACCTAACAGCCACATGCACTTTTGCAACAGAGATAAACATGGCAATATGAACTCTAACATGCATGCTACAGTAACCAACATGTAGAGCATCTCATGATGAACATTTTGGCATATCATTTGCTTCATTTGGATAAACATGCACCAAGTTATCACATCTCAAACATGGCATGAAAATAACAAGTAGCAGCAGTTTATATCAAGTAGCACTCTTGTCATGATGATTAAGACATCTAGATGGACTCAAACAAGCATGACACAATAGAACAAAACATAGTACACATCACCACGGTCATTTTGACATATCATACGCACAAAACGGACAAAAACAGTAAAAGTTATCATCATCACAATAAGCCATCAGACAACAAAAGAACAAAAGACTTGGAGGAAAACAGGGTCAACCTCCTCGCGGGTCAACACGGGTCCGCGGGCGAACGGGCGAACGGGTGAAGCAGGTCCGCGGGCGAACGGGCTAACGGGCGCCGAGACCCGTTAGGGTTCGTCTCCGCGGCGGCTCAATCGGATCGGTCGATCCCGAAGCTGGAGGCGGCGGCGGCGCCTCGACACCGGTGGGAAGCGGGGCGGCAGCGGTGCTCGGGCCGGCGGCGGCCGGCGCCCGGGAGGAGGAGGCAGCGGCCGGCCGACGGAGGTGGCGGCGGCGACCCCCTCGGGCTGCGAGGCAGCGAGCTTGGTCGGAGGAGCTGCGAGCTCCGGCGGGAGGCGAGCCGGGCAGCCGCGCGGTCACCGGCGCCGGCGGGGAGGCGGAGGCGGCGGCGCAGGTCGGCGGGCGGAGGACGAGGCGTGGGGCGCGCGTAGGGGCGCAGCCCGGATCGGAGGCGGCGGCGGGCCCGCGCTGGGCCTGCGGGCCGGCGCGGTGCGAACGGTGGCGGCTGCCATGTGTAAGGCGCGGACTGGAGCGGAGGTCGCTGGACACGTCCAGCGGCGTACGGACGTGTCCGGCGCGGCGAAGGAGGAGTGGAGCTAGGGTTTTTTGGACGAAAATGACAAGGGGGACGTTTTTATAGGCACAAGGAGCTAGGAGAGTCCAAATGGGGAGCGAATTTCGGCCACGCGATCACAATTCAACGACCGAGATGATGGGAAGGGTTGTCCTGGGTTGGTGGGCTGTAGTGGAGGGGGTCTTGAGCCTCAAAGAAGAGGTTCTTTTAGCCCACTAGGTTAACCGTTGGAGTACCAAACGAACTCCAAACGCGACGAAACTTAACAGGCGGCCTACACGTACCAAAACAACATCGCACGACAAGTCTCACGTCATTCCGGAAACGTTACACGGCCACACACGAAAGAAGGACTCGGGGATGCCACGGGCACGTGTGAGAGCGTCGAAACTCGAAACGGACAACGGGAAGAGACGAGTGGGACCGGATGCAAGTGACAACACAAATGCGATGCAATGCACATGACAACATGACATGGATGAAATGCACACACGCACACGACAAAATGACGAAACCCGAAATGAAAAAGAGCCCGGAAAGGAATTGATGAAGCCAAAGTTTATATATTGCCATATTGGGAAAGTGTTACATCTGGGGCATTACAAAGCTTTGGGTGAAACTTGTTTGCATAAAACATGCAATTCAAGACATAGTCCACTATTCAAGTTGTATATAAGTGTTGCATGGAGTCCTAGATGGAAGTTTAACATAACTAGATGACTCATTGCGCCAATAGCGCAAAAAGCATCGGCCAGCCAGGTATTTAAAGCATGTGTATGTGATAATTTAATGCATATATATATGATGATATACAAAGAGGAAGCAATGATATTACTTTATAGCATATGTTTATCTCGTACTACTGATACATACTGTTCTAAGAAATTTACAATGAGCATAAGCAAATAGAAACTTAGTTTTAATACACAGTGCTGATACATAGTATTGGCGCATCATATATATGGTTGTAGTTATGAGTCGATGATCATCAGGTAGAGTCGTTGATACATATGCCCTAAATCTCCATTGGCAGTACATCATTACCTAAAGCAGAGATTCCTTCTATATCATCGTCCAGGCTCCAATAATATTTGTTTGTCTGTTGAAGATCATACTCTAACTGTGTAGTTGCATCATTCAGACGATCAGCAACATATCTTACCTGTGACAAAACATGATTTAGATTTTTATCTTTGGATGTTGATCTTCCGGTGAAGTTGGCATCTATTGTACAGTAAAGTTCTTTTACTGCTATGTGATTTCCATTGAGGGTGCTAGATTTAGGTCGATGATGTTTTCATCTTGTGGTCACTACAAATACAGAATCTTCTCCAACATTACTTAGGAGCAGAAACCACTTGCTAAAAAAAGTTCAATTGGGTCAAGCAAAGGGAATGAGCACCGAAAAGGATACAAAGGAGCAATATTTCTTGAAAGCATGGCTGGACCAACTCTTTGTTGGCTGCAAGCGGTCGTGATGTTACAACCTATAGCTCCAACGGCATGCATCATATGACATTTCACAATAGCAATGTGAGACTCATTATTTAGGTAAATTTTGTGATATTGGGCATAAATGAGCAATTCCAGCTATATAAACACAAAATTACCAAATTATGGAAGGTACTAACGAACCATAACACTTTTCAGTAAGAACTTCATAGTGAGCACTAAAACTAAAGTCAACCAAACAATGCACTTTAAAATGAACTATCATTTGAACTGAAATGTGTTAAGAAGTCCCGATTGATCACTCATGATATGAAGAATGGTTGTACCATATATAAAAAGCATACCTTGGTATGGTAGTCACTTTGTCCTGCTCAATTGAAGTGGTGATCCAATGCGTCAGTATCATATCACTCTGGAGCTATAATCCAACAACGGCGAAGTATGAAATTCTGAAAAGATTACAGTGAATCTAGAAAAGTGAACACATACATATATATTCCTGGGGCCTTGCTCATATATATATATATATATATATATATATATAGTTTTAATGGAGGTATTGTCAAAAAGGTAGCAAGCAAGCTTCAGAGTGCGGCTACAAATCTCAAATTAAAACATGACAAATCAGGCATGATAAATTAATACTCATGGAACTGAAATAGTACAAAGCTAGCCTGCCAAATAACTTTTCGATCCAAGAAAGAAAATAATGAAAATAAACCCCGATGAAAAATTTATAATCCAGTAATGTACTCCCTCCGTCCGGAAATACTTGTCGGAGAAATAGATGTATCTAGACGTATGTTAGTTCTAGATACATCCATTTTCATCAATTTTTGCGACAAGTATTTCCAAACGGAGGGAGTAAGTTATTCCTAATTCTTCTTAAATACAATTTAATGTTAAGTAATAACAGTCAGAAATGATAATAACAATTTATACCAACGCAAGATGTGAAGCTGAACAACCAATATAGCTCTTTATTTCCTTAGCTGCTTGCTACTTCTCGAGATTGCGTTGTATTCCCTCGAAGAGGAAAGGGAGATGCAGCACAGTAGCGTAAGTATTTCCCTCGGTTTTTGAGAACCAAGGTATCAATCTAGTAGGAGACCACGCGCGAGTCCCTCGCACCTGCACAAACAAATAAGAACTTCGCAACCAACGCGATGAGGGGTTGTCAATCCCTTTACGGTCACTTATGAAAGTGAGATCTGGTAGAGATGATAGTTTATATTTTTAGTATTTTTGTTTATAAGAACAGAAAGTAAAAGCAGAAAAAGTAAAGTAGAAGTAGATTGATATGTTGAGAATAGACCCGGGGGCCATAGTGTTCTCTAGTGGCTTCTCTCATGATAGCGATATTCTACGGCGGGTAAACAAATTACCGTCGAGCAATTGATATAAAACGAATAATTATGAGACTATCTGGGCATGATCATTGTATATAGGCATCACGTCCGAGACAAGTAGACCGACTCCTGCCTGCATCTACTACTATTACTCCACACATCGACCGCTATCCAGCATGCATCTAGTATATTGAGTTCATAAGAACAGAGTAACGCCTTAAGCAAGATGACATGATGTAGAGGGATAAACTCAAGCAATATGATGTAAACCCCATCTTTTTATCCTCGATGGGAACAATACAATACGTGCCTTGCTGCCCCTACTGTAACTGGGAAAGGACACCACAAGAATGAACCCAAAGCCAAGCACTTCTCCCATTGCAAGAACTATAGATCTAGTAGGCCAAACCAAACCAATAATTCGAAGAGACTTGCAAGGATATTATGAGCACACATAAAGAGTTCAGAAAAGAATCAAATATTTCTCATAGATAATCTTGATCATAAACCCACAATTCATCGGATCTCGACAAACACACCGCAAAAAGAGATTACATCGAATAGATCTTCTCGAAGACCGAGGAGAACTTTGTATTGAGATCCAAAGAGAGAGAAGAAGCCATCTAGATACTAGCTATGGACCCGAAGGTCTGTGGTAAACTACTCACAACTCATGGTGAGGGCGATGATGATGATGTAGAAGCACTCTGTGATGGATCTCCCCTCCGGCGGAGCTCCGGAACAGGCTCTAAGATGGGATCTCATGGGAACAGAAGGTTACGGCAGTAGAACTAGGGTTTTTTCTCCTCCTATTATGGTTTCGGGGTACGTAGGCTTATACAGGAGGAAGGAGGACACCGGGGGACTCACGGGGGACCCACGAGGCAGGGGCCGCGCCCTGGGCAGCGGAGTGCACCCCCACCCTCGTGGGCACCTCGTGGCCCCTACTCCGTGGTTCTCAAGTCTCTCATGCGTGATTTTCTCCAAAAATATCTCTCCCGAATGTTTCATTCCGTTTGGACTCTGTTTGATATCCCGTTTCTGTAAAACCCTAAAACAGACAAAAACAGCAATCTGGACTAGGCCTTTGGGTTAGTAGGTTAGTCCCAAAAATAATATAAAAGTGTATGACAAAGCCAATTAAACATCCAAAACATCATAAATAATAGCATGGAACAATCAAAAATAATAGATACATTGGAGACATATCAACCATCCCCAAGCTTAATTCATGCTCGTCCTCGAGTAGGTAAATGATACAAACATATTTTTTGATGTGGAATGCTAACCAACATAGTTTTTCAATGTAATTCTCTTAATTGTGGCATGAATGTTCAGATCTGAAAGGTTCAAGATAAAAGTCTATATTGACATAAGAAATAATAATACTTCAATCATACTAACGAAGCAATCATGTCTTCTCAAAATACTATGGATAAAGAAAGTTATCCCTACAAAATCATATAGTCTGGCTATGCTCCCTCTTCATCACACAAAATATTCATATCATGCACAACCCCGATTTCAGCCAAGCACTTGTTTTCATACTCTATTCTTTCAAACCTTTCAACTTTCACGCAATACATGAGCGTGAGCCATGGACATAGCACTATGGGTGGAATAGAGAGGTGGTTGTGGAGAAGACAAAAAGGAGGGAGATAGTCTCACATCAACTAGGCGTATCAACGGGCTATGGAGATGCCCATTAATAGATATCAATGTGAGTGAGTAGGGATTGCCATGCAACGGATGCACTAGAGCTAAATATGTATGAAACCTCAACAAAAGAAACTAGTGGGTGTGCATCCAACTTGCTTGCTCACGAAGACCTAGGGTATTTGAGGAAGCCCAGCGTTGGAATTTACAAGCCAAGTTCTATAACGAAGATTTCCACTAGTATATAAAGTGACTAAGCATGAGACTCTCTACAATGAAGAACATGGTGCTACTTTGAAGCACAAGTGTGGAAAAAAGATAGTAGCAATTGACCCTTTTTCTTTTGTCTTTTTTTTGGTCCTTTCTTTTTTCTTTGGCCTTTCCCTTTTTTCTCTTTTTTTTTGCGGAGGGGCTTTATTGATTTAGCCTTTCCTCCCATGGGACAATGCTCTAATAATGATGATCATCTCACTTTCATTACAACTCGATATTACAACTCGATACTACAACAAAGTATGACTCTCTATGAATGTCTCCAGTGGTATACCGGGATGTGCAAAGAAACAAGAGTGACATGTATGAAAAATTATGCATGGTGGCCTTTCCACAAATACGATGTCAACTACATGATCATGCATGACAATATGACAATATGAAGCGTGTCATATGAACGAAACGGTGGAATGTTGCATGGCAATATATCTCGGAATGGCTATGGAAATGCCATGATAGGTAGGTATGGTGGCTGTTTTGAGGAATATATGGTGGCTGTTTTGAGGAAGGATATATAGTGGGTTTATGGTACCGGCGAAAGTTGCGCGGTACAAGAGAGGCTAGCAATGGTGGAAGGATGAGAGTGCGTATAATCCATGGACTCAACATTAGTCATAAGAACTCATATACTTATTGCAAAAATCTATGAGTTATCAAAACAAAGCAATCAACGCATGATCCTAGGGGGGAGGTTGGTAGGAGTTAACCATCGCGCGCCCCCGACCTCTACACAAAGGTTGGCACTTTACAAATACCTCATGCTCTAACTTCGTCACATAGTGGTTCACCATACGTGCATGCTACGGGAATCACTAACCTTAACACAAGTATTTCTCAATTTCATAATAACTCCACTAGCATGACTCTAATATCACTTTCCTAAAATCTCAAAACAATTATCAAGCATCCAACATCTCATCATATTCAATGCACTTAGTGTGAAAGTTTTTACTACATTGATATTGGATGTCTATCATGTGAAGACTAGTTTTTTTAGCCTAAACACATTACCATGCTGTTTTCATAGACTCTCAGAAGGATATAAGTGCAGCATGAGAGTTCAACAATTTCTTCAAAATATTATCACCACCGTGCTCTAGAAGATATAAGTGAAGCACTAGAGCAAAAACTATTCAACTCTAAAGATATAAGTGAAGCACTAGAGCAAAAACTATTCAACTCTAAAGATATAAGTGAAGCACATAGAGTGTTCTATCAATTCCTAGACCATATTTAACTCTCTCAAATAGGTGTGTCCAGCAAGGATAATTGTGGCAAACTAACAAGCAAAGACTCAAATTATACAAGACGCTCCAAGCAAAACACATATCATGTGGTGAATAAAAATATAGCTCCAAGTATAGTTACCGATGGATGAAGATGAAAGAGGGGATGCCTTCCCGGGGCATCCCCAAGCTTAGGATTTTGATTGTCCTTGAATTTTACTTGGGGTGCCATGGGCATACCCAACCTTACGCTCTTGCTACTCTTTGTTCCATAGTCCATCAAAGCAATACTCAAAACTTGAAAACTTCACAACACAAAACTTAGACAAAAATCTCGTGAGCTCCGTTAGTATAAGAAAGAAAACCACTACTCAAAGGTATTGCAATGAATTCATTCTTTGTTTATATTGGTGTTAAACCTACTGTATTCCAACTTTCCTATGGTTCATACCTCCCAATATTACTCATAGATGCATTGAAATAAGCAAACAACACACGAAAAACAAAATCTGTCAAAAACAGAACAGTCTATAGTAATCTGCAGGTTTCGCATACTTCTGTAACTACAAAAAATTCAAACTAAATTAGTAAACGTGACGAATTTGTCTATTAATAATCTGCAAAAAGAATCAATTGAATAGCACGCTCCAGTAAAATCTGATGACCATTCTAGCTAGCGCTAACAATTCTGTTTTTCACAGCAAGATCATATAAACTTCACACAAGTCTTCCCAAAGGTTCTACTTGGCAAAAACACTAAAAAAACATGAAATCGCATCTAAACAGAAGATAGATGCAATATTTATTCCCTAACAGCAGCAAAAACAAAAAATATAAAATTCGGTTGCCTCCCAACAAGCGCTATCATTTTACGCCCCTAGCTAGGCACGATACAAGGATAAATCTAGGTATTGCCATCTTTGGAAGGCAATCCATAAGTGCCTCTCATAATAGATTCATATGGTAATTTGATTTTCTTTCTAGGAAAGTGTTCAATTCCCTTCCTTAATGGAAATTGGAATCTAATATTTCCTTCCTTCATATCAATAATTGCACCAATCGTTCTAAGGAAAGGTCTACCAAGAATAATAGGACATGAAGGATTGCCATCTATATCTAGAACAATGAAATCTACGGGCACATAATTCCTATTGGAAACTATAAGAACATCATTAATTCTTCCCATAGATTTCTTAATAGTGGAATCCGCAAGATGCAAATCTAAAGAACAATCATCAAGCTCATGAAACCCTAGCAAATCACACAAAGTTTTTGGGATAGTGGAGACACTTGCACCCAAATCACACAAAGCATAGCATTCATGATCTTTAATTTTTATTTTAATAGTAGGTTTCCACTCATCATAAAGCTTGCTAGGGATAGAAACTTCCAATCAAAGTTTTTCTTCATAAGATTGCATCAAAGCATCAACTATGTGTTTGGTGAAAGCTTTATTTTGACTGTAATCATGCGGAAAATTTAGTACGAATTGCAACAAGGAAATACAATCAATCAAAGAGTAATTATCATAATTGAATCCCTTGAAATCGAAAGTAGTGGGTTCATCACTATGCAAAGTTTTAATCTCTTCACTCCCACTTTTAACAATTTTAGCATCAAGATCTAAAAACTCCGAATCATTGGGACACCTTAAAGCAGAATCATCTCGAATCCTATCTTTATCAAGATTTATACTATAAAACAAGGATCTAATAGGAGACACATCAATAACTTTCAGATATTCATCTTTATTTTCATGATCTTCCAGTTTAGCAGCCATCTTATTGATCAAGGTGGACTGTTTATCTGAAATTTGGGCAATTAATTTCTCAAGATGAGCAAACTAAGATTAGAAACCATAAAATTCCTTAGACATATCATCAAGGTCTTTATTCATATATTCCATAAAAAATTATGTTCTTTAAGCTCAATTCTGAAGAAATCATTATGCTCAAATTGTATAGTCATAAAGTGTCTAACATTGTTTCCAATCTCCTCCAGCTTCTTGAGGTGAGGGTCAACACTAATAGGGAGAGCCATAGTGACAAGCAAGCAATCCAACACACACAAGCAAACAAGAAGCAAGCGAACGATAAACACACGGCGGAAGAAGGGCAGATAAAACGGCAAGGGTGAAGTGGGGGAGAGGAAAACGAGAGGCAAAAAATGTAATGCGAAGGATAAGGGTTTGTGATAGGTACTAGGTATATGACTTTTGCGTAAGCCTCCTCGGCAACGGCGCCAAAAATTCTTCTTGCTACTTCTCGAGCTCGCGTTGTATTCCCTCGAACAGGAAAGGGAGATGCAGCACAGTAGCGTAAGTATTTCCCTCAGTTTTTGAGAACCAAGGTATCAATCCAGTAGGAGACCACGCGTGAGTCCCTCGCACCTGCACAAACAAATAAGAACTTCGCAGCCAACACAATAAGGGGTTGCCAATCCCTTTACGGTCACTTACGAAAGTGAGATCTGATAGAGATGATAGTTTATATTTTTGGTATTTTTGTTTATAAGAACAGAAAGTAAAAGCGGAAAATGTAAAGTAGATGTAGATTGATATGTTGAGAATAGACCCGGGGCCATAGTGTTCTCTAGTGGCTTCTCTCAAGATAGCGATATTCTACGACGGGTAAAAAAATTACTGTCGAGCAATTGATAGAAAATCGAATAATTATGAGACTATCTAGGCATGATCATTGTATATAGGCATCACGGCCGAGACAAGTAGACCGACTCCTGCCTACATCTACTACTATTACTCCACACATCGACCGCTATCCAGCATGCATCTAGTGTATTGAGTTCATAAGAACAGAGTAACACCTTAAGCAAGAGGACATGATGTAGAGGGATAAACTCAAGCAATATGATGTAAACCCCATCTTTTTATCCTCGATGGAAAAAATACAATACGTGCCTTGCTGCCTCTACTGTCACTGGGAAATGACACCGCAAGATTGAACCCAAAGCCAAGCACTTCTCCCATTGCAAGAAATATAGATCTAGTAGGCCAAACCAAACCAATAATTCGAAGAGACTTGCAACGATATTAGGAGCACACATGAAGAGTTCAGAAAAGAACCAAATATTTCTCATAGATAATCTTGATCATAAACCCACAATTCATCGGATCCCGACAAACACACCGCAAAAAGAGATTACATCGAATAGATCTCCTGGAAGACCGAGGAGAACTTTGTATTGAGATCCAAAGAAAGAGAAGAAGCCATCTAGATACTAGCTATGGACCCGAAGGTCCGGGGTAAACTACTCACAACTCATGGTGAGGGCGATGATGATGATGTAGAAGCACTCCGTGATGGATCCCCCCTCCGGGGGAGCTCCGGAACAGTCTCCAAGATGGGATCTCACGGGAACAGAAGGTTACGGCAGTGGAACTAGGGTTTTTCTCCTCCTCTGATGGTTTCGGGGTGCGTAGGCTTATATAGGAGGAAGGAGGACACCAGAGGACTCACGGGGGACCCACGAGGCAGGGGCGCGCCCTAGGTAGGGGGTGTGCCCCCCACCCTCGTGGGCACCTTGTGGCACCTACTCCGTGGTTCTCAAGTCTCCCGTGCGTGATTTTCTCCAAAAATATCTCTCCTGAAGGTTTCATTCCGTTTGGACTCCGTTTGATATCCCTTTTCTGTAAAACCCTAAAACAGACAAAAACATCAATCTGGACTGGGTCTTTGGGTTAGTAGGTTAGTCCCAAAAATAATATAAAAGTGTATGACAAAGCCCATTAAACATCCAAAACATCATAAATCATACCATGGAACAATCATCAAAAATTATAAATACGTTGGAGACGTATCACTGCTCCAACAGCCTTATTTGCATCAGTAATTAAATACACGAGGTGCATAAACATACTATTCCCCATTACTTATTGTGTGTACCAGTAACGACAGGAAGCTTATGCCTCACATAATCAAATTACATTTTGAAAACAAAGGTGATATAGAAACACAAACTTAATAAGCATCTAAGTGCGTGTTTGCAACACATAACTCTAATGCATTGGTATCATGAAAATCAACTCATACTTGACAAAACTTAGTTTTTGAATTAAGTTACTATTATACATATATCTAGTGACAGGTTAATCATTTATGTCTTTATAAAGATGGCATCATACTCCCATAGCTTGCAAACTCCCATTTCCCTTAGTAGATTGATTTACATGGCTACACTCGCCAATGAGATCTATGGCGGCATAGAAATCAAATGCATGCTCAATCAAGGATCTTATTAAGCTGTACTGGTTGAGGCATTGCTAACTAATGACCAACTATACAAGAGAAATTTATACAATGTCATTAGTCTCCTCTCAAATTATCATTATGCAGCGCTTTACTCAGCTAGTGTGGATTTCGCATAGTAAGGTTTTAAGAAGATATCTTGAAATGTATGTGTTCGTCTCAATACTCCATGAAAAAGCAACACTTAACTTGTAGCTCACTTCTTGGTCTAGCTCACTAATCATTAAAAAAATACACGTACATACTGGATAACAAGGTAGAGAACATAGGTACTAGACGGTAGTACTGAAAATAGTAGCACACAATTATGAGTTATTTACCAGAAAAGTGGATGTCGTGTGTATTGAGGAATAATTATATCTATTACAGAGGTAATGACAGTACCAATACTCGTACTACCATTGCTGAATAACAGAGTTGTAGGGTAAATAAATGTCACAACAGCATCTCGTTTCCTTGATATTAAGGGCAGATATTAAGTGTCTAATGCTCAGTATCGAGTATTTTGTTACAAATCACCAGCAAAAGCTCTAGCAAAATTTTAGTACATATGCAATCCATGATGTATAATTACTTGTGCTTTTGCCGTCTACTTAGACCAATCAGACACATAATCACCTTAAAATTAGACTCTGTGATTTCTTTGAAAGTTTACCTAAAAATAGTAAACTACATGATAGCATACCATGCAGGTTAGCAAGCCTGTGTAAAGACATGATTGGTTACAAAACTACATCAGTGCATTGTATCTCTCATCCTGGGCGGACTTGAGGAACGCTTGCCTCATCTCGAGCTAATTGTCATGAAGACATCGTCACGCCAGACTCCAAGTTGCAGAGCCACCTCCTCAACTAGTGTGGATTTGGGATTGCCATGCACTACATCCAGCACAGACTTGCTAACACTTACCTAATTTTTTGTTTTCTCCCAACTGTTTAACATATATCTCTTCGTATCCAGCTTGCAAAGGAAAGTGTGCTATAATTGTTTCTATAAAATTTGAACAAATCAAAGCAAGTGTTCAGTTTATTTTTCACCAGCTGTTCATTGGATCCTACTCTAGTTGTAAGGAGTTTATAAAGTATGAATCATATTCAGCAAATAATATGTCGCCTATATAATAACATCTTAGGCCAACAATGCCTTGAAGGAGAGCAATATATCAATATATCTATGATAGATGAGGAATGCAAATAATTTTCCCGTACATCAGAGCTAAAAAGTTTAAATCTATGGTTAATGAGCAAATCAAATTCCAATAAGTATGCAATGATGCAATGGTCAGGAGCTAATATCATCAATATTGTAATCTACTTTTGTAAAGAAAGAACCTCATCAATATTGTATTTTGATTCCGCAGTCGTTCACTCCAGAAGTTAAGGTCCCAGTGTGCCAGATCATTGGCTTTTGCAGAACCAAAATCTTTCAGAGGCTTTTAGATCTTCCATATCTGCATTAAGAAAAGCAACAATTAAGACATATGTGTATTTCAGCCTAGTTCCTAGCCTTCATAAAAGGAAATATAAGAACAATAATTAATGAAGGAGATATAATACTGATGGATAGGACAAACGACCATGGCCGGTTGCTTGTATACAGTTGCGGGCTGCCGATCCAGCGCACACCCCAACGACCGTGCATGTGTTTGATCCAGTGTCGTGCTTACGTCAAAGGTACGCCAGGCTGACCAGCGCTCCCCGCACCACGGTACGAAAAACAGCCATCTCGGCATGGCTATCCACCTCTATTCCCCATGCTTGCTACTGCGTGTGTCCGCTCGTGCTTGTGTTGTGCATTTATGTTGGATTGCTACTGCATTTGTTTGTTGCGGCATGTCATCTGATCAGCATTTTTTAAGCCATCGCCGGTTAAGCGGCAAGGATTGTCTTTTGTTTGCTGCAGCATGTCATCTGATATCAGGGTTGATTCATCAAGGTAAGTTGCTACATACTTCACATGTAGCAATCTCATGTTTTTGTAGTTTACCATCATTGATATCTGAGATAAACCTTAGCATTATTCTTAATGATATTCCCTTTGCGGGATCTACAATAGCAACAGTCACCTATTGAGAAGAAATGAACATATCTCATTTATACGCAATTCCTAGTTCTATTATTTAAAAAGGAAGTACACATTGCAAGACATAAGTGTAGAAAGGTATCATCGTATTAGCAAAACATGTTGCAAGATGGCACTAACCCAGGGAAATAATTTTTTTATATTTAAAATCACGAAAAACCATAGCAATTATTTTCCTTCTGTCGCCTGAATAATCCCGTAGCATGAGAAACAAAAGATTGGGTTGTTGTGCAGGTTCAAACAAACAATATATATGTATCTGTTGCACCTAAAAGCAGCTATCAATATTACAGAGATCAAAATACTATTAAATATACAATGCAACCTAATGATACTAAAATATGCTTGGCGGCACTATATCTTGCCATTGTAATTCAGTCTTTGCTTGAAAACAGTTTTCCCTAAAGCAAAGCAGCAGTCCGATCGATGAACCACGCTCTTGGAAGGCAGCAGGAATGACTCTCACAATTGAGATCAGTTCTCCATATGTCATCTACCAGAGCTACAAGGACGGTTAAGAGAATATACTGGTCTAGAAATAATGCAAAGAGGGGTCATGAAGAAGGTATCTATCATTAGTGAAAACTGAATCAGACAACTATTTTATTGTGAGTTACTATATATGTATTTTTAATATAACTCGAAAAAAGAATGTATTTTTAATATTCTTGTTAATACAGACCAAGGAAAGGGTGTATACTCAGATTTAAATTGTAAACTAAAACCTGGAATGATATTAGCGAAAACAAAATAAGGAACATGAGATATATCACATGTGTGAAGCTACCACATGTTAAACGGTTGATATTAACAGACAAAGTAGTATGAAAGTGTTATTTGTACTTGTTAAAGAAGATAGCCTCTTCTTCCTTTTTTGCAGTGGAGTAATCTAGCAATTCAGCAATACCCGAGTTTTGGTGACCTTGATTTCTTCTCCCACCATCAAAAAAGCCTTGATGCAAATGTGCTCAGTTTTAACAGAACCCTATTAATAGAAAGATTCCAAATTAAGGAAAGTAATCTCCTGGTAAAATCTTAATTCATGAACAATTTGAGATGTTGAGCATACTGTTTGCTTCTCAAAGAGTGTGCCAAGATTGATGCTCTGGGGATAGAAATCAACTCGAATGCAGCAACCACTATCAGACTTTCTTCACGTCTCTCGACAACAAGTTGTGTTGGGTCCTCATTCGTAGAAAACAATGTTACCAAGTCCATCCACCACATTAGGACACATACTGAGATAAAAGGGCTAGAAGATACTTGCCCTTTCCATGGCGTAGGCAGCATCGGTCAGCACGGTGGAGCTGTGCCATAGGGAGAGTGCTGGATCGGAGACCCGTACGGCTATTCCTGAGCTGGGTGGACTGGTAGCTTGCGTCGGCACGGGAGTGTCCTTGGTGAATCTGCTAATCATTAAATTTTCCATGACCATGAAAAGATAAACATGAAGGTCAGGCATAGGATATAGTTAGATGCATATAAATAGCTGTTGGGGGAACGTAGCATAATTCAAAAAATTTCTACGTCTTCACCAAGATCCAACTATGGATACATCTAGTAACGAGCAAGTAAGAGTGCATCTACATACCATTATGTAGATCGCGTGCGGAAGCTTTCAATGAAGTGGGGACGAAGTAGTCGTACTCTTCACGTTCTTCGTCACCGATGATCTAGCGCCGAACGGACGGCACCTCCGCGTTCAACACACGTACGGTGCAGCAACGTCACCTCCTTCTTGATCCAGCAAGGGGGGAGGAGAAGTCCTCAGAGATCCGGCAGCACGACGGCGTGATGACGGATGCAGTGGAGATCGCAGCAGGGCTTCGCCGGGCGCCCTGCGTTGGGAGTATGGAGGTGTGACGGGAGGGGGAGAGGCGCCAGGGCTTGGGTGCGGCTGCCCTCTCCCCCCCACATATATATAGGGGGCCAAGGGGGGCGCCAGGACCCCCTGCAGATCCAATCTGCAAGGGGGCGGCGGCCAAGGGGGGTTCCTTGCCCCCCAAGGCAAGTGGAGCCCCCTCCCCCTTAGGGTTTTAACCCTAGGCGCATGGGGAGGTGGGCCCCCTTGTGGTGCGACAGCCCTGCGGGCTGGACACTTCCCCTTGCGGCCTAGGGGCCCCACCGGGATGGGTGGCCCCACCCGGTGGACCCCCAGGGCCCCTCCGGTGGTCCCGGGACGCTCCCGGTGACCCCCGGAGATCACCCGTTGGCCGAAACTGGACTTACTATATATCAATCTTTACCTTCGGACCATTCTGGAACTCCTCGTGACGTCCGGGATCTCATCCGGGACTCCGAACAACTTTCAGGTTTCCACGTGCATTTATCTCTACGACCCTAGCGTTACCGAACCTTAAGTGTGTAGACCCTACGGGTTCGGGAGACACGTAGACATGACCGAGACCACTCTCCGGTCAATAACCAACAGCGGGATCTAGATACCCATGTTGGTTCCCACATGTTCCTCGATGATCTTCATCGGATGAACCACCGTGTCAAGGATTCACTCAATCCCGTATGTTATTCCCTTTGTCCATCGGTATGGTACTTGCCCGAGATTCGATCGTCGGTATTCCCAATACCTTGTTCAATCTCGTTATGGCAAGTCTCTTTACTCGAACCGTAATCCATCATCCCGTGACTAACTACTTAGTCACATTGAGCTCATTATGATGATGTATTACCGAGTGGGCCCAGAGGTACCTCTCCGTCATACGGAGTGACAACATTTCAGTCTCGGTTTGTACCAACTCAACAGACACTTTCGGAGATACCCGATGCGTACCTTTATAGCCACCCAGTTACGTTGTGACGGTTGGCACACCCAAAGTACTCCTACGGTATCCGGGAGTTGTACAACCTCATGGTCTAAGGAATAAATACTTGACACCGAAAAGCTTATGCATTACGAACTATACGATCTCGTGTTATGCTCAAGTTTGGGTCTTGTCCATCACATCATTCTCCTAATGATGTGATCCCGTTATCACTGACATCTCATGTCCATGGTCAGGAAACCGTGATCATCTATTGATCAACGAGCTGGTAACTAGAGGCCTACCAGGGACTCATTGTGGTCTGTGTATTCACACATGTATCGATGTTTCCGTACAATACAATTCAAGCATGAATAACAGACAATTATCATGAACAAGGAGATATAATAATAATGCTTTTATTATTGCCTCTAGGGCATATCTCCAACAGTCTCCCACTTGCACTAGAGTCAATAATCTAGTTACATTGTGATGTATCGAACACCCATAGAATTCTGGTGTTGATCATGTTTTGCTCGTGAAAGAGGTTTAGTCAACGGGTCTGCTACATTCAGATCCGTATGCACTTTACAAATATCTATGTCTCCATCCTGAACATAATTCCGGATGGAGTTGAAACGGCGCTTGATGTGCTTGGTCTTCTTGTGAAACCTGGGCTCCTTGGTAATAGCAATAGCACCAGTGTTGTCACAGAAGAGAGTCATCGGGCTTGACGCGCTTGGAATGACTCCTAGGTCGGTGATGAACTCCTTCATCCAGACTCCTTCCTGCGCTGCTTCAGAAGCAGCTATGTACTCCGCTTCACATGTAGATGCTGCCACCACGCTTTGCTTGCAACTGCACCAGCTGACTGCCCCTCCATTCAAAATATACACGTATCCGGTTTGTGACTTAGAGTCATCCAGATCTGTGTCGAAGCTAGCATCGACGTAACCCTTTACGACGAGCTCTTAGTCACCTCCATAAACGAGAAACATATCCTTAGTCCTTTTCAGGTACTTCAGGATGTTCTTGACCGCTGTCCAGTGTTCCGTACCGGGATCGCTTTGGTACCTCCCTACCAAACTTATGGCAAGGTTCACATCAGGTCTGGTACATAGCATGGCATACATGATAGAACCTATGGCCGAGGCATAGGGAATGACACTCATCTTTTCTCTATCTTCTGCCTTGGTCAGCGACTGAGCTTTGCTCAATCTCATACCTTGCAAAACAGGCAAGAATCCTTTCTTTGACTGATCCATATTGAACTTCTTCAATATTTTGTCAAGGTATGTACTTTGTGAAAGACCAATGAGGCGTCTCGATCTATCTCTATAGATTTTGATGCCTAATATGTAAGCAGCTTCTCCAAGGTCCTTCATTGAAAAACTTTTATTCAAGTAGGACTTTACATTTTCCAAGAATTCTATATCATTTCCCATCAGCAATATGTCATCCACATATAATATGAGAAATGCTACAGAGCTCCCACTCACTTTCTTGTAAATACAGGCTTCTCCATAAGTCTGTATAAATCCAAACGCTTTGATCACTTCATCAAAGCGAATATTCCAACTCCGAGATGCTTGCACCAGCCCGTAAATCGAGCGCTGGAGCTTGCATACCTTGTTAGCGTTCTCTGGATCGACAAAACCTTCCGGTTGCATCATATACAACTCTTCCTTGAGGAAGCCGTTAAGGAATGCTGTTTTGACGTCCATTTGCCATATCTCATAATCATAGAATGCGGCAATAGCTAACATGATTCTGACTAACTTCAGCATCGCTACGGGAGAGAAAGTCTCGTCGTAGTCAATCCCTTGAACTTGTCGATAACCCTTAGCGACAAGCCGAGCCTTATAGATGGTCACATTACCATCCGCGTCTGTCTTCTTTTTAAATATCCATTTATTTTCTATGGCGTGCCTATCATTAGGCAAGTCCACCAAAGTCCATACTTTGTTTTCATACATGGATTCTATCTCGGATTTCATGGCTCCAAGCCATTTATTGGAATCTGAGCCCGCCATCGCTTCTTCATAGTTCGAAGGTTCACCGTTGTCTAACAACATGATTTCCAGGACAGGGTTGCCGTACCACTCTGGTGCGAAATGTGCCCTTGTGGACCTTCGAAGTTCAGTAGTAACTTGATCTGTTTCTTCATGATCATTATCATTAACTTCCTCCCTTGTCGGTGCAGGCACCTCAGGAACAGTTTCCTGCGCTGCGCTACTTTCCGGTGCAGGAGGGGTGACTGTCACCTCATCAAGTTCTACTTTCCTCCCACTCACTTCTTTCGAGAGAAACTCTTTCTCTAGAAAGCATCCATTCTTGGCAACAAAGACTTTGCCTTCGGATCTGTGGTAGAAGGTGTACCCAATTGTTTCCTTTGGGTATCCTATGAAGACGCATTTCTCCGATTTGGGTTCGAGCTTTTCAGGTTGAAGTTTCTTGACATAAGCATCGCAACCCCAAACTTTTAGAAATGACAGCTTCGGTTTCTTGCCAAACCAAAGTTCATACGGAGTCGTCTCAACGGATTTCGACGGAGCCCTATTTAAAGTGAATGCGGCAGTCTCTAAAGCATAACCCCAAAAAGATAGCGGTAAATCGGTAAGGGACATCATAGATCGCACCATGTCCAACAGAGTACGATTTCGACATTTGGACACACCGTTACGTTGAGGTGTTCCGGGCGGTGTCAATTGTGAAACAATTCCACAGCTTCTAAGGTGTGTGCCAAATTCATGACTTAAATATTCACCCCCACGATCTGATCGCAAGAACTTTATTTTTCTGTCACGTTGATTCTCAACCTCATTCTGAAACTCCTTGAACTTTTCAAAGGTCTCAGACTTGTGTTTCATCAAATAGATATACCCGTATCTACTCAAGTCATCTGTGAGGGTGAGAACATAACGGTAGCCTCCGCGAGCCTCAACACTCATTGGACCGCACACATCGGTATGTATGATTTCCAACAAGTTGGTTGCTCGCTCCATTGTTCCGGAGAACGGAGTCTTGGTCATCTTGCCCAAGAGGCATGGTTCGCACGTGTCAAATGATTCATAATCAAGAGACTCTAGAAGTCCATCCGAATGGAGCTTCTTCATACGTTTGACACCAATATGACCAAGGCGGCAATGCCACAAGTATGTGGGACTATCATTATCAACTTTACATCTTTTGGCATCTACACTATGAATATGTGTATTACTACGTTCGAGATCCATCAAAAATAAACCATTGACCAGCGGGGCATGACCATAAAACATATCTCTCAAATAAATAGAACAACCATTATTCTCCGATTTGAAAGAATATCCATCTCGCATAAGACGAGATCCAGAAACAATGTTCATGCTCAAAGCTGGTACTAAATAACAATTATTCAGGTTCAAAACTAATCCCGAGGGTAGATGTAGAGGCAGCGTGCCGACGGCGATCACATCGACCTTGGAACCATTCCCGACGCGCATCGTCACCTCATCCTTCGCCAGTCTTCGTTTATTCCGCAGCTCCTGTTTTGAGTTACAAATGTGAGCAACTGCACCGGTATCGAATACCCAGGAGCTACTACGAGTGCTGGTAAGGTACACATCAATAACATGTATATCATATATACCTTTGACGTTGCCGGCCTTCTTGTCTGCTAAGTATTTGGGGCAGTTCCGCTTCCAGTGACCCGTTCCCTTGCAATAAAAGCACTCTGTCTCAGGCTTGGGTCCATACTTTGGCTTCTTCCCGGCAACAGGCTTGCCGGGCGCGGCAACTCCCTTGCCGTCCTTCTTGAAGTTCTTCTTACCCTTGCCTTTCTTGAACTTAGTGGTTTTATTGACCATCAACACTTGATGTTCTTTCTTGATGTCTACCTCCGCTGATTTCAGCATTGAATACACCTCGGGAATGGATTTCTCCATCCCCTGCATATTCAAGTTCAACACGAAGCTCTTGAAGCTTGGTGGGAGCGACTGGAGGATTCTGTCAATGACCGCTTCATCTGGGAGATTCATTCCCAGCTGAGACAAGCGGTTGTGCAATCCTGAAATCTTGAGGATGTGCTCACTGACAGAACTATTCTCCTCCATCTTACAGCTGTAGAATGCGTCGGAGACATCATATCTCTCGACTCCGGCATGAGCTTGGAAAACCATTTTCAGCTCTTCGAACATCTCATATGCTCCGTGGTGCTCAAAACGTTTTTGGAGCCCCGATTCTAAACTGTAAAGCATGCCGCACTGAACCAGGGAGTAATCATCACTACGCGACTGCCAGACGTTCAAAACGTCTTGGTCCGCATCGGGAGCAGGTGCATCACCTAGCGGCGCTTCTAGGACATATGATCTCTTGGCAGCTATGAGGATAATCCTCAGGTTACGGACCCAATCCGTATAGTTGCTACCATCGTCTTTCAGCTTGGTTTTCTCTAGGAACGCGTTGAAGTTGAGGGAAACTGGAGCGTGGGCCATTTGATCTACAAGAGATATTGTAAAGAATTTAGACTAAGTTCATGATAATTAAGTTCATCTTAATCAAATTTTAATGAACTCCCACTCAGAATGACATCTCTCTAGTCATCTAAGTGATACACGATCCGAATCGAGTAGTCCGTGTCCGATCATCACGTGAGACGGACTAGTCATCAACGGTGAACATCTTCATGTTGATCGTATCTTCTATACGACTCGTGTTCGACCTTTCGGTCTTCCGTGTTCCGAGGCCATGTCTGTACATGCTAGGCTCGTCAAGTGAACCCTAAGTGTATTGCGTGTGTAAATCTGTCTTACACCCGTTGTATGCGAACGTTAGAACCTATCACACCCGATCATCACGTGGTGCTTCGGAGCAACGAGCTTTGGCAACGGTGCACAGTTAGGGGAAACACAATACTTGAAATTTTAGTGAGAGATCATCTCATTTACTACCGTCGTTCTAAGTAAACAAGATGCATAAACTTGATAAACATCACATGCAATCAATTAAAGTGACATGATATGGCCAATATCATCTTGCTCCTTGGATCTCCATCTTCGGGGCACCATGATCATCTTGTCACCGGCTCGACACCATGATCTTCATCATCATGAACTCCATCATCGTGTCTTGAAGAAGTCGTCACGCCAACTATTACTTCTACTACTATAGGTAACGTTTAGCAATGAAGTAAAGTAATTACATGGCGTTATTCAGTGATGGCGTTATTCAGTGACACGCAGGTCATACAATAATAAAGACAACTCCTATGGCTCCTACCGGTTGTCAAGTTCATCGACATGCAAGTCGTGATTTCCTATTACAAAAACATGATCAATCTCATACATCACATATATCATTCATCACATCTTCGTTCTTGGCCATACCACGTCACTAAACACATGCTGCAAAAACAAGTTAGACGTCCTCTAATTGTTGTTGCAAGTTTTACGTGGCTTCTATAGGATTTCTAGCAAGAACGTTTCTTACCTACGCCAAAACCACAACATGATTTGTCAACTTCTATTTACCCTTCGTAAGGACCCTTTTCACCGAATCCGACCCGACTAAAGTAGGAGAGACAGACACCCGCCAGCCACCTTATGCATCTAGTGCATGTCTGTCGGTGGAACCAGTCTCACGTAAGCGTACGTGTAAGGTCGGTCCGGGCCGCTTCATCCCACAATACCGCCGAATCAAGATTGACTAGTAAGGGTAAGAAAGTTGAACAAAATCATACGCCCACAACTGCTTTGTGTTCTACTCGTGCAAGATGCTACGCATAAAACCTAGGCTCAGATGCCACTGTTGGGGGAACGTAGCATAATTCAAAAAAATTCTACGTCTTCACCAAGATCCAACTATGGATACATCTAGCAACGAGCAAGTAAGAGTGCATCTACATACCGTTATGTAGATCGCGTGCGGAAGCTTTCAACGAAGTGAGGATGAAGTAGTCGTACTCTTCACGTTCTTCGTCACCGATGATCTAGCGCCGAACGGACGGCACCTCCGCGTTCAACACACGTACGGTGCAGCAACGTCACCTCCTTCTTGATCCAGCAAGGGGGGAGGAGAAGTCGTCAGAGATCCGGCAGCACGACGGCGTGATGACGGATGCAGTGGAGATCGCAGCAGGGCTTCGCCGGGCGCCCTGCGTTGGGAGTATGGAGGTGTGACGGGAGGGGGAGAGGCGCCAGGGCTTGGGTGCGGCTGCCCTCTCCCCCCCCCACATATATATAGGGGGCCAAGGGGGGCGCCAGGACCCCCTGCAGATCCCATCTACAAGGGGGCGGCGGCCAAGGGGGGTTCCTTGCCCCCCAAGGCAAGTGGAGCCCCCCTCCCCCTTAGGGTTTTAACCCTAGGCGCATGGGGAGGTGGGCCCCCTTGTGGTGCGCCAGCCCCGAGGGCTGGACACTTCCCCTTGCGGCCTAGGGGCCCCATCGGGATGGGTGGCCCCACCCGGTGGACCCCCGGGGCCCCTCCGGTGGTCCCGGGATGCTCCCGGTGACCCCCGGAGATCACCCGTTGGCCGAAACTGGACTTCCTATATATCAATCTTTACCTCCGGACCATTCCGGAACTCCTCGTGACGTCCGGGATCTCATCCGGGACTCTGAAAAACTTTCGGGTTTCCACGTGCATTTATCTCTACGACCCTAGTGTTACCGAACCTTAAGTGTGTAGACCCTACGGGTTCGGGAGACACGTAGACATGACCGAGACCACTCTCCGGTCAATAACCAACAGCGGGATCTGGATACCCATGTTGGTTCCCACGTGTTCCTCGATGATCTTCATCGGATGAACCACCGTGTCAAGGATTCACTCAATCCCGTATGTTATTCCCTTTGTCCATCGGTACGGTACTTGCCCGAGATTCGATCGTCGGTATTCCCAATACCTTGTTCAATCTCGTTATGGCAAGTCTCTTTACTCGATCCGTAATCCATCATCCTGTGACTAACTACTTAGTCACATTGAGCTCATTATGATGATGTATTACCGAGTGGGCCCAGAGGTACCTCTCCGTCATACGGAGTGACAACATCCCAGTCTCGGTTCGTACCAACTCAACAGACACTTTCGGAGATACCCGATGCGTACCTTTATAGCCACCCAGTTACGTTGTGACGGTTGGCACACCCAAAGTTCTCCTACAGTATCCGGGAGTTGTACAACCTCATGGTCTAAGGAATAAATACTTGACACCGAAAAGCTTATGCATTACGAACTATACGATCTCGTGTTATGCTCAAGTTTGGGTCTTGTCCATCACATCATTCTCCTAATGATGTGATCCCGTTATCACTGACATCTCATGTCCATGGTCAGGAAACCGTGATCATCTGTTGATCAACGAGCTGGTAACTAGAGGCCTACCAGGGACTCATTGTGGTCTGTGTATTCACACATGTATCGCTGTTTCCGTACAATACAATTCAAGCATGAATAACAGACAATTATCATGAACAAGGAGATATAATAATAATGCTTTTATTATTGCCTCTAGGGCATATCTCCAACAATAGCAATGGTAGCTAAATTAGGGAGGATGAACTCACATGGGGAGGTGCGGCCAGAAGGGACGAGCGGTGAGACGGCGCGCGGCGGGGAGTGCGCAGCACCAGCGCCATGGTTGGGCCAAGCCGCCTCTATCAGGCCCAAGATGTGATTCTATCCCGATCACGTGACACTTACGTGATTGGGGCACAACCGCATTTCGGGCGCTTAGCAAGATGGATATCATTACATCGTACCATTACATACGTACATGGGGGATACAACAATACATACAAGTCACGTGAACACAACACATCAATACAAGGCATCCGACTACGGATGCAAACATGAAAAGCACAACGACATCCATCTGCTATCCCAGGCTGCCGGCCAGGAACCTAACCCAAGAATGAAGAAGAAGAAGAAGAAGAAGAAGAAGAAGAAGAAGAAGAAGAAAAAGAAAGAACTCCAATACAAAGGACATCGTTCTCACGTCAAGTCATCGGAAACCTGCACCGGCAACTGTTGTTGTAGTATCTGTGAGCCACGAGGACTCAGCAATCCCATAACCATGGGTAACAAGACTAGCAAAGCTTAATGGGTAGGAAGAGGTAAAGTGGTGAGGTTGCAGCAGCGGCTAAGCATAATATGGTGGCTAACTTACGAGTACAAGAATAAGATGAGCATCTACGCAGACGGTCGCAAAATAGTAATGATCGCTAAAGATCCTGAACTACCTACGAGTCAAACATAACCCCACCGTGTTCTCTTCTCAAAGTGAAAAGAGACAGTCACGGTTACTCACACAGTTGTGTGTTTTACTTCGGATCCTCTATCAAGTTTTCTACAACCGGACATTAACAAATTCCAATCTGCCACATAACCGTGGGCACGGCTTTCAAAAGATCATAACCCTGCAGGGGTGTCCCAACTTAGCCCATCACAAGCTCTCACGATCAGCAGTAGTAATAATAATATTACCCCTTATCTTTGGGAAGGCCCGATCAGACTCGAAATTCCCGGTGCACAAGACATTTCGACAAAGGTAAAACAAGTCCAGCAAGACCTCCCGGTGTGTCGACACCCTGATAGTAGCCGCGCGTATCTTGTCTCAGGCCACGACCGGATGGGCGATGCTACAGGTAAAACCAGCCCTCGGGTTTCCCCAAGGTGGCCCTGCAGGACCCCCGTTCGGGACCAACACCATTGGCACTGGCCCCCCTGCTATGTAGAAAAGAATCTCGAGGGCGCGACCCCCTATGCAAATTTAATTAATTAATTAAGTTGTTATTATGAGGCAAATTAAAACCAATGTTGGGCCTTGCTGGAGGAGTTTTATTCAAAGACGAACTGTCAAGGGGTCCTCATATACCCAACCGTGTAAGGAACGCAAAATCAAGGAACATAATGCCGATTTATCGGCTCCTAAGGTGGCATGAGTGGAACAAATCACCGAGCAAAAGGCCAAGCCTTCCACCCATGCCCAGTATATAGGTGTGTTAATAGTAATAATAGATATTGTGATATTCCAACAACAAGTTCCAACATGGAACGATCTTCATCTTCACCTGCAACTAGCAACGCTATAAGAGGGGCTGAGCAAGCGGGTAACATAGCCAAACAATGGTTTTGCTGGGAAGGTGTCGAGGTTTCATGGCAACAAGGAGAGGGGCTGACAAAAATGATGGGTGGCGCGACATGTAACGATAGCATCGAGACAACTAAGCATGGCAATGATAGTAAAGGTATCCAAGGGTATGATCATCTTGCCTGAGATACCGCAAGGAAGAAGAACGGGTCCATGAAGAAGACGAAGAAGAAGCCTGGAAGACGAACCACGGGTAGACGAACGAATCCTCACGATCGCAACGGAACAAGCACTAATGAGAAGAAGCAAGCAATATGGTAAACACCCAACACAAGAACATGACAAGATGCTCAACCAAGTATGATGCAATACAAGTCTATATATGATGCAAAACATGGCAAGGGATGAACCACACAAGAACAACATCACCTAACAAGTTTAAATGAGGCCGGAATCAACATATTACAAATCCGGTAAGTCCTCATATGCATAATTTGAAATTAGTCCAGATCTGAACAAACCTTAAGTTAAAGTTGTTAAACAGCAAGTTAACATGCACCATGATGATCTACTTGAAATTCTAGTCAAGTTTCATATAAAGTTTGTTTAATTTGGAGCTACGGCCTAGAAGATATGAGCAAAACAAGACAAGCAAGGCATCGGTGCAAGATGCACCCAAACATCAAGAAAACACACTCCAAACAGATATTCAACATGATATTAAGCTTCTACGTGCAAAATCACACAAGTTTCATATAGGGCACACTCAAAACGGAGCAACGGTTCAACACATACACACGAAACAAGATACAATGCAAAGCTGAAGTTAACAGCCACATAGCAACTTTGGAGCAAGGTAAATATAAGCTACAGCACCCAAACATGATCACAAGAAGCATGGATGTGAAATAGACATGATACTTAACAAGTATGAACTTAGAACACACCCAAAAGCTAGCTCGAACACATTTAAACAAGCATGGGAAGTTGCAATAAAATTATCCAAACTTAGCCAAAATCTGGGAAGGCAAAAACATCATCACGATGCTGCCTTCGGAGACACAAAACAACAAGCAACTCAACTCTACTAAGTATATAAAGATATTGGACATGTAGTAGACATATCATACAGCAAACAACTCCATTGGAGCATCTCCATAGTTGGCATGGATCAATAGCAACAAGCTACACCAAATTGAACATGCTGATAAAACCCTGATAGCCATAATTTATAGCAACTTGAGAGCAAGAAATAAATAAGCTACAGCAGGTCATATGAGCAAGTAAGGGCATGAATGGATAGACAATAACATGGACAACAATACATGATCATTGGCCACTCCAAAACAAGCATGGATTTGAGTGGGGCATCAAGCAAACATAGCATCAGGTTATAACAGATTCCAGACTTAGCAGTTTTTTCACTAAGTATAAAACAGCAACAACAACATGGCATGTTTACAAGCTTGTTTAAGACACCTCAAGGCATATCATGGAAATATGATTGCACCACAGCAAAGACCATATGATTGTGTTTCTAAAACATATAGACATGTGGCATGAAGACAAACACATCAATAGCAATGAGCAAGTGAAATCAGCATGTCATAACAAGTTTCAGCATTAACAGCCACATGCACTTTTGCAACAGATATTAACATGGCAATATGGCACCTAACATGAATGCTACAGCAACACCAACATGTAGAGCACTTCACAATGAACATTTTGACATATCATATGCTCCATTTGGATAAACATGCACCAAGTTACAAGCATCACAAGCATGCAACAAATTAACAAGTAACAGCAGTTTATAACAAGTAGCACTCTTGCAACAGAGATTAGGGCATCTAGATGAACTCAAACAAGCATGCCACAATGGAACAAAGTGTAGAGCATATCACCACGATCATTTTGACATATCATTCACTCAATTTGGACATACACATGTCAAGTTACAGCCACATGAACAAGGCAACATATTATGCAATTACAGGGACTTAGATGTTTTTGGGAAAGGGAAAAAAACAAAGTGGCAATGAATAGTAAAATACGCTCGGGCGAGGGTTAGGGCTTCCCACCCTAGCGGGCTCGACCCAGGACAGGAGGAGGTGGAGGGCAAGGCGGGCCTCGGGCGGAGCTGGGCCTGGGGCCTCCTGGGCCGGCCTTGCGGCTGGAGCGGGCTGGAGCGGAGGACCGGCGCTGGGCCGGCCTCTGGCCGCGGCTGGGCCCGGCGGAGGCGAGCGACCCAGGTGCACTGGCAGCGGTCGTGGCTGGCTCGCCCCGAGCATGGCCATGGCGGCGGCTGCCACCAGCGAGGCTCGGGCGACGGAGGGCGGTGGACTCGTCGGGGATGAGGTCGGCGGCCGGATCCAGTCGAGGAGGCGGCGGATCTCGCCGGATCCGCGACGGGGGCGGAGCGGGGAGAGGCCCGGCGGCGAGGGCTGCAGAGGCGCTCCGGCGAGCGAGTGGGCGCCGCTCCGGCGAGCCCCTGCCGGAGCACGTGAAGGCGGCGGCTCGGGTGCTGGTGGCGCTACGGGCCAGGCGGTGGCGGAGTACGGGCCAGCGCGGGCCTGCGATGGGCTCCGCGGGCCGCGGCGGCGGGGAGGAGAGAGGAAGTCGGCGGTGACACATGGCGATGTGTGGTTGGTTGGAGGAGGCGGCGAGCTGACGTGGCGCCTCGTGATTGGCCGAAGCGACGTGGCTGGCTGGACATGTCCGGCGCGGATGGACATGTCCGGCTGCGCGAGGGGGAGGAGGCTAGGGTTCATCCTTGAAAATGGAGAGGGAGGCACATATTTATAGGTAGATGGAGCTAGGAGTGTCCAAATGAGGAGCGGTTCACGGCCACGCGATCGTGATCGAGCGACCAAGAGCATGGAGGGGGTTAGGATGGGCTTGGGGGCTATGTGAAAGGGGTGCTGGGCCAAAAGAGAAAAGGCTTCCGACTGTTAACACGGTTAACCGTTGGGCTATCAAACAAACTCCGAACGCGACGAAACTTGACAGGCGGTCTGTATATGCTATAATAAGACCACACGCCAAGTTTCACCCCATTTCGAGAACATTTTCCGGCCACTCATAAAATAAATATTCGAAGGTGCTGCGGACACGTGCAAGTGTGTCTGGGCTTAGAACGGACAACGGAGAGGATGAGGGAACTCGGACGGATGCAAGTTTTGAAAACATGATGATGCAACACACATGATGACATGGCAAGAGGCAACACGCAAGCAGATGACATGGCAACAACGACGAATACTGGCTGACACCTGCCGCACCGGTCTCGGGGTGTCACAGCCTCCCTGGCTCATCAACTACCCTATGCTCAACACCATGAACCGCTTAATCGTTAATCCTAAAATCCTAAAAATCAAAGTACCTATTATAGACATAAAAAACAAAATGGCACAAATAAGATGCAAGGGCCCGCAAGAAGGCACTTATCTCATGAGAACACCAAACCACATGATCACCACTAAATAACCTCACAAGAACAGATGTTCCCATCTACTATGTATGTCTTGGATCCTCAAGAACCACTAAAATCACTGAACCTAAGCACCAAATTACCCAAGCATCCAAGAAGCAAGAGAAAATTCGAAATTTTGCAATCATAGATGATAGGGGTAAGGTAAGACCCAATTTCCCAAAGCATCCAAGCAACGAATGAAAATTCACAATATACATTGATGGACACCAGGGGTGGGGCCAAGAACGGTGAAGGATCTCGGCACAATTGCACGCATTGCAGAAAGGGGGTGCCACGATTCCGCAGGGACTCGGACGCAATGCAAGATCACGACGTGCACAACCATGCCATACCAAGAAACAGGGAGGGGGGGAGGACGAGGGCCCACCATTATCACATGCGCTTGCACCCGGAGCACTTCTTAGTGCCGGTGGCGCCGCACTGGGTGCAATGCCCCAACTTGGCCGGGACCTGCGGGCTGGGCCCCTGTGGGAAGGGGGCCCCCTAGGGTGGCACCGCGTAGGCAAGGTGGTGGTCTGCTGCGTCGAAGACGAAGTAGCACGAGGCGGTGCTCCGCAGCACCAGTGCCATGGCTCGGCCAAGTCGCCTCCCTGGCTCCCTCACAGTGCTCCATCTGAAACCTCGAGGTGGATCGAGCTGCCGCCAACCGCCAAGTCCCTCCCAACCTCGCCAGCGCACATCGACGCTGGATACTCTTTCCTCTCTCTTTCTTCCTCCTCTCCTTCCTTCTCTCTCCCTCTCATCTTCTCTCTCTCCAGCAGTAGGGACTAATCCATGGCACTGCATCGTCCATTGGATCCAGAGGTAGGGGAGGAGGAGGCGCTAAAGGCGGAGGGGGCGAGGACGGATATGAGGGGCGGGGAAGAGGAGGAGGAGGCGGCAACAGCATGGAGAAGAGTGGGGGGAGGAGGGGAGGAGCCGGCTGGCGGCGACAAGAGGGGGCGAGGAGATGTTGGACGACCAGGGAGGAGAAAAGGAGGCAGGGATTGGGGAAGGGTCGGGGGAAGAGGAGGCAGCGGATTGGGGAAGGAAAGAGGAGACTCTCTGTAGGCTCTCCATTGGCAGGCCCACGACCACATGGTCCATCCGTCAGCGATAGAGGGTAGGCAGGGTATGGGGTGAAAGCGGACACAAGTTGGAAGTGTTGACCGCGTGGATGGCCTGAGAAGGGCCGGTAGTCTATCATCTTTTATATGTTCAATAGACTCCAACGAAATGCCGGAAAATAAACAATATTGTGAAACACTTGACAAAATTTGTATGCCTAGATTGTCAGAATTCTTGGGCCTAGCATATTAATTAATTTTACAATAATTCGTAGGATGGTCCTAGAGGCCCACATTATCCATTTATGCATTGCAAGGAGAGTGTAGAATGTTTAAGAGCAAGTATAATAAGGTGATGTAGGTGGGCCGTGAGACTTTGAATATTATATCTTTGCTGAGTTTGATGAGAGAGAAGGGGAGAGAGAATGTAAGCGGGCTGCAGATTTATAACCACATGTAGCACGAGCTCCAAGAAGCTATATGAGAATGTATGATGGGCCATGTGGTAGAAAACTAGTACTTTCTTGTAGCCCACTACTATACATGTTGACTATTACATTGAGTATAGATGACATGACAACATGTTACAACCATCAATCGGCTATATTATTAACCATGCTCTAATCTTACTTTGCTAGTGGACGGTGCTTTCATGACCACATCTTATTTCGGGTCACACTGTATTTTGGGTTAAAGTTTTACCGCATATTTGACTAGCAAAGTATTAATACATGTCCCCGAAAAGAGCTCTTTTACAGTGATTGTAGAGTTATGGTTTGTAATTTCTAGTAACTCCGACTCTGAATTTTTCTAGCCATTGGATCTCAAAAAATCATTTGAAGAATTATTTTTCTGTAAAAGGGTATAATAGTAACCGAATTCTCTCGTCCGTTTCCGTTCCTCACGGCATGTTCAGAGGCCATCCCCATGATCCAATTCTCCTCACATAGCCGCCGCCGCACATCCCACTTGTAGATGGCTAGGCGGTGTGCCGTTCGGATCATCCCCGCGTGGCGTACCCGATCCAAGAGAGAAGCAACAATCCGGTATCCTGGTGTCGCTCATGCCGTCAATGTTCCGGCCGGTCGGCAGTAGTGCAGGTAGTAGATCGCGGCACACCGAAGCCTCGGCTGCCCCACCGCCCCAAACCCGTCGATAGGGACAGAGGATCTCTCTACACCGTACGTAGAATACCCTACTGCCTGAGTCAGCGCCGCCGGCGACCTTCTCTCCTACTACAGGTAACTGCATACGTGTTGTACTAGCTCTTCTGATCCTCATGTTTGCGCGACGATTGTCCCGTGGTGTGATTGGCACTCAACAACGCCCAACCAGTTGTTAGTTCAGAGGAATACATTTGCCGATACGCTCTAGTACTACAACTCTGTTTTTTTGCCCATTCACAAATCTGAACATATTATGTTCATGCTTACTATGGTAATTAGCATACTCATGTCTTTTCCCAGGAAAAAAATAATACTCATGTATTGGGTTGTGCTCACAATTAAGCTCTCCCCTCCGACATGATGAAGATGTATGGTTTATGCCCTGGGGGGTGTTTGATAAAATGTGATCCTCTTTTAGTTCACATATATTGATTTCAGCAACTGATTAGGGCAATTTATGATACGTCTCCAACGTATCTATAATTTCTGATTGTTCCATGCTATTATATATTCTGTTTGGATGTTTAATGGGCTTTATTATACACTTTAATATTATTTTTGGGACAAACCTACTAACCCAAGGCCCAGTGCAAATGTTGTTTTTGCCTATTTCAGTGTTTCGCATAAAAGGGATATCAAACGGAGTCCAAACGGAATGAAACCTTCGGGAGAGTTATTTTTTGAACCGTATCTTCACAGAAGACTTGGAGTACACGCGAGGGAACGAGAGAGGCGGCCACGAGGGTCCAGGGCGCGACCAGGGGGCAGGCGCGCCCCCCACCCTCGTGGGCCCCCTCTGGCTCCCTCGATGCCCTCCTTCCTCCTATATATATCCATGTACCCTGAAAACATCGAGGCAACAGAGAAAACCCTAATTCCACCGCCGTAACCTTCTGTTCCCATGAGATCCCATCTTGGGGCCTGTTCCGGAGCTCCACCGGAGGGGGGATCGATCACGGAGTGCTTCTACATCAACACCATAGCCTCGCCAATGAGTTGTGAGTAGTTTACCACAGACCTTCGGGGCCATAGTTATTAGCTAGATGGCTTCTTCTCTCTTTTTGGATCTCAATACAAAGTTCTCCTCGATCTTCGAGGAGATCTATTCGATGTAATCTTTTTGCAGTGTGTTTGTCGAGATCCGATGAATTGTGGGTTTATGATCAAGATTATCTATGAACAATATTTGATTCTTTTCTGAAATCTTTTTTGTATGATTATAATATCCTTGCAAGTCTCTTCGAATTATTGGTTTGGTTTGGCCTATTAGATCTATAGTTCTTGCAATGGGAGAAGTGCTTGCCTTTGGGTTCAATCTTGCGGTGTCCTTTCCCAGTGACAGTAGGGGCAGCAAGGCACGTATTGTATTGTTGCCATCGAGGATAAAAAGATGGGGTATATATCATATTGCTTGAGTTTATCCCTCTACATCATGTCATCTTGCTTAAAGCATTACTCTGTTCTTATGAACTTAATACTCTAGATGCATGCTGGATAGCGGTCGATGTGTGGAGTAATAGTAGTAGATGCAGAATCGTTTCGGTCTACTTGTTACGGATGTGATGCATATATATAATGATCATGCCTATATATTGTCATAACTATGCGCTTTTCTATCATTTGCTTGAAAGTAATTTGTTCACACACCATAGAATTCTGCTATCATGAGAGAAGCCACTGGTGAAACCTATGCCCCCCTGGGTATATCTTTATCATAGTACTTTCCCGTCAACTAGCCAATTTCTACCGCCGTTGCTTATTTGCTTTATTTACTTTCTGTTCCTATACCAAAAATACCAAAAATATTATCCTATCCTATCTATCAGATCTCACTTTCGTAAGTGACCGTGAAGGGATTGACAACCCCTTATCGTGTTGGCTGCGAAGTTCTTACTTGTTTGTGCAGGTGCGAGGGACTCGCGCGTGGTCTCCTACTGGATTGATACCTTGGTTCTCAAAAACTGAGGGAAATACTTACGCTACTATGATGCATCACCGTTTCCTCTTCGAGGGAATACACCGCAAGCTCGAGAAGTAGCAAGAAGAATTTCTGGCATTGTTGCCTCTCATTTTCCTCTCCCCCACTTCACCATTGCCGTTTTATTCGCCCTTCTTTTTCCGTGTGTTTACCGTTCGCTTACCTCTTGTTTGCTTGTGTGTTGGATTGTTTGCTTGTCACTATGGCTCAAAACAATACCAAATTGTGTTACTTCTCCAATACCAACAATAATGATTTTATTAGCACGCCTATTGCTCCTATTACCGATGTTGAATCTTGTGAGATCAATGCTGCCCTGTTGAATCTTGTCATGAAAGATCAATTTTCTGGCCTTCCTAGTGAAGATGCCGCTACTCATCTGAACAACTTTGTTGATTTATGTGATATGCAAAAGAAGAGGGATACGGATAATGATATTGTTAAATTGAAGCTATTCCCGTTTTCACTTAGAGATCGTGCTAAAACTTGGTTTTACTCTTTGCCTAGAAATAGTATTGATTCATGGAATAAGTGCAAAGATGCCTTTATCTCTAAGTATTTTCCTCCCGCTAAGATTATCGCTCTTAGAAACGATATTATGAATTTTAAGCAACTAGATCATGAGCATGTTGCACAAGCTTCGAGAGAATGAAATTAATGATACGTAATTACCCTACACGTGGTTTGAACTTATGGATGATTATACAAAACTTTTATGCTGGCTTGAATTTTGCTTCTAGAAATCTTTTAGATTCGGCCGCGGGGGGCACTTTCATGGAAACCACCTTAGGAGAAGCTACCAAACTCCTAGATAATATTATGGTTAACTTCTCTCAATGGCACACCGAAAGATCTACTAGTAAAAAGGTGCATGCTATTGAAGAGATTAGTGTTTTGAGTGGAAAGATGGATGAACTTATGAAATCATTTGCGACTAAGAGTGCTTCTTCTGATCCTAATGATATGCCTTTATCCACGTTGATTGAAAATAATAATGAATCTTTGGATGTGAATTTTGTTGGCAGGAATAATTTTGGTAACAATGCTTACACAGGAAACTTTAATCCTAGGCCTTTTCCTAGTAATTCCTCTAATAATTATGGTAATTCCTACAATAATTCTTATGGAAATTTTGGTAAGATGCCCTGTGAATTTGAGACTAGTGTTAAAGAGTTTATGAATTCGCAAAAGAATTTCAATGCTTTGCTTGAAGAAAAATTGCTTAATATTGATGAGTTGGCTAGAAACATGGATAGAATTACTCTTGATGTTGATTCTTTGAAACTTAGATCTATTCCACCTAAGCATGATATCAATGAGTCTCTCAAATCCATGAGAATTTCCATTGATGAGCGCAAAGAAAGAACCGCTAGGATGCGTGCTAAAATAGATTTCTTTATGAAAGCGTGTTCTTCTAATTATCATGAAAATAAAGATGAAGATCTGAAACTTTTTGATGTGTCTCCTATTAGATCCTTGTTTTCTAGTATGAATCTTGGTAAAGATGGGACTGGAGATGAGTCTACTTTAGTTAAAAGGCGTCCCAATGATTCAGAGTTTTTAGATCTTGATGCTAGAATTGTTAAAAGTGGGATTGAAGAGATTAAAACTTTGCATAGCGATGAACCCACTATTTTGGATTTCAAGGGTTTCAATTATGATAATTTCTCTGTAAGTGCATCTAGTGCCACCCCTAGTGGTTTTGGAGTATTGACGACAAACCTGGTTGAGAGACTAATGTGTTTGTGAGAATTGCAGGATAACACAGGTAGTAGTCCCTCATTGATTCGGTTAACCTACTGGAGATGACCCCTAAAATGTATGAAGATATTGATATCAGTGGTGGTATATGAAGATAATCATATTGAAGACTATGACTTTAGAAGACATTGTGTGAAGACTGTGGAGAGCGAAGACATAGATCTTTCGCTGTTTCTTTTTCTTCTTTGTTCAGTCATAGGAACCACCGTACTGTTAAGTGGGGTCCAAGTGAACTAAGTCAGAGTGACTGAAGTGATGCTCAACCAAATCCTATGTCTTCGAGTGAATACTATGGGAGCAAATCTTATCCTGAGGCGGATGAGTCAGCTTTACTTGGAGCTCAAGTAGAGTTGCCGTGTGTGTTTGAAATCTGACCGTTGGAACACGTGTCAGTTCCTTAGTGACCCAGGGTCACTTCGGACAAATCAGGTCGGGTTGCCCAGTGGCTATAAATAGCCCACCCCCTTCACCATAAATTGGTAGCTGCTCAGAGTTATTACACGGCTTTTGTCGTTTGAGAGAAACCCACCTCCGAAGCATTTGAGAGAGAAATCCTTGCGAGGACAAAGCCCAAACACCCAGAGCCAAAGAGTGTTAGGCATCACTGAAGTCTTTCTGTCTGTGTGACCTGAAGACTTATTACACTTGAGGACTGTGTTTCCTCCAGTCGGTTAGGCATCGCGTTATGAGCATCCAAGAGTCATTGTGGATTGCCGGTGAACGAAGTCTGTGAAGGTTTGGAAGTCTACCTTGAAGACTTACCAGAGTGATTGGGCGAGGACTAGGTGTCCTTAGCTCAAGGGGAACAAGGTGAAGACACGGTCTTCTGAGTTAAATCTCAGCCTCCCTAACCAGACATACAGTTGTCACAGCAACTGGAACTGGTCTAACAAATCACTGTCTTCCCCGAGCTACTGATTCTATCCTTTCCTTCCCTTTACTTACTGCTCTATGTTGTGAAGACATTGCATGCTTGCCTTATCTGATTGTCTTCACTGAGTATCTACTTGTTGTGATTGGCTTCATTCCTTCTTCCTTTATGATCACTACTGCCTAGTTGCTATTAGTCTTCATGCTTTCACTTCATTGAATACATGACTATGGCTTATCTAGTGTAGTCCACTTTTTGCTGCATACTAATAGGCTTGAGCTTATCGTTTGTCTTCGAAACTACCATGTTTTGAAGCATTTCATAAAAATCGCCTATTCACCCCCCTCTAGTCGATATACTGCACTTTCAATTGGTATCAGAGCAAGGTACTCCCTTGTTCTGTGTGATTCGGTTTAACCACCTAGAGTTTTAGCTATGTCGACCACAGGAATGAAGACTGTGTCTTGCCCCATGTTTGACGGTCAAGAGTATCCCGAGTGGAAGGCCATGATGAAGAAACGTCTCATGGCGATTAACAGTGAGCTGTGGACCATCACTGAGATTGGTCTTACAGATCTATGCAAGAGGGCAGATGCTGATGATATTCGCAAGTTCACTCTTCTCAATCTCATAGCAAAGGACGTCATCTGCTCCTGTCTATCTCAAGATCAGTTCAGGAACATCATGCATCTTGATCATGCAAAGCTTATCTGGGACCGTCTCTCTGAAGTCTATGAAGGTCATCGAACTCGTGATGATTCTGGGTGGACGAAATATCTGGAGGTGGACAAAATATGCGGGGGCATTGGTCAGTCCAAACGGCATTACTGTAAATTCATAAAGTCTGTATCTGGAGGTGAATGATGTTTTCGGGATATCTTCTGTTCGTACTTTTAATTGATGATAACCTGGCCTTAAATCAACTTTTGAGAAAACGTTGGCTTGCGTGAGCTGGTCAAATAAATCATTTATCCGTGGCATCGGATATTTGTTCTTGATTGTGACCATGTTGAGCGCTCGGTAGTCTATACACAACCTCATAGTTCCATCATTCGTTTTGGCAAATAAAACCGGCGAACCCCAAGGTGAGGAGCTGGCCCGTATAAATCCTTTGTCCAGCAATTCCTTTATTTGTTTCTTCAGTTCAACCAACTCGGATGGTGCCATTCTGTATGGCTTCTTGTATATGGGGGTGGTTCCAGGCGCTAGCTCAATAATAAACTCTATTTCCCTGTCTGGTGGCATGCCTGGTAGTTCTTCGGGAAATACATCCGGAAATTCACATACAACTGGAACTTTGCTTAACTCAGAAGTGTCTACCTTGTTTAATTTTGGTTGTCGCGATACTGATCTTTCTTGAGCTGCGACTCTTATTGTCTTTCCGTGATGATGAGTAAGAATCACAGTCCGGTTGAAGCAGTCGATAAATCCTTTGTTGGTGGTTAGCCAGTCCATACCCAGGATAACATCCAGTCCCTTGTTTTCTAACACGATGAGTTTTGCGTGAAATTTTAACCCTTCAATTTCAATGGTCAAACCGTGGCAGTAATTCTGAGTGATCTGCTTACTTCCGGGGGACTTGATGGTCATTGATTTTACCAAGGGAAGTATCAAAAAACCATGTTGTAAAGCAAAACTCTTCGAAATGAACGAATGAGAAGCTCCAGAATCAAACAAAACCGTGGTGGGTATTGTGTTGACAGGGAACGTACCGAGTACGATATCTGGGGCATCCAGTGCTTGCTCCTTGGTCACATGGTTCAGGTGGCCTTTCTTGTGGTTGTTATTGGGGTTGAAGTTGTTACGCTTGGGCGCGTAATTGTTTCCATTGCTGTTAGGCTTCGGTGCTGAGTTTCTTGGCTTTGGGCATTGTTTGGCATAGTGTCCCATCTTCTCCACATCGTAGCAAGTAACACCTGGGCAATACGTGAAATCCTTGTCCCTTGCGTGAAAATTCTTGCTTGGATGGGTGTCATTCGTCATGGGTTTGTTCGCCCCATTTTTCTGGAAATTTATCTTATTCCTGTTGTTGCGAGGGTGGTTGGTCTGATCCCTTTTTCTCTTGAGAATGTCTTCCAGACTGCGACGTTTGTTTTCCAACGTAATAGCCTTGTCCACCAGTGTCTTGAAATCTGGAAAAGTGTGTACGACTAACTGGCATTTAAGTGCTGGTGTCAGTCCGTCCAGGAATTTTTCCATCTTCTTATTTTCAGTCATACGCTCTTCGTTGGCATAACAGGATAATTGCGTAAACTGACTGTTGTACTCAGGTACTGTCATGCCCCTTTGCTTGAGGTCATCAAATTCTCTTTTCTTGATCTTCATAATGCTCTTAGGGATGTGCGCCCCATGAAAGCCTTCTTTGAAATCTTCCCAGGTGATATCATTTATGTTGGGGTGCATAAGCAGAAAATTTCCCCACCATGACGCGGCTGCTCCAGTAAGATAATGCGGTGCGTAAAGTACCTTTTCACGGTCTGAGCATTGTGCCACAATTAATTTCCTTTCAATATCTCGAAGTCAATCATCGGCCTCAAGAGGTCTGTCTGTGTGCGAAAATGTTGTCGGACGTGTCTTCTGAAATTCAGACAATTTTGAGTGCTGCTGGTATGGCTCACGGTGATTTCCCATGTTAATGACATGGTTCATCATTTCCTGGTGCTGTTGCTGACTTTGCTCGTAAAGACGGCATACTTGAGAAAATGTTGTTTCGCTACCCTGCTGACTTGACTGCCCCTGTGTGAAATTGTTATCTGTCTGCGTGCCATAATTTTCCTCTGGCGGACTTGGCATGGAACGCGTCCAGGGACGAGTCATTTCTTACTCTGGGGTATTATTGCAGAAATCATGAGAAGAACCGGGCAGCAAAATAAACCAAGATTTGCAAAAGCAACAAAACACGAGCTCCAAAGAATTTTTTTCAAAATAAACTACTTGAATGCGCACGGAGAAGGACCGCTTAGTACATATCTTACATGCGGGTTCTAATTATACATACGTCACTCAGGATGTGCGTACACACTCCTGACATGTTATTACTTCTAGTGCACTCCTCCAAGATCCTACATGATGCGCAAACAGACTACTCCCATCAACCGATTTTACATATCACACAAATAATACAAGCGAGCATAACGCTTCGCGGACAGGCGCACTAGTCGGAGATGTTGAAGATTTCCCTTGGCCTGCCAAGGGTAAGGCCCAGTTGTGATGGAGACTCAACTTCCTCCTCACTAATAGGCTCCAGGCGCGGAGCGTGGGTACGAGGTGTTGAAGCGGGTGCGGCAGGTGGTGCAGCTCTGACTGGGGTAGGAGCAATGACCTGGTCAAACTCCTCAGTGGTAGGCAGACGGCGAGCGGTGGCTAAGATGGAAGGTGCATAGGATGCGGCGGACGAGACAAACGTCATTGGTGGTGCAGTATGGAGTAGTTCCCTCCTGTTGGCGGAGCCACTCTGGACCAAGTTCATACGAGCAGCCACCAAGTCGTCCACAAGATTATCAATGGCTGCCTCAAGTGCCTTGAGGTACTCAACCATTGATTCGATGGCTTCATCACGTTCCCCATTTGCGCATGCAAACGCATAGTGGCACGTGTAGGGCACGTGGCATGGGAGGTAACGGTAACGACGAGTCTTCATTGAAGGAAGGATGTCCCGGAGACGAGCTATCGCCTCACGGGCAGCCATTTGCATGGCATGCCTCTCCGTAGGCATGGCTCTGCCCACAAATCGGAGGCGGCGCGCTTCAGAACGCCCTCCCTTGAAGTGCACCACGGCCTGGTGCATTGACACGCTGTCGTTGAGCTTGTGACGGTAGAGTGTAAACTCTTGACGGGTTGATGGCCCAATTGCGACTTTGGTGATGGCGAAGAGGAGCTTGACAAACCCCTCAGGAATGTTGGCGAACACTTGTGCATCATAGTCGTTGCTGGCCATCTACAAAAGTAGACAAAAATTCCGAATAGTCAAGTCATAAATTTATGATGACTAACAGAAAATTGCTACAGATGTAAAATGCTGAATAGCAATTATTACGCTAATAACCGATTAGCGAGCGCACCTAGTGGCTTCCTACAGTCAGCCTGGCTCTGATACCAAGGTTGTCAGGACCGATTTTTCAGTAAAATAATTACCAAAAGACCGACCTTTTTATTAAACCAGCAAGGAAGAATACTTCTTGCTGATAGACAATTCCTTGATACAGAATTCCAGAATACTGAATAATTATACAAGGTTGAGCTGAGGTGGCTCAACAATTTATTACAAGTACGCCAATATAGTACATAAAGGCGGATATGACACAATGGCAGGGTGGCATACTATTAACTCGTAATAAAAAGGTATTGGATATGTCATAGTGTAGTGGGTGACGTGACTACAATATATTACAGTTCATCGAGTGTCGGAGTGAGACCCGATGAATTTATTTGGTGATAGGCGAAAGCGGTTATATAACAGTGATCAACTCCAGGATCGCAAGAGACTGACTAGGACTCCACTAGACGTCGGACTCGCTATCGAACTCTTCACCATGAGATCGCCTTCGTCCACATCTGGCCAAATGTGACACCCGAAGACCGACGTCCCAGAAGATTCCAGAAGATTCCAGATGTTCCAGGTTTCCCGTGTGTTTCATTTGTGCTTGTGTTATTTATTTTTGCATTGCATCATGTCATCATGCCATCATGTCATATTTATTTTGCATCTCAACTTAAATAAATTGTGTGGACCTTCGGTCCATTTAAATCGAGGGAAGGATGACTTCTCTTTATAACATATAAGAGCCTCTCAATATTATTAGGGAGCTATATAATAATATTCCATTTGTTTGGAATTAACCAACACACGTGCATAATTTTCCCCATGCTTTTCCTACTTCGAGTTACACCTTCAAAACCTTGCCAATAATTCTTTTCCCTTTTGTCGAGGTTCCTCCAAAAATTCGAACATTTTTGGACACTTCACAAATCAAGTCTTAGTTCAAACCCATTTGATTAAATTCAAATATGTTTGAATTATATTTTTCGATCATGCCTTTTATATTTTTCTCGGACCATGCTCATTTTTATGAGCCCGAGAAAATAACCTCTTGTGCAATTCTTGCCTAGCCTCCCTTTCTTTTCTTCTCTCCTTTTCTTTCTTTCTCTATTTTTTTTTCCTTTTCACTCTTAAAAGAGTAGAAGAGCAGCCTAGTTCCTTGGCCCAAACCTCTCAGCCAGGCTCCCAGCCTCTTGGGCCTCCTCTTTCCACCAGCCAGCTTGGGCCTCCACCAGTCCCTGGGCCGCAGCCCGATTACTTCTCCTAACCCTAGCGTCCCAGACACCCGCATCGTTCCTCCTCGCTCTCTCCCGAGCCGCCGCAAGGGCTCGACCCTCATCCTCTGTTCCCCATCGATCCCGCAGCGCCCGACCCGATCCCCCGTTTCCCTCTCGTCCCCTCAGCGCTGCTCGACCCTCATCACCATCTCCCCCCGTTGCCTCGCCCTGCTGCCTCCTCCTACCGCGCCACCGGCCCTCAGGCCCTCCGCCGCCAGGTGTCGCGCGCCTCCAGCGCCCAGGAGCGCCGCACTCCACGCCAGGGTGCCCGCTGAGCGTCCGCATCGCCAGCACCGAGAGCCCCCATCGCTCCTCCCGACGCCAGGTCACAGCGCCTCTTCGTCCCTTCCAACGCCATGGAGCCGCCTGCCTCGTCTCTGGCTCCCGAGGCCCGAGAGCCTCGTCCGAACGGCCAGGCCCCGCCGGCCGTTCCCTCCCGCTGCGGCCATCGCTGCTCCTCCCTGCGCGCCTCCCTCCTCTCCGCATCGCGAAGGCCGAAGCCCGGCGCCCGCACCCTCGAGCCGCGCCCTCCATCTTCCATCGCCAGCAGCCAGTCCGCACCCTCCATTGCCAAGACTCCGCCCTGCTCCATCCTCTTCCTCGCCGGCCCCTTCGGTGCTGCCGCTGCATGGCCTCGTCGCTCCGTCGTGCTGCCGTTTTTTTTGTGTTGCTTTGTGCTGTTGGGAGTGTCCAGGAACCGTTTCTTTTGCCAAGTGGAGACCGAAGACCTTGGATGCATCGAGTTCCTCTACGATCCGCGTACGACTATCGTCATCGTGACCCCGAACAACTGCGGATCAAGTACCACTACCGTCGCGAGATCGAGAATCCCCAAGTACCACGACGACCGACCCGCCAAGTACCCCTTCGGATATGTCAAGTTCGACTACGCCAAGTGCAACGATGGATGCGCCAAGTACATCTACGAACGGAACGAGTACAACTACTTCCTCTCCGATGAGCGAGAACAACTACTTCCCTCTACGGCATGTAGCACTACCGTCGCCCCGTGTACCACCACTCGTGTACCACTACTTCCACTGCTACGCCTTCTTCCTCTGCGTATCGCGAGAACGACTACTTCCACTACGACTCGAACCGCCCCGAAACGAGTGTTTCGAAGGTATAACCCCGAGACGATGACCCGTGTGATGCTTGTGTTGTATGAGATGTTTCCCTTGTGTGCACCGTGCCCGTTTAGTCTTTTGTCGTGCTCCTCGGTTGCCTCGTCACCGACTCATGGGAACCCGGTGACGGGATCACCCCATCATCTCGTTTGACTCGCTCACGCCACCTTTCTTTTGCTCCGGACTCTCAACGGGTTACCGGAACCGAGATGTTGCGTTGCATCATTTTCGGATCGTTGTCGTGGCACCCTTTCTTTCCACCACGGTGACAAATGCTTCATATCTCTATGTCAACCCTTTTAATTAATTGCATAAACTTGATCATGTCATCCGCATCATTTTAACAACATTATAATGTGTGTTTGTTGTTGCTTTCATAATTACTAAACATGCTCATGGGGATTTTCTGGAATTATTGTCGTTCTTCCGGCCTCATTTAAAATGTCTTAATAGTGTAGTTTTATTATGCTTCACCTCTTGCCATGTTAACAAACATTTAATCTTGTCTTGTAAATAAACAAGTCAATTAAATAAATAAATGTGGTGTTTCATCAATATGCAACTCGTTGCATATTGAGCTCCACTTAACCTGTAGTACTTGTTTGTGCACTTTGCCATGCCATGCATAATTAAACCGGACATGCATCATACTTGTTTGTGCATCGTATGCCAAGTTTATGCTTGTGTGTTTACCGTGTTGTTTCTTTCTTTTCGGTTGCTTCTCTTGTTAGCTTCGGTTTCGTTCCGGAGTTGTGAGGTTTTCGCTCCACTGTGTTGCTCCGTCTACTTCATGGATCCGTTCTTCTCCCTTGTGGAATCCCAGGCAAGATGATCATACCCTTGGATACCTTTACTACCATTGCCATGCTTAGTTGTCTCGATTCTATCGTTACATGTCGCGCTACCCATCTTTTATGTCAGCCTCTCCTTGTTGCCATGAAACCTCTAACCTTGAAACCTTCCTAGCAAAACCACTGCTTGGCTATGTTACCCGCTTGCTCAGCCCCTCTTATAGCGTTGTTAGTTGCAGGTGAAGATGAAGTTTGTTCCAGGAGGGAACTTGTTGTTGTTATATCACAATATCTATAATTATTATTAACACACCTATATACTGTGCATGGGTGGAAGGCTTGGCCTTTTGCTCGGTGTTTTGTTCCACTCATGCCACCTTAGGCGCCGATAAACCGGCATTATGTTCCTTGATTTTGCGTTCCTTACACGATGGGTGGATGGGGACCCCTTGACAGTTCGACTTTGAATAAAACTCCTCCAGCAAGGCCCAACATTGGTTTTAATTTGCTCATAATAACAACTTAATTAATTAATTAAATTGCATAGGGAGTTAGCGCTACCCGAGGATTCTTTCTACATAGCAGGGGGGGCCAGTGCTGATGGTGTTGGTCCCAAACGGGGAGTATGCGGGGCCACCACGGGGAAACTCGAGGATTGGCTCCCGTATAATCGCCCATCCGGTCGTGTCCTGAGACAAGATACGCGCGGCTACTATCAGGGTGTCGACACACCGGGAGGTCTTGCTGGACTTGTTTTACCATTGTCGAAATGTCTTGTGCTACCGGGATGCCGAGCCTGATCGGATTTCCCTAAGATAAGGGGTGATGATATTATATTTATCACTTCAGCTAATCGTGAGAGCTTGTGATGGGCTAAGTTGGGACACCCCTGCAGGGTTATGATCTTTCGAAAGTTGTGCTCGCGGTTATGTGGCAGATTGGTATTTGTTAATGTCCGGTTGTAGAAAACTTGACAGAGGATCCGAAGTAAAACACACAACTGTATGAGTAACCGTGACTGTCTCTTTTCACTTTGAGAAGAGAACACGGTGGGGTTATGTTTGACTCGTATGTAGTTAGGATCTTTAGCGATCACTACTTTTGCGACCGTTTGCGTAGATGCTCTTCTTATTCTGGTACTCGTAAGCTAGCCACCATATATTGCTTAGTCGCTGCTGCAACCTCACCACTACCCTCTTCCTACCCATAAAGCTTCGCTAGTCTTGTTACCCATGGTTATGGGATTGTTGAGTCCTCGTGGCTCACAGATACTACAACACCAGATGCAGGTTCAGCCGAGTTGATGCAGAAGATGGAGCAGTACTTCACTGGGAGATCGATGAAGAGTTTGGCCGTATGCTTGTTACGTTTCGACGATCAGTAGTGGTTTCTACTAGGATTCGATCCTGACCTGTGGCTTTATGTTGTTTTGGTATCTTTCTTTTGGATCTTCACCCTTAGATGGGTTGTGATGTTTTGAATGATGAATTGCTCATGTATTGTATTGTGTGAAGTGGTGAGTGTAAGCCAACTATCTTCTTTTACAATTTAATCCCTCTTTTACATGAGTCGTGCAAAGATACCAAACTTGAGATCATTCTAGGATGGGCTTATACCTTTAAGTCGTGCCTCGACACGTAGGAGGTATAGTCCCATCCTGGGCATTACACCAAATCAACAAGCCAGGTGAGTACTTTGAATGTACTCGCAAGACAGTTCAGACTTAAGATATAATAAATGCCAACATGATGCATGTGAGTATTCTAGCAAAATGCAACCGGATAAGTATATCCCTGTGTTGTATGTAAATAAATAGAAGTCGGGCGGTATTCCTCCCGAAATCCATAAGATAAATAAAAGGAAACCAAACGAGTGTCTGAGTGACGCCTCGTGAGGAAATAATAAAATGAAAACATGCCACAGTCGGGCGTCTGAGCGACACCACATAAAGGGCTTATAGCGAAAATAAATAACAAGAATGACTCAGTCGGACGTCTGAGCGACATCACATAAAGGGCTTATAATGGAAATAAATAACAAGAATGCCATAGTCGGACGTCCGAGTGACATCACATAAAGGGCTTATAAATAACAAGAATGCCACAGTCAGACGTTAGAGCGACATCACATAAAGGGCTTATAAATAACAAGAATGCCACAGTCGGATGTCTGAGCGA
>LR738712.1:182905539-182971250 GCA_902687465.1 Secale cereale | reverse complement strand
TATAATGGAAATAAATAACAAGAATGCCACAGTCGGACGTTTGAGCGACATCACATAAAGGGCTTATAAATAACAAGAATGCCACAGTCGGACGTCAGAGCGACATCACATAAAGGGCTTGTAAATAACAAGAATGCCACAGTCGGACGTCTGAGCGACATCACATAAAGGGCTTATAAATAACAAGAATGCCACAGTCCGACGTCTGAGCGACATCACATAAAGGGCTTATAAATAACAATAGTATAACGGTGAAATACTTCGGGAAGTAAATCAGTGCAGAGATAATTGGTTAGTTCATCTACCAAATGAACTTGACAAAAAAATCACTACTCTTGTTACTATCAAGAATTTACTAAAGACGGTCACCGGGTTGACACAAAGATTGACCCTAGGCCATAAACATGGCTACTTGAAGGATTTAACTCTACAGGGCTTGTACTATTAAATCTTAGCCAACGGATTCTACTAGCCACGGGGACTAGTTCCTTCTACGGTGTTTTAGCAGAAACCCAACTGACCAGTACACACCCATTTCACATCCTGCTGTCCGGAATCACCCGTGACAACATTCACGAAAAACTTTAAGACGGGGAGGCTACAACCTCGAATAGCATGGGATCAAATTTATATATGCGCGCTCTAAGGGGTGCCCCCCTCTCGGTCCCAACCGGAAACACCCATGCCCCCTGACCGGATGACGGGCTTTAATCCAGGGCCATGGAACCCTCATCCCGGCCCCTCTACTTGGTGTGTACTCGGAAAGTGGTTTACAACCGACTAGACTGTAATCACAACAGATGGCATATGACAGTACCAAAAAGGAGATGAGCGGGATCATGACTCAATCCACGCGGATACTAAGTTAACCAACTACTGGTATGCTTCAACAATACGAGTGCTCCACCCATCATGTCACCACATGATCGGGGTGGTTCAATCATTATCATACGGGGCTCACCCGAAGCTTGCTTGCATGGAATATAACCCTATAAAAATGCTTATATAACCATGCTTATGAAAAGAACTACTCGAGCAAACATGCAACACATCCATCATATCAAAGGTTCAAACATGCTTGCCTGGTTCGGAGTAGTCGGAGTCTAACTCAGTGAGGCGGCTCCGTCACGTCCTTCGGTATCTACGTATTCAAACAAATAGATACTAACATAAATACCGCGCGTGCAAAGAAAGTTGCTCCAAAAAATTTCACATAAATATGACAAAAAACTAGACAGAAAACTAAAGAGGACAGAAAAAGAATCAACTCAAAATCATCTTTAGTTAAAAAGATATTAGAGTTTCTGTCCAGGGACTCATCTGTAATGAAATGGAAAGTTTCCAGGGGCTAGAATAGAAAACAGAAAAGCGAACCGGTACGCAGTACGCCAACTGAAGACGAAGACGTACTTTGCCCGAAGGCGCTTTCCAGAAAAACGATTCGGGGAAAAACGAGAGGCTGACGAGGGGGTCCCACTCGTCGGGTTTAAACTCTGAAACAGAGTCGCGCCGGCGCCAGAAGTTGCGGTGGTCGCCGGCGCCGATCCACGGAGAGTTAGGGGAGGGGAGTGGTACGTACAGCTTCCTGGTGTTCTTCCGCGTCTATTGGGGGTGGAGTTGAGTGTCGGCGAGCCCCACGTCGACGGCGACCCTGTTGGAAATATGCCCTAGAGGCAATAATAAACTGGTTATTATTATATTTCCTTGTTCATGATAATTGTTTATTATCCATGCTAGAATTGTATTGATAGGAAACTCAGATACATGTGTGGATACATAGACAAACACCATGTCCCTAGTAAGTCTCTAGTTGACTAGCTCATTGATCAACAGATGGTCACGGTTTCCTGACCATGGACATTTGGATGTCGTTGATAACGGGATCACATCATTAGGAGAATGATGTGATGGACAAGCCCCAATCCTAAGCCTAGCACAGATCGTGTAGTTCGTATGCTAAAGCTTTTCTAAATGTCAAGAATCTTTTCCTTAGACCATGAGATTGTGCAATTCCCGGATACCGTAGGAATGCTTTGGGTGTATCAAACGTCACAACGTAACTGGGTGGCTATAAAGGTGCACTACAGGTATCTCCGAAAGTGTCTGTTGGGTTGGCACGAATCGAGACTGGGATTTGTCACTCCGTATGACGGAGAGGTATCTCTGGGCCCACTCGGTAGGACATCATGATAATGTGCACAGCGTGATCAAGGAGTTGATCACGGGATGATGTGTTACGGAACGAGTAAAGAGACTTGCTGGTAAGCAGATTGAGCAAGGTATCGGTATACCAACGATCGAATCTCGGGCAAGTGCTATACCGACAGACAAAGGGAATCGTATACGGGATTGATTGAATCCTTGACATCGCGGTTCATCCGATGAGATCATCGTGGAACATGTGGGAGCCAACATGGGTATCCAGATCCCGCTGTTGGTTATTGGCCGGAGAGTTGTCTCGGTCATGTCTGCATGATTCCCGAGCCCGTAGGGTCTACACACTTAAGGTTAGATGACGCTAGGGTTATAGGGAAAGTATGTACGCGGTTACCGAATGTTGTTCGGAGTCCCGGATGAGATCCCGGATGTCACGAGGAGTTCCGGAATGGTCCGGAGGTAAAGATTCATATATGGGAAGTCCCGTTTTGGTCACCGGAAAAGTTTCGGACGCTATCGGTAGCGTACCGGGACCACCCGGAGGGTCCCGGGGGTCCACTGGGTGGGGCCACCGGCCCTAGAGGGCTGCGTGGGCCAAGTGTGGGAGGGGATCAGCCCCATGTGGGCTGGTGCGCCCCCCCCCCACCCCACCAGGGCCCAAGGCGCCTCCAAGAGGGGAGGGGGGCAAACCCTAGGGCAGATGGGCCCTAGGGCCCAATCTGGTGCGCCCCCCTCTCCCTCTCCCCCTCTGGCCGCCACCCTTAGATGGGATCTGGGGTGGCCGCACCCCTAGGGGTGGGAAACCCTAAAGGGGGTGCAGCCCCTCCCTTCCCCCTATATATATGTGAGGTTTGGGGCTACCCATAACACGGTTTGACCTCTCTCGCTTGGTGCAGCCCTACCTCTCTCCCTCCTCGTCTCTCACAGTGCTTGGCGAAGCCCTGCTGGAGTCCCGCGCTCCTCCACCACCACCACGCCATCGTGCTGCTGTTGGATGGATTCTTCCCCAACCTCTCCCTCTCTCGTTGCTGGATCAAGGCGTGGGAGACGTCACCGGGCTGCACGTGTGTTGAACGCGGAGGCGCCGTTGTTCGGCGCTTAGATCGGAATCAACCGCGATTTGAATCGCAGCGAGTACGACTCCTTCATCCGCATTCTTGTAACGCTTCCGCATCGCGATCTACAAGGGTATGTAGATGCACTCCCCTCTCCCTCATTGCTAGATTACTCCATAGATAGATCTTGGTGATGCGTAGGAAAAATTTTGATTTTCTGCTACGATCCCCAACAGTGGCATCATGAGCCAGGTTTATGCATAGTTTCTTGCACGAGTAGAACACAAAGTAGTTGTGGGCGTGGATTTGTCAATTTACTTGCCGTTACTAGTCTTATCTTGATTCGGCGGCATCGTGGGATGAAGCGGCCCGGACCGACCTTACACGTACTCTTACGTGAGACAGGTTCCACCGACTGGCATGCACTAGTTGCATAAGATGGCTAGCGGGTGTCTGTCTCTCCCACTTTAGTCGGATCGGATTCGATGAAAAGGGTCCTTATGAAGGGAAAATAAAATTGGCATATCACGTTGTGGTTTTGGCATAGGTAAGAAACGTTCTTGCTAGAAACCTATAGCAGCCACGTAAAAACTTGCAACAACAATTAGAGGACGTTTAACTTGTTCTTGCAGCTTGTGCCGTGTGATGTGATATGGCCAAAAGGATGTGATGAATGATATATATGTGATGTATGAGATTGATCATGTTCTTGTAATAGGAATCACGACTTGCATGTCGATGAGAATGACAACCGGCAGGAGCCATAGGAGTTGTCTTATTTATTGTATGACCTGCGTGTCACTGAATAACGCCATGTAATTACTTTACTTTATTGCTAAACGTTAGCCATAGTAGTAGAAGTTATGTTTGGCGAGACGACTTCATGAAGACACGATGATGGAGATCATGATGATGGAGATCATGGTGTCATGCCGGTGACGATGATGATCATGGAGCCCCGAAGATGAAGATCAAAGGAGCAAGATGATATTGGCCATATCATGTCACTATTTGATTGCATGTGATGTTTATCATGGTTTACATCTTATTTGCTTAGAACGACGGTAGTGAATAAGATGATCTCTCACTAAAATTTCAAGAATTGTGTTCCCCCTAACTGTGCACCGTTGCTAAGGTTCGTTGTTCCAAAGCACCACGTGATGATCGGGTGTGATAGGTTCTAACGTTCGCATACAACGGGTGTAAGCCAGATTTACACACGCGATACACTTAGGGTTGACTTGACGAGCCTAGCATGTACAGACATGGCCTCGGAGCACGAAAGACCGAAAGGTCGAACATGAGTCGTATAGAAGATACGATCAACATGAAGATGTGCACCGTTGATGACTAGCCCGTCTCACGTGATGATCGGACACGGCCTAGTCGATTCGGATCATGTATCACTTAGATGACTAGAGAGATGTCTATCTGAGTGGGAGTTCATTAGATGAACTTAATTGTCATGAACAATAATCTAAGTTGTCTTCGCAAATTATGTTGTAGACCAATAATGCGTTGTAGCTGCCTGTTTAATACGATCCTAGAGAAAGACTAAGTTGAAAGATATTGTAAGCAATGATGCGGACTGGGTCCGTAGTCCGAGGAGTGTCCTCACTGCTACACAGAAAGCTTACGTCTTTGATGCATCGCTCGATGTGCAAACCCATACAACGTTGTTTGTGGATGTTGTGAACACCTGACAGACACGTCCTGATGACTACTTGATAGTTTAGTGCACCATACTTTACGGCTTAGAATCGGGATTCCAATGACGTTTTGAACGTCATAGAACATATGAGATGTTCTAAGAGCTGAAATTGGGATTTCAGGCTCATGCCCGTGTTGAGAGGTATGAGACCTCTGACAAGTTCTTTTGCCAAAAAGATGGAGGAGAATAGCTCAACTAGTGAGAATGTGCTCAGAATGTCTGGGTGCTAAAATCACTTGAACCAAGTGGAAGTTAATATTCCAGATGAGATAGTGGTTGACGGAATTCTCTAGACACTATCACCAAGCTACTAGAATTTCGTGATGAACTATGACATGCAAAGGATGGAGATGATCCCGGAGCTATTAGCGGTTCTTAAGACCGCAAAAGTAGAAATCAAGAAGGAGCATCAAGTGTTGATGGTTTAACAAGACCACTGGTTTCAAAAAGGGCAAGGCAAGAAGGGAAACTTCATGAATGGCAAACCAGTTGTCGCACTAATGAAGGAACCCAAGGTTGAACCCAAACCTTGAGACTAAGTGCTTCTATTGTAAGGGGAACGTCACATGGTAGCGGAACTACCCCAAATACATGGTAGATAAGAAAGCTGGCAACTTCAACAAAGTATGTTTGATATACGTGTTATTGATGTGTACCTTACTAGTACTCCTTGTAGCACCTGGGTATTGGATACCGGTTCAGTTGCTATTATTAGTGACTTGAAGCAAAATCTACGGACTGAACGGAGACTAGCTAAGGGCGAGGTGACGATGTGTGTTGGAAGTGTTTCCAAGGTTGATAAGATCACCATCGCACGCTCCCTCTGCCTTCGGGATTAGTGTTGAACCTAGATAAAAGTTATCAGGTGTCTACGTTGAGCATGAATATGATTAGATCATGTTCATTGCAATACGGTTATTCATTTAAGTTAGAGAATAATGGTTATTCTGTTTACATGAATAATACCTTTATGGTCATGCACCCAATGGTTTATTGAATCTCGATCATAGTAATACACATGATAATAATATTAACGCCAAAAGATGTAGAGTTAATAATGATAGTACCACCTTCTTGTGGCACTGCCGCTTAGGTCATTTTGGCATAAAATGCATGAAGAAACTCCATGCTGATGGATGTTTGGAGTCACTTGATTTTGAATCGCTTGACATATGCGAGCCATGCCTCATGGGCAGGATGACTAAGATCCCGTGTTCAGGTACAATGAAACGGGAAAGTGACTTGTTGATCATGCCGATGTGTGTGATCCAATGAGAATTAAGGCGTGTGGTGGATATCGTTATTTTCTCATCTTCACTGACGATTTGAGTAGATATGAGTATATTCACTTAATGAAGCAAAAGTCTGAAACGTTTGAAAAGTTCAAGCAATTTCAGAGTGAAGTTAAGAATCATCATAACAAGAAGATCATGTTCCTACGATCTGATCAAGGGGAGATTTTCTGAATTATGAGTTTGGCGATCACTTAAGACATTGTGGAAATGTTTTCATAGTTGAAGCCACCTGGAACACCATAGCGTAATGGTGTGTCCGGACGTCGTAATCGAACCTTATGAGATATGGTGCGATCTATGATGTATCTTACCGATCTACCGCTATTATTTTGAGGTTATGCATTAGAGACAGCTGCATTCACTTTAGATAGGGCACCATCTAAGTCCGTTGAGACGACGCCGTATGGTTTGGCAAGAAACCAAAGTTGTCATTTTCTTGATGTTTGGGGATGCGATGCTTATGGCTTCAGCCGGAAAAAGCTCGAACCCAAAGCGGACAAATACATCTTCATAGAATACCCAAAGGTAACATTTGGGTATACCTTCTATCTCAGATCCAAGGGCAAAAATGTTTGTCGCTAAGAACGGGTCCTTTCTCGAGAAGGAGTTTCTCTCGAAAGATTTGAGTGGGAGGAAGATAGAACTTGATGAGGTTGTCGAACCCTCACTTCAACCGGAGAGTAGTGCAACACAGAAAGATGTTGTTGTGGAACCTACGACTATTGAAGACGAAACTAATGATAGTGATCATGAAGCTTCGGATCAAGTTGCTATCGAACCACGTAGGTCGACAAGGATATGTACTACTCCTGAGTGGTACGATGATCCTGTCTTAGAGGTCATGTTGTTGGACAACAATGAACCTACGAACTATGGAGAAGCGATGGTGGGCCCGTATTCCGACAAATGGTTAGAAGCCGATATATCCAAGATAGTATCCATGTATCAAAACAAAGTATGGACTTTGGTGGACTTGCCCGATGATTGGCAAGCCATTGAGATAAATGGATCTTTAAGAAGAAGACGGACATGGACGGTATTGTCACCGTCTATGAAGCTCGACTTGTGGCAAAGAGTTTTTCACAAGTTCAAGGAGTTGACTATGATGAGATTTTCTCACCCGTAGCGATGCTTAAGTCCGTCGGAATCATGTTAGCATTAGCTGCATTTATGAAATCTGGCAGATGGATGACAAAACAAGTTCCCTTACCAGTTTTCGTAAGGAAAGGTTGTATGTGATACAATCAGAAAGGTTTTGTCGATCCTAAGGATGCTAAAAGGTATGCTAGCTCCAGCGATCCTTCCATGGACTGGAGCAAGCATCTCGGAGTCGGAATATACGCTTTGATGAAGTGATCAAAGTTTTTGGGTATACAAAGTTTGTTAGAAACTTGTATTTACAATAAAGTGAGTGGGAGCACTACAACATTTCTGATAAGTATATGTGAATGACATATTGTTGATCCGAAATGATGTAGAAAATCTGGAAAGCGTAAAGGGTTATTTGAAAGGAGTTTTTCAAAGAAAGACCTGGATGAAGCTGCTTACATATTGGGCATCAAGATCTATAGAGATAGATCAAGACGCCTGATGATAATTTCAAAAGAACACACACCTTGGCATGATTTTGAAGGAGTTCAAACTAGATCAGTCAAAGAAGGAGTTCTTACCTGAGTTGTAAGGTGTGAAGTTGAGTAAGACTCAAAAGCTTGACCACGGCAGAAGAAAGAGGAAGGACGAAGGTCGTCCCCTATGCTTTTGACATAGGCTCTATACGGTATGCCATGCTGAGTACCGCACCTGATGTGTGCCTTGCCACATGTCTGGCAAGAGGGTACAAAGGTGATCCAGGAGTGGATCACTAGATAGTGGTCAAAATCTTCCTTAGAGGAATAAGGAAATGTTTCTCGGTAATGGAGGTGATGAAGAGTTCGACGTAAAGAGTTACGTCGATGCAAGCTTAACACCTATCCGGATAACCCTGAGTCGAGATACCGGATACGTATAATGGAGCAACAGTTTGGAATAGCTCCAAGTGGAACGTGGTAGCAGCATCTACGATATGACATAAAGTTTTGCGAAGTACATAGGGATCTGAATGTTGCAGACCCGTTGACTACAACCTCTCTCACAAGCATAACATGATCAAACCCAGAACTCATTGAGTGTTAATCACATATTGATGTGAACTAGATTACTGACTCTAGTAAACTCTTTGGATGTTGGTCACATGGCGATGTGACCTGTGAGTGTTAATCACATGGCGATGTGATCTAAATTATTGACTCTAGTGCAAGTGGGAGACTGTTGGAAATATGCCCTAGAGGCAATAATAAATTGGTTATTATTATATTTCCTTGTTCATGATAATTGTTTATTATCCATGCTAGAATTGTATTGATAGGAAACTCAGATACATGTGTGGATACATAGACAAACACCATGTCCCTAGTAAGCCTCTAGTTGACTAGCTCGTTGATCAACAGATGGTCACAGTTTCCTGACCATGGACATTTGGATGTCGTTGATAACGGGATCACATCATTAGGAGAATGATGTGATGGACAAGACCCAATCCTAAGCCTAGCACAGATCGTGTAGTTCGTATGCTAAAGCTTTTCTAAATGTCAAGTATCTTTTCCTTAGACCATGAGATTGTGCAACTCCCGGATACCGTAGGAATGCTTTGGGTGTACCAAACGTCACAACGTAACTGGGTGGCTATAAAGGTGCACTACAGGTATCTCCGAAAGTGTCTGTTGGGTTGGCACGAATCGAGACTGGGATTTGTCACTCCGTATGACGGAGAGGTATCTCTGGGCCCACTCGGTAGGACATCATCATAATGTGCACAGTGTGATCAAGGAGTTGATCACGGGATGATGTGTTACGGAACGAGTAAAGAGACTTGCCGGTAACGAGATTGAGCAAGGTATCGATATACCGACGATCGAATCTCGGGCAAGTGCTATACCGACAGACAAAGGGAATCGTATACGGGATTGATTGAATCCTTGACATCGTGGTTCATCCGATGAGATCATCGTGAAAAATGTGGGAGCCAACATGGGTATCCAGATCCCGCTGTTGGTTATTGGCCGGAGAGTTGTCTCGGTCATGTCTGCATGGTTCCCGAGCCCGTAGGGTCTACACACTTAAGGTTCGATGACGCTAGGGTTATAGAGAAAGTATGTACGCGGTTACCGAATGTTGTTCGGAGTCCCGGATGAGATCTCGGACGTCACGAGGAGTTCTGGAATGGTCCGGAGGTAAAGATTCATATATGGGAAGTCCCGTTTTGGTCACCAGAAAAGTTTCGGGCGCTATCGGTAGCGTACCGGGACCATCGGGAGGGTCCCGGGGGTCCACCGGGTGGGGCCACCGGCCCCAGAGGGCTGCGTGGGCCAAGTGTGGGAGGGGACCAGCCCCAGGTGGGCTGGTGCGCCCCCCCCCCCCACCAGGGCCCAAGGCGCCTCCAAGAGGGGAGGGGGCAAACCCTAGGGCAGATGGGCCCTAGGGCCCAATCTGGTCACCCCCCTCTCCCTCTCCCCCTCTGGCCGCCACCCTTAGATGGGATCTGGGGTGGCCGCACCCCTAGGGGTGGGAAACCCTAAAGGGGGCGCAGCCCCTCCCTTCCCCCTATATATATGTGAGGTTTGGGGCTACACATAACACGGTTTGACCTCTCTCGCTTGGTGCAGCCCTACCTCTCTCCCTCTTCGTCTCTCGCAGTGCTTGGCGAAGCCCTGCTGGAGTCCCACGCTCCTCCACCACCACCATGCCGTCGTGTTTCTGTTGGATGGAGTCTTCCCCAACCTCTCCCTCTCTCCTTACTGGATCAAGGCGTGGGAGACGTCACCGGGCTGCACGTGTGTTGAACGCGGAGGCGCCGTTGTTCGGCGCTTAGATCGGAATCAACCGTGATCTGAATCGCAGCGAGTACAACTCCTTCATACGTTCTTGTAACGCTTCCGCATCGCGATCTACAAGGGTATGTAGATGCACTCCCCTCTCCCTCATTGCTAGATTACTCCATAGATAGATCTTGGTGATGCGTAGGAATTTTTTTGATTTTCTGCTACGATCCCCAACAGACCCTGTCTCCGGCGGACGGCGGCTCGGGTGGTCGTGGGCCTCGTCGGAGAGAGCTCCTGGGGTCAAATTGGAGTGGGGGTTAGGTTTAGGTAGGTGCCAGGAGGTGACGCTCGAGTCCAGGGTGGCGGAGGAGTTCTCACCGGAGAGAACGCTGCTGGAGCCCGAGGCGGACGGATTTGGCCGGAGCTGAGGAAGAAGGGCCCCTCGAGGCTCTTCCAGAGGCTAGGCGTGGTCTACGGAGATAGTGGAGGTGTGCGGGCTCAAGGGCGAGCTCGGGGGTGCTTTATATAGCCAGCCCAAGGCAGTTGCCGTGAACGGGATAAGTCCGGCGGGCGATTACAGCGATGCAGTGGCTGGACGGCGGGTTTAGGGGCTTGAGCATCGACTAGGAGATGCACTGGTTCCATTCCCGTGCCTAACTCAGTAGGGGAGGAGTGATTTCGGGCTGCCCTCGACGGAACGGTCGTGCGGCACGTCGGCGGTAGAGAACGCGCTCTGTGCGCGCCAGGCCACGGCGACGGTGCTGCAGGCGTGCGCTGGCGGTGGAGTTGGCCACGCGGAGCTCTCGGATGGTTTGGGCGGTGCTAAACGGCGTCGAGCCGCAGGATGCCTTCTGTCAGCCGCCACGGGAGGTCCTGTCGCCGCGGATGACGCCGGCGTGGTCGGGCCAAGGCGCCACCGACGCCCGGAAGCAACCAAGCAAGCGTGCGGCGTGCTGGATAAGAAGGAGGTGCAGTGAGCATCGATCCAAGGCGGGTACTGGCGAGATTGACAATGCGGCTCTGACGAACTGACGAACTGCACTGTCGACTATGAATCTTCAGTTAGCAGTTTCTGAAACTGACAGAACAGTGCAAGCCATGTGTTCGATGAAATGATTCTGGCATGTGGGAAAAGTTTCTGGGGCTGATATTTGGTGGAGTGGCCTATTGATGCATCTAGAGGCTGCCTGAATTTTCACAGAATTTTTGGAAGAAGATAAATATGAATTTCACCAAATTTTGCAAATCTGGCCCAAACTTGCAGCAGGTGAAATTTGAAAATTTTGAACTGTGGACCAGTGAAACAAGATGGATTTAGGTTGTGGGTACTAAGTACTATCTAGGGAAGTTAGTTTGAAATCAAATAACAAGGTGGACATGGTGGTTCCTTTGTAAATCACCAAGGTTCACTTTAATGGACAGAAATTGTTTTAGGAGTAAAATAAATAGAGAAAAATTTCCAATAAGGTTGAAACTCACTGGAATTGATGAGAGACTTGTCCTAAGGTGTAGAGGAGGTCTAGGAGAGAAATATTTCTGTTGGGGTCATGGCAAGATGAAGGTTGGAGAGGAAGATAAGCCCAAGGTTAAACCTGAGGAGTTTAAATCATGAAGGAAAAGAATCAAACAAATCCCTAAGAAAAATAACTTGTGTTGAGCTAACACAAGAAGGAACTTTCAAGACCAAAAACCAAGCTTGAGAAAAACACACAAACTTTGGCCAGAAGAGATTTTAGAAGGGTCTTAAGAGAAGATCAAACAACCCCCTTCCAAAAGACCAAAAGTTTGGAAGAAAAACCAAACCCAAAAATTTGGAGTGTTACACATATGCTTCAACTATAGTTAGATTCCTCACTTGTACTTATTCATGGATTCGTACAAATCTGGAACCAACTCCCATGAGTGAATGTCTTCGCACTATGAGGTCAAAGTCTTCAAAACTGTTTTAATCTTCAAAACTTCTGAGAATGCATATGACCTCTTCCCCTTCCCTCGCATCTCTAATGCTGTCACATGTACATGTCTGTGGGAGAATCCCTTGGTTCTCATAGTCTGCATTCATTTGCAGAGTTTTTGCAGCGTCACATTCATTCCCCTGAAGACAGTTCCTGTCTGACCAGCAGACCAAAGCATTTGCCTGTTTTGAAGCCATTCAATTTGAAGCCCTTCAGGTTGAAGCAAATGGCAACTAACAAGACAGTAAGAAAGGGTGGCAGACAGCGCCGTGGCAACACCTCCATTGATTTGCCTCCTGATCTCAGTGAGATGTACAAGACTGATCCAAAGGAGGATTACAATCATAGGAAGACACGAATCCAATGGATTCGAAGATACTGGGCCGAACAGTGGTTCAAGTATAGGTTCGTGACCCAAGAGTATGCTGAGAAAAACGCCATCAAGCATCCATGGGGAGATATCACTTATAAGAATCTTCCCCCCAAGACTCGTGCTGAAACCATTGCTCAAGGCTTCTATCCTTGCATGGTCAGAGGGCCTCAGCCTGCTGATGCTGATCCAAGCTCTCTGCTCTGGTGTTGCGACGACAATCTGTTCAAGCGAAATCTTCAATTCGCCAAGAACACGGCCAAAGAGAACAACAAGCTTTGGGGATTAGACTTCAATCCTGGCCCCTCTACGCCCCGCGCTGATGGCACGCGTGAAGCTGAACCGAATCTGGTTGGGCCCTTCTACAACCTAGAGGGCCTCATCAGTCACATAAGGGTTCAAGGGGCGGATGTGGATCAGCCCGAAGCAGATGTTGACTCTGAAGAAGCACCTGCAACGCCGAAGCCCCAGAAGAAGAAATCAAAGGCTTCGAAGACTACTCCTCCAAGGGCGTCTAGAGTGAAGCCTTTGGCCACTGCTCCACCTGCACCAAGTGTGCAATCTGAGGAACACTCTCGTATCTCCAAGAGCAGACAGCTGAAGAGGAAGCCAACACGCAACCCCAGTCCAGCTCTCACTCCTGATGCAGTACTGAAGACTGCCAATGATGACCTTGATCTCTCAAGTGATGAAGATCTTGGTGATGATGCTCTGGAGCTATTGATCGAGAGCAAGCAGGATGCTGAAATCTTCAATGATTTGCCGCTCTTTGACGTTGAAGTGCTCAATAACTTCATTGATGAATGGTTTGACACACCCAACCTGAGCTTCGACGATCTTCAACTTCCAGTTGGCCTCAGCGTCTCCTTCCATGGCGCCATTGCTTCTGAGCTGGCTCTGGCCCAAAGAATTGTTGAGCTGAAGCAGAAGATAGACTATGAAAAAGCTCAGTTCAAGAAGCATGTGGACAAGCTCAGCGTGCAAGAAATTCAAAACTTCAAAATTATGATGCACAAGCTCAAGGAAGCCTTTCGCCAGTGGCGTGAAGAAGATAAAGGTTCTCGTGAGCGAATCAAGGACTTGGCTGCAAAATGCGTTCAAGCATTCAATGAAGCTGAAAAGCGCAAGGCACTTGCGCGTCCTGGCATTGACCCACGGATGGCTGCCAAGAAGAAGAAGAAGCAACCGGTACCCGAAGCTGAAGAATCTGGGCAGGAAATGCCTCGCATAGTCTTCCCTGCTAGCATGACTGGCTCGAAGCCTAAGGCAACCCCAACCGCTTCAAAGCTCAAGAAGACTAAGGTGGCTAAAGCTGAAGCTCGCAAGCGTAAGCAATCTACTGATGATGCTCCACCCACCAAGAAGTGCAAGACTAAAAGGGATAAGGCTGCTTCCAAAGAGCCTATCTTTGTCGAGCCAATCTCAGTTGCTCGCCCTGCATCTGCCCAAAGAGAACGAAGACTGACTGTTCATGAGCCTGCTCCCACAGAGGCTGAAGACATTCCAGCTGTCGACCCCACCGCAGCTGAAGACATTGGTCCTCAAGACAATGTTGAAGATGATGAAGTCCTTCCTCAGATCGAATACAACATTGACTCTTCGCCTGTTCTCACGAACAACGAACGCATCAGCATTGGTCATCCATTGATGCTAATTGCTCAGGATGACTCATGGGCTGATCACCCACAGGATACACAAGCCACTCCCCAGCAAACTCAAGACACCAGTACGGTGCTTGAAGATGAAGACTTTGAGGCCCAACAACCTCCATCTCCTCAGGCGTCGCCAGCTTTTCGCAGGCTTCGCAAAGGACCAAGGCCTCAAGTCGCTGCCCCAAGTGTTCCAGAAGGAGTAGAGCAACCATCTGCACGTGATGCTGCTCCTACTGGAAACCCCTCAGAATCTGAAGCCAAAGCGACTGAAGATATTCCGGCTGCATCAGCCGAAGAAGAACCACCCCAACAAGAAGAAGAACAATCCCAAGTTGAAGAAGAACGTACTGCCACACCCCCTGTTCTCGAGGAGAACGTGTCCGACCCTCCAGCTCCTGAAGTGGAGGCTACAAATTCAGAGACTGCCACCACCAACACTGAAGCCAATGACGTGGTCATGGCTGAAGCTTATGTGGCACCTGAAGACACTGTGGCGCCTGAAGTAACTGCGCCTGAAGTAACTGCTCCTGAAGCCAGTGCCGCTCCTGAAGCCAGTGTTGTGCCTGAAGCCAATGTTGCGCCTGACGCCAATGCTGCACCTGAAGCAAATCTGCAGCTTGAAGATAATGCCTCTGCTCCTGTTCCGCCTCCACGGCCCCATACCATTGAGCAAGCATACAACAAGGATGATCAGCTTGTTACCCTCCGGTGGCCCGTTCTGATTTCGCCACCTACCACTGAACCACGTGTTGCTGGTCCTCAGTTTGATCATCATGTTGCGCACAGGCCCCAAGATCAGAAGCCTAAGCCAAGACTGCCAAGGTTTCCAGGTACTGCAACCTCTTTAGGGTCATTCAATGCCAATAGCTTCACTGCGCACAACACCTTCTTTGACAGCGCCAAGAACCCATATTCCAAGCCAAGAATATCATCAGATAGATTCTGGAGCCATCAACAGCGTAGCTACTACTCAATAGTACTCTATGATCAAGGCCGCATTTTCCCTCATATGCGTCTTGACACTGAAGCTATTGCTGGTCTGCCCTGCTTGGAGGAAGCTCTTGACTGCTTCCGTGATGCTGGCCTACTCAATTTTGTCCTAGATAAAGAGCATTGGAATGAAGAGCTGCTTCTGCAATTCTATGCAACACTCCACATCCGAGGCTACAGCAGGGATCCGAAGACATGGGTCCTTGAGTGGATGACAGGCAATGTGCATCATGAAGCTAAAGCCTTTGATCTCATTGAGCTTACTGGCCTGCCCACTCTAGGAGATCTATATGAACCTGGCTATCAACTGCACACTGAAGCCTTGGAGAGTATCTTTCAGAAGCGTCAACCAACATGAGCCAAATGCTCAGCATGATGAAGCCTCTGCCAAGTGATGCTGAATACCCTAAGGAATTCTTTGTTGAAGACCTTCAGTACCTGCCGTGCACCATCTATCACATCATAAGGCGTACTCTATGGCCAATCAAAGGACATTCTTCATCAGCCAAGCTTGAAGGCACGATGAAGACTTTGGTCTTCTATATCTTCAATGGCATCAGCTTCAATGCTCAATATTTCTTCATCGGGCAAATGGCTATGTCTGGAGCTGATCTATTTGGACTGAAATTTTATGCCCCTTGGATAATGCGCCTCATCAAGTTGCACTCAGCTGTCACCTATCAGCCCTCTGCTCGCAACCATCAGATTTTCTTGCCTGAGGTTGATATGTCAGCTGAAGCCATCTACCAAGAGCCTGCTAAAGAGCCAGTTAGTCTTCACAATGCTGATCATCAAAGCTTCACTCAGCAGATTGAAGGAGTTCCAGCAGTCTCACGCGTTTATCCTCTGGCTGGCCTTACTCGTCTACCTCGACACGCTGAAACCGAAGCCACTGAAAGCACCATTGCTCAAAGGCCTCAGAAGCGATCTCGTGTCCTGAACAACCGAGAGCTTCTAGTAGCCCTTCATCAGAAACAGGACAAGCATCACCTTTGGTTAAAGCGTCAGATGCAAAGCCTCTTGGTGGATGTCAATCGCATTCGCAATCTTGCCACCAAGAATACTTTTGTTGCTCATGAAACATGTCGGAGGTCTTGGAAGAGTTTGACCTTACTGAGTGCTGAAGCGGATCTTCAAGACGATGGCTTCACTTAGAGATTCAAGTTTGACAACACTCCTCCAAGGACTACTGTTATGCGTTGAACTCCATCTCTTGAAGATTCTGAATACTCCTCCTCCGCTGCAACAATTGACGCCAGGGTGATCGATGATCAGGATGATGCTACTTCACCGCCTCCTACTTCAGCGCGCATCGACACTGCACCAACCACTTCTGCACCGCCAAACAACAACATCGACCCTGCATCCTCTTCTGCTCCAACTGGGAACGAGTAGAGGCTCTATGTCTTCAAACCTTTTTGGTCCTTACTGACAAAAGGGGGAGAAGCATATGAGTTGATAGTCTTCAAGCGGGTCCATATGGGCGGGTGCTTTATAATTTGCCTAGTGCTTACAACTCTCGTTTTGCTACATTTGGTTCTTTGAGTTGTAACACTTAAACTGATGGTCGTCTGCTACGTTTTTATGCTACTCTGTAATGCGATGATAAATTCCGCATCTGCTACCTTATATTCCGCACTTAGCCATTATTGCAGACGTCCATTTTTCATTATGCATGTCATTATCTTCGACATATCAATTATGCATGATGAATTGTCTTCATAAGTTGAAGAGGATCTCCACAAGTACAACCTGCCATGTGCATTTGCATTCAAAGGCAAATCATCCATATGCACATCTTCAGGGGGAGCCTTTTACTACTTACGAAGACAATACATTTATCCTTTACAATTTCACATATCTTTATCCCCGTTGAAAACTTCAACCAGTTTGTCATCAATCACCAAAAAGGGGGAGATTGTAAGTGCATCTAGTGCCATCCCTAGTGGTTTTGGAGTATTGACGACAAACCTGGTTGAGGAACTAATGTGTTTGTGAGAATTGCAGGATAACACAGGTAGTAGTCCCTCATTGATTCGGTTAACCTACCGGAGATGACCCCTAAAAATGTATGAAGATATTGATATCAGTGGTGGTATATGAAGATAATCATATTGAAGACTATGACTTTAGAAGACATTGTGTGAAGACTGTGGAGAGCGAAGACATAGATGTTTTGCTGTTTCCTTTTCTTCTTTGTTGAGTCATAGGAACCACCGTACTATTAAGTGGGGTCCAAGTGAACTAAGTCGGAGTGACTGAAGTGATGCTCAACCAAATCCTATGTCTTCGAGTGAAGACTATGAGAGCAAATCTTATCCAGAGGCGGATGAGTCAGCTTTACTTGGAGCTCAAGTAAAGTTGCCGTGTGTGTTTGAAATCTGACCGTTGGAACACGTGTCAGTTCCTTAGTGATCCAGGGTCACTTCGGACAAATCAGGTCAGGTTGCCCAGTGGCCATAAATAGCCCACCCCCTTCACCATAAATTGGTGGCTGCTCAGAGTTATTACACGGCTTTTGTCGTTTGAGAGCAACCCACCTCCGAAGCATTAGAGAGAGAAATCCTTGCGAGGACAAAGCCCAAACACCCAGAGCCAAAGAGTGTTAGGCATCACTGAAGTCTTTCTGTCTGTGTGACCTGAAGACTTATTACACTTGAGGACTGTGTTTCCTCCAGCCGGTTAGGCGTCGCGTTCTGAGCATCCAAGAGTCATTGTGGATTGCCGGTGAACGAAGTCTGTGAAGGTTTGGAAGTCTACCTTGAAGACTTACCAGAGTGATTGGGCGAGGACTAGGTTTCCTTAGCTCAAGGGGAACAAGGTGAAGACGCGGTCTTCTGAGTTAAATCTCAGCCTCCCTAACCAGACGTATAGTTGTCACAGCAACTGGAACTGGTCTAACAAATCACTGTCTTCCCCGAGCTACTGGTTCTATCCTTTCCTTCCCTTTACTTACTGCTCTATGTTGTGAAGACATTGCATGCTTGCCTTATCTGATTGTCTTCACTGAGTATCTACTTGTTGTGATTGGCTTCATTCCTTCTTCCTTTATGATCACTACTGCCTAGTTGCTATTAGTCTTCATGCTTTCACTTCATTGAATACATGACTATGGCTTATCTAGTGTAGTCCACTTTCCGCTGCATACTAATAGGCTTGAGCTTATCGTTTGTCTTCGAAACTACCATGTTTTGAAGCATTTCATAAAAATCGCCTATTTACCCCCCCCCCTCTAGTCGATATACTGCACTTTCATTCTCTTTAATATATTTCATTTCCTTGTTGCAATCCGTACTAAATTCTCCGCATGCTTATAGTCAAAATAAGGCTTTTACCGAACACATAGTTGATGCTTTAATGTAGTCTTATGAAGAAAAACTTGAATTAGAATTTTCTATCCCTAGAAAGCTTTATGATGAGTGGGAACCTACTATTAAAATTAAAATTAAAGATCATGAATGCTTTTCTTTGTGTGATTTGGGTGCAAGTGTTTCTACAATTCCAAAAGCTTTGTGTGATATGTTAGGTTTCCATGAACTTGATGATTGTTCTTTAAATTTGCATCTTGCGGATTCTACCATTAAGAAACCTATGGGAAGGATTCATGATGTTCTTATTGTTGCCAATAGGAATTATGTGCCCGTAGATTTCATTGTTCTTGGTATAGATTGCAATCCTTCATGTCCTATTATTATTGGTAGACCTTTCCTTAGAACGATTGGTGCAATTATTGATATGAAGAAAGGAAATATTAGATTCCAATTTCAGTTAAGGAAAGGCATGGAACACTTTCCTAGAAAGAAAATCAAATTACCTTATGAATCTATTATGAGAGCCACTTATGGATTGCCTACCAAAGATGGCAATACCTAGATCTATTCTTGTATCGTGCCTAGCTAGGGGCGTTAAACGATAGCGCTTGTTGGGAGGCAACCCAATTTTATTTTCTTTGTTTTTGCTTCTGTTTAGGAATAAATATTGCATCTAGCTTCTGTTTATATGTGTTTTTGTGTTTTAATTAGTGTTTGTGCCAAGTAGAACCTTCGGAAAGACTTGTGTGAATTTTATGTGATCATGCTGTAAAAAACAGAAACTTTAGCGCTCACGAGATTAGCTGTCAATTTTTACTAGAGAGTGTTTTTTAATTGATTCTTTTTGCAGATGATTAATAGACAAATTCCTCACGTTTACAAATTTATTTCAATTTTTTTAGAGTTACAGAAGTATTCGAAAGTTACAGATTAATACAGACTGTTCTGTTTTTTACAGATTCTGTTTTTCGTGTGTTGTTTGCTTATTTTGATGAATCTATGAGTAGTATTGGGGGGGTATGAATCATGGAGAATTTGGAATAAAGTAGGTTTAACAAAAATATAAACAAAGAATGAGTTCATTACAGTACCTTTGAGTGGTGGTCTGTTTTCTTATACTAATGGAGCTCACGAGATTTTTGGCTAAGTTTTGTTTTGTGAAGTTTTCAAGTTTTGAGTATGGCTTTGATGGACTATGGAACAAAGAGTGGAAAGAGCCTAAGCTTGGTGATTCCCAAGGCACCCCATGGTTAAATTCAAGAACAACCAAAAGCCTAAACTTGGGGATGCCCCGGGAAGGCATCCTCTCTTTCGTCTTCGTCTATCGGTAACTATACTTGAGACTATATTTTTATTCATCACATGATATGTGTTTTACTTGGAGCGTCATGTATGATTTGAGTCTTTGCTTGTTAGTTTGCCACAATCATCCTTGCTGGACACACCTTTTGAGAGAGATAAATATGATTTAGAATTTATTAGAATACTCTATGCGCTTCACTTATATCTTTTGAGCTAGATAGTTTTGCTCTAGTGCTTCACTTATATCTTTTAGAGCACGGTGGTGGTTTTATTTTGTAGAAATTGTTGATCTCTCATGCTTCACTTATATCTTTTTGAGAGTCTTTTAGAACAGCATGGTAATGTGCTTTGGTTATAAAACTAGTCCTAATATGATAGGCATCCGAGATGGGTATAGTAAAAACTTTCACAAAAAGTGCATTGAATACTATGAGAAGTTTGATACTTGATGATATGAGGATGGTAATATTAGTAATGCTAGTAGAGTAGTTGTGAATTTGAGAAATACTAGTGTTAAGGATTGCAAGTCCCGTAGCATGCACGTATGGTAACCTTTGTGTGACAAATTTGAAGCATGAGGTATTGCATTGAGTGTCATCCTTTGTGTGGAGGTCGGGATCGCGCGATGGTTAACTCCTACCAACCCTTCCCCTAGGAGCATGCGTGTAGTACTTTGTTTTGATGACTTGTAGATTTTTTGCAACAAGTATGTGAGTTATTTATGACTAATGTTGAGTCCATGGATTATACGCACTCTCACCCTTCCACCATTGCTAGCCTCTCTTGTACCGCGCAACTTTCGCTGGTACCATACACCCACCATATACCTTCCTCAAAACAGCCACCATACCTACCTATCATGGCATTTCCATAGCCATTCCAAGATATATTGCCATGCAACTTTCCACTGTTCTGTTTGCTATGACACGCTTCATCATTGTCATATTGCCATGCATGATCATGTAGTTGACATCGTATTCGTGGCTAGGCCACCATGCATAATTTCATACATGTCACTCTTGATTTATTGCACATCCCGGTACACCGCCGGAGGCATTCATATAGAGTCATACTTTGTTCTAGTATCGAGTTGTAATATCGAGTTGTAAATCAATATAAGTGTGATGATCATCATTACAAGAGAATTGTCCCAAAGAAAAAGAAAAAGAAAAAAAGGAAAGGCCAAAGAAAAAAAAAGGCCAAAAAAAAATAAAAGAAAAAATGAAAAGAAGGGACAATGCTACTATCTTTTTCCACACTTGTGCTTCAAAGTAGCACCATGATCTTCATGATAGAGAGTCTCTTATTTTGTCACTTCCATTACTAGTGGGAATTTTCATTATAGAACTTGACTTGTATATTCCAACGATGGGCTTCCTCTAATGCCCTAGGTTTTCGTGAGCAAGCAAGTTGGATGCACACCCACTTAGTTTCTTTTGTTGGCTTTCATACATTTATAGCTCTAGTGCATCCGTTGCATGGCAATCCCTACTCACTCACATTGATATCTATTGATGGGCATCTCCATAGCCCATTGATACGCCTAGTTGATGTGACACCATCTTCCTCTTTTGTCTTCTCCACAACCACCATTCTATTCCACATAGTGCTATGTCCATGGCTCACGCTCATATATTGCATGAAAGTTGAAAGAGTTTGAAAAAATTTAAGTATGAAACAAGTGCTTGGCTGAAACCGGGGTTGTGCATGATTGGAATATTTTGTGTGACGAAGATGGAGCATAGCCTAACTATATGATTTTGTAGGGATGGACTTTCTTTGGCCATGTTATTTTGAGAAGACATGATTGCTTTGTTAGTATGCTTGAAGTATTATTATTCTTATGTCAACATAGACTTTTGTCTTGAATATTTCGGATCTGAACATTCATGCCACAATAAAGAGATTACATTGAGAGTTATGTTGGTTAGCATTCTACATCAAAAATTATGTTTTGTCATTTACCTACTCGAGGACGAGCAGGAATTAAGCTTGGGGATGCTTGATACGTCTCCAACGTATCTATAATTTTTTATTGTTCCATGCTATTATTTATGATGTTTCGGATGTTTAATGGGCTTTTTTATACACTTTTATATTATTTTTGGGACTAACCTATTAACCCAAAGGCCCAGTCCAGATTGCTGTTTTTTGCCTATTTCAGGGTTTTACAGAAAAGGAATATCAGGAGTCCAAACGGAATGAAACCTTTGGGAGAGATATTTTTGGAGCGATATCTTCATGGGAGACTTGAGAACCACGGAATAGGGCACACGTGGCGTCCACGAGCGTGGGGGGCGCCCCCCCTACAGGCCGCGCCCACCTGCCTCGTGGGCCCCACGTTTGGCCCCCGGTGCCCTCCTTCCTCCTATATATACCTATGTACCCCGAAAACATCAGAAACGGAAAGAAAACCCAAGTGTGAACCCATGTGCTCGTCTTCAATTCCTTGAGGCTTTGTTCGGTTTGTGGTGGATTTGAAGGCGATTGGCGGGGATTGAGGTGGCTTAAATCCTCTACAAGCCAAAATCCCCTCCAATCCTCTCCAATCCCCTTGGAAGGAGGATTAACCGAACAAGGCCTGAAGATGATGAGAACGAACAAAATCAATTCGTAGTTGATGAGGACTGCTCCAGGGCCAAGCTTTGTGGTTCTGATCACATGTTTGACCTCCTGCTTACTCAGGTACATGGTCTCCATCCACCCATTGTGTACATATTGCCTCGCCGGATCACCAGACAGCACCGTTGTCTACGTCTGTCTCGCCTGACAGGCACTGTTCTCGACCTCTACATCACAGTTAATTGTGTACTAGTAATTCCTTCGGAGAACTTGTTATAGTTATTCTAACTCTGCCATGTATCCATGAACTTGTTAGATTCTGAATATGTAATTTTAGCATTCAGGTGCTCCGTATGTGCCAGCACTCTCGGAACTAACTTCCTTTTCTTATTTTTTGCTCCCTGAGACACAACTCTGACTTCCTTATCCGTGTCTTAGAGCATCTGCAACCAGACACCATACCCGCCCCACGTCTGGGTGGGCTGCCAGGTCACTGCTTGGTCGCAAAACAGGCTTTCGCCCCGCTTTATAAATAAAGCAACAACCGAACACGCCAATCACAGGATCACACGGAAGACGCAGACGACTACGCTACCGAAAGAGAGCACGGGAAGATCAGGGTACAACACCACGCAATGCCTAAACACCTAAGCTCCACGACAACGCCCTCGGGAGGGAAAACGACGCAAAGCGACGCCGCTGCCGAGTCTAGCATGGACAAGGGTTTTCACCCGGAACACTAACAACAAAGAGGAGCCTGACACAAAGAGGAGCACATGAGGTCTTCAGGACACGCGCGATGAGGTCCGATCCCTAGGTCTCGATCAGGGTGTCCCCATTGCCAATGATAGAGAGCGCACCCGAACTACCTGCCGCAACACCTCTTGCCGCCCACACGACCAAGAGGAAGCCACCACCACCGCCATGAAGCCCGCCGGAGAGCCAACCGTGCGGACCGCCATCCGGAGCCGCCACCCCGGCATCCATGTCGCAGACCCTGCCCCCATCCACATCACGAAGCACCCACCACCGTAGGAAGAGTGAAAGGTGTCTCCTTTCACTCCTAGCCCGGCATTAGCCACAGATTCTGGGTCGGCGCCTCCAGCATCGGAGGCGCCCACGCCTGCATCCCCACCTAGTCCCAGTTGACTGGGGGAGACACGACCCCGTGGCTACCGACGGCCGTCGTCGAGATGACTCCCACGACGCCATGCCCGTGGCCTCTAGCTCCGATCTGCCGGACAAAGGAGCATTGTCCCGACCACAACCATCAACCACCGCATCCAACTACGTCGCTTAAAACCGGCCCAAACGCCCGGACTGATCGGCAGTCTCCATATCTGGCCCAGACGGGCGAGCGCACCATCGCCATGTCGAACCGGCCCGCTCTGGCCCACCCTGCTCCCACGGTCACAAAAACCCCACCCGCTCAGACGAACCATAGTCACTCTCAGTCCTCTCGCCCTCTCTGCTCCCCTCATGTCTTCTCTACTTCCTCTCCCAATCTCTCCGCCTCCTTTGCCATAACCAGGTCTAGTCACGACTCCGGCAGCGAGACCGATCCCATGGACTTGGACGACCTCGTCAAGGAGGACGCTGGTTCTAGGAGCGACGTGTCCGACCACGAGAAGCTCTTGCTCTGCAATGCTATCTAGCGTTCGCGGTTGGACACCGACGGGAGCTCGAGCTCCGTCTCGTTCGCCGCCAGCTCCTCCGGGTCACACCGATGCAATGCAGGCCGTGTTCGCCTATCCCGCTCTGCGCCGCTCCAGATCTTGGAGTAGGGAGGCCATCTCCCCTTCCCCTTCGTTGCCAGCACCGTCCGGGTGCTCGTGCTCTTGGCTCCCGTGGGGATGCATATGCCATATTCGCAGGCGAAGGCAGACCAGTGTGCGCGGCAACGGGTCGCGGCCACGGTGGAGCCCAACTCTTCCCGCCAATGTGCACGCTCGGTCCTTCTCGACCCGGAGAAGGCACTCCTCCGCGAGGTCATGCGGCATTCGCTGACCACAGAGGAGTCCAACGCTATGCGCCTTTAGTGCAAAAACTCAAAGGCACTCTGGCTCGGGCTCGAAGCTTCCTAGCGCCCCGCAAGGGGGAAGGGGGACGCCAAATGAGCTAATTTTTTTATCATAATGTCTAGTATAAAATTAAGGAATTTTGGCTATTATATTTCTTTTACTTGCAATGTTATAAAAATAAAAACCAAACCATGGAAGATATTGCAATGAGAAAGTGGTAGATATAAGTGAGAAAAACACATGCCTGTAGAATTCCTTATGTTGAAAATGTTGAAATGCTGAAAATCAGTACAAGCCACTATTTAGTGTGTGGGCATCAAACGAACCATCATCTGAAAATTGAACAAAACTTTGAAGGTGAAATCATATTCTTGTAAAAATAGTCTCACAATTATGTCTTGAATGAAGTGTTTTTTGGTAGGAGATAAATTATAAACACTGTTTGGAGCAACAGATCAGCTCGCTTAATAAACATGAACAAAAAGTAAAAGGCTACTAAAGAAGATCGTCATTGCTGCCAAAAGTCAATGCCATCCTGGGATTGCTAATGCTCGCTTCTTCGTTCTTTGCGATGACCCATCTTCGTCCGAGCCCCCCTCGCCCCTATCCCTGTACTCACATGAATTTCTGTTTTGTTTATACATACCATGTCCAAAAGCATAGAATGGTAGTTAGATCAACATAAAATTATGTAGCCATTTGTTCCAAAATAAGTGACTCAAAAATGACTCAACTTTGTACTAACTTTAGTACAAAGTTGAGGCACTTTTGAGTCACTTATTTTGGGACGGAGGGAGTATGTAGTAACTTGGCATTATAACCAACATGTTCATTCATGGCATCGCCACTAGCATCCGAGAATGGATAACTTTTCACAATGTACAAGTCAAATTTCTTGATAATGGTATTGTGCCTGCTCATCCTGCTGCGATTATAAAATGGTTTTGGTTTGTATGTTGATGACATAATGATAAAATAAGTAAATAAAAGAACATACCTTCGTGTCTGTACTAGCACGGTTCTATATCATTCAATTCCCAGTATTCAAAAGAATGTGACCGAACTAAATGTAAGAGTGCTTGCTGGTAGGTGAACTACAGAATCCAATTACTAACTCCCATACTGCTACATCCAACTACTAGCTGAGAAGAAAAGGTTGATTACACTTCAGTTTTGTAATATGTGATTTTGTTGCTTTCAAATAAAAATGTAGTATCTGAAAGATTTAATCTTTTCTTATGAAGCGAGAGGCACCAGAAATTTTGAGACATAACAATAAAATAATCCTAGTAGATCAACTTCAGTACTGACCGCTACTGCTACTGCTACTGCTTCTGCAATTCAAGCTATCCAGACAATCCAAGCTAGCTTGTTGTGGAATTTAGTTGGGCATGACATTGCAATGCAGAGAGTTCAGGTTGGCTGCAATCCACGATAGGCAAACAGGCTACATGATTATGACCTACATGATTTCCTTGTCTTTTAACCACTTATTTCCTTGGAGTCTCAACCATTTCCTTTTGATTTAGATTATTTTTCGTCGGATAATTCTAGTGGTAATTTCTTTTACATTTTGAGTACATGAACAGAAGAAAATATTGCTTCTTATACTAACCATCTTTATGCTAGATCTGCAATTGTGAATTTAGTGATATAAACTCTCTACAAAATTTAACAGTAACTAATAGCCTACTAGTTACTGATAATTTTCAACACTTGTAATATTCCTCTTGTATCTCCTGTTATCTGGCTACTCCTGTTATGTAGTACACATATGTGGAGTTTCTAGTGTTGTAGAATTATTTTTGCCATGGAACCACATCAGTATCATGATTCATGCTATTCTGGTATAATATGAACTAAAGCTTATTCATCAACTCAGCAAATGAAAATACTGCATCCTACTTCTACAGATTACGTGTTCTGTTATCCTAATGAAACAAGACCTCATTGATGTGTTTCTACTCGAACCTGCAGACCAGGCCACTGCCTGGGGCATGGGCCTTTTCCTCAGCCTATATTTTTAGCCCTTAGTTTCTCGCCTGGGGCGTCGGCCAATCCTGGGTCCGCCACTGATCCAGAGAACATGCTAATTGGAGAAGAAAGGGGAGAACTTAGAGATTTTATGCTAATTGGAAGAGGGGATTTACCTTATTGTAGATTGTTACAAATTCTTCTCTGACGCTGCAATCATCCTAGTCCTCTTGGATCTTGATCTTGGGGATTCATGTCCGCCTCTTCTGGCAGACCTTGCCGGCGATGGGAATGGTGAGATAGGTGGATGGATTGGTGATGGGAAGATCAGCTGGGGGCCATGGTCGAGGTAAACAACAGCAGTGGGTTGAGCACGGCGGAAGCAGGCGGCGGCGCTGAGGCGGACATGGGGGAGGTGGAAAGCGGCGCCATTGCAGCCATGGAGGAGGTGGACAGAGGCGCTGGGCCGGTCATGGCGCACATGGACGGCGGCGCTAGGCCGGCCATGGTGGAGGTGGACGGCGGCGACGTGGCCATGGCTGAGCCATGCAGCGGCGATCCGTAGTCCCCGCGGCGGCATGGCTGGCTAGGCAGATACGTGGGTTCCATGTCGGCACCGCGGGCAATCGTGTGACGGATTTACCCTGGAAAAAACAACTGGTCCCACTAAAATATTGTAATGGTCCCACCGGTACATATAATTTTCCGTAATTTTAGTTTTGTAACTCCTTGGTAACTCCTATTTTCCCACCGTTAGATCAGGGTGGATGGACGGTTCATAAAATCGCCAATCACCGTAACAGTTGTACATAGAAAAATATATTGTTGCATTCTTATTTGAATGTATTTTCTAATAATATTATTTTTGATATATATATAACTTATGTTTTAATAGTTAAATTCATATCGAAATATGGCCCAAAATATGAGGGAACTAGAAAACCAGGACGTAGATAGGACCGAGAAGAGATGAACATGGAGGTGACAGTGTAATGTATTAAGATCATCCGGATTGTAGCACATGTAAAATGCTCATCAAATTAAGTGAGAGCTAGTTACTCCAAACACGTGTAAAATGGAATCCTCGGTCCACCTTATGAAACATATCTCACACATAGACTCGGACAAAGACCGAAAAAATAATTTCATTAGAGTAAAAAAAGAACAACTTCATGAAACACCTCATGAAATTTATTTATCCATGCTTATAGAGGTAGAAATAATTTTATAGTTTTCACTCGTTTCATACATCAAACAATAGAATTATTTGACTTAACCACCTACCTACCATGTCAAGCAGCCTAGGAAATACCCAAGACTCAACCTATAGCACTCTAAACCGCAGCCGCCTCCTCCTCCTCCAAGAAAGAAAGTTAGGGTTCCTGCCTCTCATCGGTGCCGGCGCAGGTCCGCCTTGTCTCCGGTGGCCCTAGGGCCATGGAGGCGCGGTCGATCCTGGCAAGGGCCGGCGGAAGGGCTCCGCTTTTAGTCGATTTTTTCAATCTTGCTAGGGTTTGTGTCCTGCTCAGGAAGACGAGACGACGGCGGCTCCCTGAAGATGGAATAAAGGTCTTCCCGCCTAGCCCCCGTTCAGGAGAGGCGTCTAGCCTCGTTGGTGGGCATGTGGAGGTGTGTCTCCGGCAGATCTATCTTTGGTGGATTTGTTCGGATCTCGTCATTGTTCGTCTACGTTCGTGTGTCTTCGGTTTGGATCCTTCCGATCTACGTTATTTTTCATCGACGACGATTGCTGTTCTGGGTGCTGGTCCTATGGGGCCTTAGCACGATGACTTCCCGATTGTCTACTACAACAAGGTGTACCCGACTCCGGCGATGGAGGGGTGATGATGGTGGCGCGCCTTCGGCTCGCTTCAGTGCTTATAGTCGTCGCTAGGTGGTCTACGGATCTGGATGTAATTTTTATGGGTCTGTCTATATCACATCTAGATGTGAGATATTATCTCACACCTAACTCCCTCATGCTTAAAATCCATGGGAGACTTTAAAATAAATCAAGGATGAGTGGGTTAGATGTGAAATATTATCTCACATCCAGATGTGAAATAGCTAACCTGGATTTTTATTTCTGATATTCGGTGTACTGCCATGATTAAAGATGAATAGATTGAAAGTTTTCTCGGAAAAAAATAAAAAAATAATGATGATCAATCCACATGAGGTGCACGTTCCGTCGGGAATATAAATGACAAGATAGCACAACGCCGCGTCATATCCATGTGAGATTACGTGAATCCCACATGAGAGCAATCATCTTATTTGACATAAACGACATGGAAATAATATGTTTGTCCTTGCTGGAAAGAACATGGAAATTAGCCATCGATGAGTAAGGGGGCGGGGGTAACCGGACCTGCCTACGGACCGACGTTTACTAATCCCTTCGTTCACAAATAGTAGTATACTAGCGCCAAAGAGAGCGGCGCACGCCGCGTCCGTGGTAATGTCCGTCTAAATTTCATTGCAACTTTTGCTGACTTCTGTTGCAATTAGACTGATCATGGTTTCGTCCATTTTCTGATGCATAGTCATCTGGAACTATTTCTTGAGGTGACGTCCCTAATTTCACATTAATATTCAGTGTAGCAGTGTGTTTAGTAAAAAGAAATTTTGAAAGTTAACAAAAAAGAAAAAGAAAAATTATAACCTAGGATCAACATAACTCAATTAATCTGACTAATTTTTTTGTATTATACATGTCAGTTATTGCACATAATCGTACTGAACATGTAGAAAAAAATAAGAGCGTTGCGTGGGAATATAATGTCATGATATGTCGTTTTATGGTTACAATTTAGGTACTGTTTCGGTTTATGATTTAGATGACTTAATTTTTTGGTTTATTCTTGTATTATTCCGTTTTGTTGGTTTTACTGTTCCGGGTTGAGGGAGGAGGAGTTCCCTTTTTTGATTTTTTATGTTTCACCTAGATTACTGTTCATGTATGTGCATAGTGTTGTTTTACTCTTTTTTCAGTTTATTCAAGTGTATTGTTCTAATTTTAAATTTAGTTGGTGTTTCAGTTTTATGGTTTGTGTAGGTTAATCTTTTCGGTTTATTTAGGTGTTGTTGTTCTGTTTTACTGGTTTTACTGCTTTAGATTATCCGGGTTTGTTGTTTTAGTTTATTGGGGCTATTGTTTCGGTTAGTAGTTTTAAGTTTTTTCAGATAATGTTCAGTATTTGTTAGTAGCTACTTTTTCGGTTTGTGGTTCGAGTGGGTAAATGTTTTTGGTTTATTTCGGTATTGGTCCCTTTTACCGGTTTTACTGTTTTTGATCTTGGGAGGAGGAGTTCCATTTTTTTAATATATTTCTTATGGAGTTATGTTCATGTGAATGCATTTTTTAGTTGTTTCGGTTTATTCGAGTGTATTGTTTTGGTTTAAAATTCGGTTATTGTTTTGGTTCTATAATCCATGTGGGGTAATGTGACGCCCCCGATTTGTCCGTACACTAATCATGCACGCAAATGTGTACGGCCAAGATCAGGGACTCACTGGTAGATATCACAACACAACTCTAAAAGTAAAATAAGTCATACAAGCTTCATATTACAAGCCAGGGGCCTCGAGGGCTCGAATACAAGTGCTCGATCGTAGACAAGTCAGTGGAAGCAACAAATATCTGAGTACAAACATAAAGTTAAACAAGGTGCCATAAGATGGCTAGCACAAACTGGGATACAGATCGAAAGAGGAGCAGGCCTCCTGCCTGGGATCCTCCTAACTACTCATGGTCGTCGTCGGCAGACTGCACGTAGTAGTAGGCGCCTCCGGTGTCGTAGGAGTCGTCGTAGGTGGCGTCTGGCTCCTGGGCTCCACCATCTGGTTGCATCATCCCAGAAGAAGGAACAGAAGGGGGAAAAGGGGGAGCAAAGCAACCGTGAGTACTCATCCAAAGTACTCGCAAGCAAGGATCTATACTACATATGCAATGGTAACAATGATATGGGTAATATCGGTGGACTGAACTGCAGCAAGCGGAATAAGAGGGGGATAGCTAATCCAAACGAAGACTACGCTTCTGGCAGCCTCCATCTTGCAGCAATAGGAGAGAATAGATGGTAAGTTCACCAAGTATCAACGAATAGCATAATCCTACTCGGCGATCCTCCCGCACATCACCCTGTGAGAGAGCAACCACCGAGTTATATCTGGAACTCATCTGGGTGTGTTTTATCAAGTGTCCGGTTCTAGTTATCATGAGGTCGGAATACAACTCCGGGTCGTCCTTTTACCGAGGGACACGGCTATTCGAATAGATTAACTTCCCTACAGGGGTGCACCACATAACCCAGCACGCTTGATCCCATTTGGCCGGACACACTTTCCAGGGCCATGCCCGGCCTCGGAAGATCAAAATGTCGCAGCCCTACCTAAGCACAGCAGAGAGGTCAGCACGCCGGTCTAAACCCTAAGCGCACGGGGGTCTGGGCCCATCGCCCAATGCACACCTGCGCGTTACGAGGGCGGCAGGTAAGCAGACCTAGCCTCTCCTAATACCAGAGTAGGCTTTCCAGTCCAATCCGGCGCGCGCCGCTAAGTCGCTGACGTCAAAAAGGCTTCGGCTGATACCACGACGTCGAGTGCCCATAACTGTTCCCACGCAGCTGGTTAGTGCGTATAGACCAAATGGCCAGACTCAGATCAAATATCCAAACTCGTTAAGCGTGTTATTATGAAACAACCGCGGACAACGTCCAGGGCCAGGCCACCTGTCTTCTAGGTGTCTCAACCTGCCCTGTCGCTCCGCCACAAAGATCCACACAGAGGGCCGTCGGGAAAGTATGTCCTTTCAGCCCCCAATCCGTGAATCAACCGCGGGTACTCAACGAGCCGACCCGACTTTAGTCACATCAAGTATCATGTATAAGTGTATGTAATATATACCCGTGATCACCCCCAAGTGATCACGGCCCGATAGAATAGCAGGGCAGACGGACAAGGGTGTAGGGCCACTGATGGAATACTAGCATCCTATACTAAGCATTTAGGATTGCAGGTAAAGTATCAACAGTGCTAGCAACAATGACAGGCTATGCAGCAGAATAGGATTATCGAAAGCAGTAACATGCTACACTACTCTAATGCAAGCAGTAGAGAGAAGAGTAGGCGATATCTGGTGATCAAAGGAGGGGCTTGCCTGGAAGCTCGGCAGCCAAAGTGGGGTCGTCAACACCGTAGTCGATCGGGGCAGCAGCAGCGTCGGTCTCGTAGTCTACCGGAGAGAAGAGGGGGAAGAAACAGTGAATACAATGCAAACAGATGCATGACGATGCATGACATGACATGTAACGGTGCTAAGTGTGCCCTAATGCAGTATCGGGTGATACTGACGAAGGGGGGGAACATCCGGGAAAGTATTCCCGGTGTTTCGCATTTTCGGGCGGATGAAACGGAGGGGGAAAGTTGCGGGTTCGGTATGCTAGGGATGTGTGGTTGACGAACGGTCTGCGTATTCGGATTCGTCTCGTCGTTCTGAGCAACTTTCATATATAAAGTATTTTCATCCGAGTTACGGTTTATTTTATATTAAATTTTAAAGTTTTTAAATCATTTTCTAATTTATTAATTATTAAATAATCAACATTATCCAGAATAGTGCATGCTGACATCAGCATGACGTCAGCATGACGTCAGCAGTCAACAGTGGGTTGACTGGTCAAGCTGACGCGTGGGGCTCGCGTGTCATTGACTCTAAACTAACTAATAGCTTAGTTAGGTTAATTACGTTTTAGATAATTATAGATTAGGTTAATTAATGATTAGATTAATCTAAAAGTGATTAATTAACTTAATTAATTTGTTAATTAATTAATTAATTAATTAATATAATTATTTATCTATTTATTTATTTTTTATTGTTTTTTTTTACCTTTCTTTTTTTTGTTCTGGTGGGCGGGCCCCCTTGTCATTGGGCCATAGGCCTTAGTGGGTTTGGGCGGTTCGGGCGCACGGGTGTGGGCGTCGGGCGTTCGGCCGAGAGGGACGAACCCGAGCGCAGCGGCCAGGGCGCCGGTCGGGGCGAGGTCGCCGGACGGCGAGCGGCGCGACGGCCACCGGCTGGAGGGGTGGCCAGGGGACGCTGGGGATGGGGCCCGCGGCAGGGGCGGCCATCGGCGGGCGGCCGCGGCTGCAGCAGCTGGGTGAGCTCGGCGACGAGGCTGCCGGGGCGGGCGCGCGGCTTGGCGGAGGAAGGAGCAGCGGCGAGCTTCGGGCGGAGGCGGAACGGAGGCTGGCGCGGGGCTGAGCGGCGCCAGGCGCGGTGCGGCGGCGAGTGCCGCGGCGGAGCGGGACGGTAGTGCGGCGGCGGTTGCCGCGTAGGGGCGCGGGGAAGCAGTGGGGGGGCGGCGACGAGCCAGGACTGGAGCGGGTCGATGGGAGCAGTGGGCACGCGCGCGGGGGGTTCGGCGGTGAGCGTGGCGAGGACGGCGACTGCAGGGCCGACTCCGAGCGGGTGCGGGGGCGTTGGCCGCAGCGGGCAGCCCGCCAGTGCGGGGCTGCGGCATGCGGTGGCCGCGGGGGAAGCGGGTCGGGGCGGTCGACGGGACGGGGAGAGAGAGGAGGGGGACGCTCACGTTCGTTGTAGGGAAAGGGTAGTGGGGTCGAGGCGGCAGTCATGGACGACGGCGACGGTGGCGAGGCAGGCGGCGGCGATCGAGACGAAGACGCCCGCGTCGGGGGCGAAGGGGCTTCCGCTCCCGATCCAATCGAGAGAGAGGGGGGGAGTGTCGGTGGGGTGGGATATTTTACCCCACAGTGGGGTGGGGGTTATTGAAGGAAATATGCCCTAGAGGCAATAATAAAGTTGTTATTTATATTTCCTTATATCATGATAAATGTTTATTATTCATGCTAGAATTGTATTAACCGGAAACTTAGTACATGTGTGAATACATAGACAAAACAGAGTGTCCCTAGTATGCCTCTACTAGACTAGCTCATTGATCAAAGATGGTTATGTTTCCTAACCATAGACATGAGTTGTCATTTGATCAACGGGATCACATCATTAGGAGAATGATGTGATTGACAAGACCCATCCGTTAGCTTAGCACTATGATCGTTTAGTTTTACTGCTATTGCTTTCTTCATGACTTATACATGTTCCTATGACTATGAGATTATGCAACTCCCGAATACCGTAGGAACACCTTGTGTGCTATCAAACGTCACAACATAACTGGGTGATCATAAAGATGCTCTACAGGTGTCTCCGAAAGTGTTCGTGGTGTTGGCATAGATCAAGACTAGGATTTGTCACTCCGAGTGTCGGAGAGGTATCTCTGGGCCCTCTCGGTAATGCACATCATAATAAGCCTTGCAAGCAAAAGACTAATGAGTTAGTCACGAGATGATGTATTACGGAACGAGTAAAGAGACTTGCCGGTAACGAGATTGAACTAGGTATAGAGATACCGACGATCTAATCTTGGGCAAGTAACATACCAATGACAAAAGGAACAACGTATGTTGTTATGCGGTTTGACCGATAAAGATCTTCGTAGAATATGTAGGAGCCAATATGAGCATCCAGGTTCCGCTATTGGTTATTGACCGGAGATGAGTCTCGGTCATGTCTACATAGTTCTCGAACCCGTAGGGTCCGCACGCTTAACGTTTGATGACGATCGGTATTATGAGTTTATGAGTTTTGATGTACCGAAGGAGTTCGGAGTCCCGGATGAGACCGGGGACATGACGAGGAGTCTCGAAATGGTCGAGACGTAAAGATCGATATATTGGACGACTATATTCGGACATCGAAAAGGTTCCGAGTGATTCGGGTATTTTTCGGAGTATATGGGCCTTATTGGGCCATACGGGAATAGAGGAGAAAGGCCAAAAGGAAGGAGGCGCGCGCCCCCCCTCTGGTCCGAATTGGACAAGGGGTGCAGCCCCCTTTTCCTTCTCCCTCTCCACCTCTTTCCTTCTCTCCTACTCCGGAAAGGAAAGGGAAAACCTACTAGGACTTGGGAGTCCTAGTAGGACTCCCCACACTTGGCGCGCCCCCTCTAGGGTCGGCCTCTCCCTTGCTCCTTTATATACGGGGGCAGGGGGCACCCTAGGACACACAAGTTGAATTGTTCTAGCCGTGTGCGGTGCCCCCCTCCACAAAAACACACCTCAGTCATACCGTCGCAGTGCTTAGGCGAAGCCCTGCGCCGGTAGATACATCATATCCGTCACCACGCCGTCGTGCTGGCGAAACTCTCCCGTGAAGCTCAACTGGATCAAAAGCTCGTGGGACGTCATCAAGCTGAACGTGTGCTGAACGCGGAGGTGCCGTACGTTCGGTGCTTGATCGGTTGGATCGTGAAGAAGTTCAACTACATCAGCCGCGTCACTTGACGCTTCCGCTTCCGGTCTACGAGGGTACGTAGACACACTCTCTCCCTCGTTGCTATGCATCTAGTAGATAGATCTTGTGTGATCGTAGGAAAATTTTGAAAATACTACGTTACCCAACAGTGGCATCATGAGCCAGGTCTATGCGTAGATGATATGCACGAGTAGAACACAATGAGTTATGGGCGATACTAGTCATACTGCTTACCAGCATGTCATACTTTGCTTCGGCGGTATTGTGAGATGAAGCGGCCCGGACCGACATTACGCGTACGCTTACGCGAGACTGGTTTCACCGTTACGAGCACTCGTTTCTTAAAGGTGACTGGCGGGTGTCTGTCTCTCTCACTTTAGCTGAATCAAGTGTGGCTACGCCCGGTCCTTGTGAAGGTTAAAACAGCACATACTTGACGAAACATCGTTGTGGTTTTTGTATGCGTAGGTAAGAACGGTTCTTGCTAAGCCCGTAGCAGCCACGTAAAACTTGCAACAACAAAGTAGAGGACGTCTAACTTGTTTTTGCAGGGCATGTTGTGATGTGATATGGTCAAGACATGATGAGTTATACGGTTTTGTATGAGATGATCATGTTTTGTAATGTTATCGGCAACTGGCAGGAGCCATATAGTTGTCGCTTTATTGTATGAAATGCAATCGCCATGTAATTGCTTTACTTTATCACTAAGCGGTAGCGATAGTCGTAGAAGCAATAGTTGGCGAGACGACAACGATGCTACGATGGAGATCAATGTGTCGCGCCGGTGACGAATGTGATCATGACGGTGCTTTGGAGATGGAGATCAAAAGCACAAGATGATGATGGCCATATCATGTCACATATTTTGATTTGCATGTGATGTTTATCTTATTATGCTTCTTATTTTGCTTAGAATGACGGTAGCATTATAAGATGATCCCTTACAAAATTTCAAGGTACAAGTGTTCTCCCTGAGTATGCACCGTTGCGAAAGTTCTTCGTGCTGAGACACCACGTGATGATCGGGTGTGATAAGCTCTACGTTCAAATACAACGAGTGTAAGCCAGTTTTGAACACGCAGAATACTCGGGTTAAACTTGACGAGCCTAGCATATGCAGATATGGCCTCGGAACACTGGAGACCGAAAGGTCGAGCGTGAATCATATAGTAGATATGATCAACATAAGATGTTCACCATTTAAACTACTCCATCTCACGTGATGATCGGACATGGTTTAGTTGATTTGGATCACGTGATCATTTAGATGACTAGAGGGATGTCTATCTAAGTGGGAGTTCTTAAGTAATATGATTAAATTGAACTTTAATTTATCATGAACTTAGTCCTGGTAGTATTAGCATATCTATGTTGTAGATCAATAGCTCGCGATGTTGCTCCCCATTTATTTTTTATATGTTCCTAGAGAAAACTAAGTTGAAAGATGTTAGTAGCAATGATGCGGAATTGTTCTGTGATCTGAGGATTATCCTCATTACTGCACAGAGAATTATGTCCTTGATGCACCGCTAGGTGACAGACCTATTGCAGGAGCAGATGTAGACGTTATGAACATTTTGACAAAAGCTCGGTATGATGACTACTTGATAGTTTAAGTGCACCATGCTTTACGGCTTAGAACCGGGACTTCAAAAACGTTTTGAACGCCACGGAGCATATAAGATGTTCCAAGAGTTGAAATTAGTATTTCATACTCATGCCCGTGTCGAGAGGTATAAGACTTCTGACAGTACTTTGCCTACAAGATGGAGGAGAATAGCTCAACCAGTGAGCATGTGCTCAGATTGTTTGGGTACTACAATTACTTGAATCAAGTGGGAGTTAATCTTCCAGATAAGATAGTAATTGACAAAGTTATCTAGTCACTATCACCAAGTTAGTAGAACTTCGTGATGAACTATAATATGCAAGGGATGACGAAAGGAATTCCCGAGCTCTTCGCGATGCTGAAGTCGGCGAAGGTAGAAATCATGAAAAAGCATCAAGTGTTGATGGTTAACAAGACCACTTGTTTCAAGTAAAGGGCAAAGGGATAGAAGGGGGACTTCAAGAAGAATGACAAGCAAGTTGTCACTCCCATGAAGAAACCCAAAGCTAAAACTCAAGCCTGAAACTAAGTGCTTCTACTGCAAAGGAAATGGTCACTGGAAGTGGAACTGCCCTAGATACTTGTCGGATAAGAAGGATGGCAAAGTGAACAAAGGTATATTTTGATATACAGATTATTGATGTGTACTTTACTAGTGTTCATAGCAACCCCTGGGTATTTGATACCGGTTCAGTTGCTAAAATTAGTAACTCGAAACGAGAATTGCAGAATGAACAGAGACTAGTTAAAGGTGAAGTGACGATGTGTGTTGGAAGTGGTTCCAAGATTGATATGATCATCATCGCACACTCCCTATACTTTCGGGATTAGTGTAAAACCTAAATAAATGTTATTTGGCATTTGCGTTGAGCATGAATATGATTTGATCATATTTGTTGCAATACAGTTATTCATTTAAAGTCATAGAATAATTGTTATTCTGTTTACATGAATAAAACCTTCGATGGTCATACACCCAATGAAAATAGTTTGTTGGATCTCGATCGTGGTGATACACATATTCATAATATTGAAGCCAAAGATGCAAGGTTAATAATGATAGTGCAACTTATTTGTGGCACCGCCGTTTAGGTCATAATGGTGTAAAGCGCATGAAGAAACTCCATAGTGATGGACTTTTGGAATCACTTGATTATGAATCACTTGGTACTTGCGAACCATGCCTCATGGGCAAGATGACTAAAACTCCGTTCTCCGGAACAATGGAGCGAGCAACAGATTTGTTGGAGATCATGCATACAGATGTATGTGGACCAATGGGTGTTGAAGCTCGCGGCAGGTATCGTTATTTTCTGACCTTCACTGATGATTTGAGCAGATATGGGTATATCTACTTAATGAAGCACAAGTCTGAAACATTTGAAAAGTTCAAAGAATTTCAGAGTGAAGTGGAGAATCATCGTAACAAGAAAATAAAAGTTTCTACGATATGATCGTAGAGGTAAAATATTTGAGTTAGCGAGTTTGGCCTTCAGTAAAAACAATGTGAAATAGTTTCACTACTCACGCCACTTGGAACACCATAGTGTAATGGTGTGTCTGAACGTCATAACCGTACTTTATTAGATATGGTGCGATCGATGATGTCTCTTACCGATCTACCACTGTCGCTTTTGGGGTTATGCATTAGAGACAGCTACATTCACGTTAAATAGGGCACCATCTAAATTCGTGGAGATGACACCGTATGAACTGTGGTTTCACGAGAAACCTAAGCTGTCATTTCTTTAATTTTGGGACTGCGATGCTTATGTGAAAAAGTTTCAACATGATAAGCTCAAACCCAAATCGGAGAAGTAAATATTCATAGGATACCCAAAAGAAACTGTTGGGTATACCTTCTATCACAGATCCGAAGGCAAGGTCTTTGTTGCTAAGAGTGGATCCTTTCTAGAGAAGGAGTTTCTCTCGAAAGAAGTGAGTGGGAGGAAAGTAGAACTTGATGAGGTAATTGTACCTTCTCCCGAATTGCAAAGTGGAACATCACAGAAACTAGTTCTAGTGATTCCTACACCAATTAGTGAGGAAGCTAATGATGATGATCATGAAACTTCAAATCAAGTTTCTGCTGAACTTCGTAGATCAACCAGAGTTCGTTCCGCATCAGAGTGGTACGGCAATCCGGTTCTGGAAGTCATGTTACTGGACCATGATGAACCTACGAACTATGAGGAAGCGATGATGAGCCCAGATTCCGCAAAATGGCTTGAGGCCATGAAATCTGAGATGGGATCCATGTATGAGAACAAAGTGTGGACTTTGGTTGACTTGCCCAATGATCGGCAAGCCATCGAAAATAAATGGATCTTCAAGAAGAAGACTGACGCTGACGGTAATGTTACTGTTTACAAAGCTCGACTTGTTGCGAAAGTTTTTCAACAAGTTCAAGGAGTTGACTACGATGAGACTTTCTCACCCGTAGCGATGCTTAAGTCTGTCCGAATCATGTTAGCAATTGCCGCATTTTATGAAATCTGGCAAATGGATAACAAAATTGCATTCTTTAATGGATTTATTAAAGAAGACTTGTATATGATGCAACTAGAAGGTTTTGTCAATCCTAAAGGTGCTAACAAAATGTGCAAGCTCCAGCGATCCATCTATGGACTGGTGCAAGCATCTCGGAGTTGGAATATACACTTTGATAAGTTGATCAAAGCATATAGATTTATACAGACTTGCGGTGAAGCCTGTATTTACAAGAAGTGAGTGGGAGCACTACAACCTTTCTGATAAGTATATATGAATGACATATTGTCGATCGGAAATGATGTAGAATTTTCTGGAAAGCATAAAGGAGTGTTTGAAAGGAGTTTTTCAAAGAAAGACCTTGGTGAAGCTGCTTACATATTGGGCATCAAGATCTATAGAGATAGATCAAGACGCTTGATAAGACTTTCGATGAGTACATACCTTGATAAGATTTTGAAGTAGTTCAAAATGGATCAGTCAAAGAAGGAGTTCTTGCCTGACTTGTAAGGTGTGAAGTTGAGTAAGACTCAAAGCCAGACCAGGGCAGAAAAATATAGAGAGAATGAAAGTCATTCCCTATGCCTCAGCCATAGGTTCTATAAAGTATGTCGTGCTGTGTACCAAACATGTTGTGTACCTAGCCATGAGTTTGTCAAGGGGGTACAGTAGTGATCCAGGAGTAGATCACTGTACAGCGGTCAAAATTATCCTTAGTAACTGGATGACTAAGGAAATGTTTCTCGATTATGGAGGTGATAAAGAGTTCTTCGTAAAGGGTTACGCCGATGCAATCTTTGACACTAAATCCAGATGACTCTAAGTATCAATCTGGATGCGTATTGAAAGTGGGAGCAATTAGCTAGAGTAGCTCTATGGAGAGCATTGTAGACATAGAAATTTGCGAAATACATACGGATCTGAATGTGACAGACCCGTTGACTAAACTTCTCTCACAAGCAAAACATGATCACACCTTATTACTCTTGGGTATTAATCACATAGCGATGTGAACTAGATTATTGACTCTAGTAAACCCTTTGGGTGTTGGTCACATGGCGATGTGAACTATGGGTGTTATTCACATAACGATGTGAACTATTGGTATTAAATCACATGGCGATGTGAGCTAGATTATTGACTCTAGTGCAAGTGGGAGACTGAAGGAAATATGCCCTAGAGGCAATAATAAAGTTGTTATTTATATTTCCTTATATCATGATAAATGTTTATTATTCATGCTAGAATTGTATTAACCGGAAACTTAGTACATGTGTGAATACATAGACAAAACAGAGTGTCCCTAGTATGCCTCTACTAGACTAGCTCATTGATCAAAGATGGTTATGTTTCCTAACCATAGACATGAGTTGTCATTTGATCAACGGGATCACATCATTAGGAGAATGATGTGATGGACAAGACCCATCCGTTAGCTTAGCACTATGATCGTTTAGTTTTACTGCTATTGCTTTCTTCATGACTTATACATGTTCCTATGACTATGAGATTATGCAACTCCCGAATACCGTAGGAACACCTTGTGTGCTATCAAACGTCACAACATAACTGGGTGATCATAAAGATGCTCTACAGGTGTCTCCGAAAGTGTACGTGGTGTTGGCATAGATCAAGACTAGGATTTGTCACTCCGAGTGTCGGAGAGGTATCTCTGGGCCCTCTCGGTAATGCACATCATAATAAGCCTTGCAAGCAAAAGACTAATGAGTTAGTCACGAGATGATGTATTTAGGAACGAGTAAAGAGACTTGCCGGTAACGAGATTGAACTAGGTATAGAGATACCGACGATCGAATCTTGGGCAAGTAACATACCAATGACAAAAGGAACAACGTATGTTGTTATGCGGTTTGACCGATAAAGATCTTCGTAGAATATGTAGGAGCCAATATGAGCATCCAGGTTCCGCTATTGGTTATTGACCGGAGATGAGTCTCGGTCATGTCTACATAGTTCTCGAACCCGTAGGGTCCGCACGCTTAACGTTTGATGACGATCGGTATTATGAGTTTATGAGTTTTGATGTACCGAAGGAGTTCGGAGTCCCGGATGAGATCGGGGACATGACAAGGAGTCTCGAAATGGTCGAGACGTAAAGATCGATATATTGGACGACTATATTCGGACATCGGAAAGGTTCCGAGTGATTCGGGTATTTTTCGGAGTATATGGGCCTTATTGGGCCATACGGGAATAGAGGCGAAAGGCCAAAAGGAAGGAGGCGCGCGCCCCCCCTCTGGTCCGAATTGGACAAGGGGTGCAGCCCCCTTTTCCTTCTCCCTCTCCACCTCTTTCCTTCTCTCCTACTCCGGAAAGGAAAGGGGAAACCTACTAGGACTTGGGAGTCCTAGTAGGACTCCCCACACTTGGCGCGCCCCCTCTAGGGTCGGCCTCTCCCTTGCTCCTTTATATACGGGGGCAGGGGGCACCCTAGGACACACAAGTTGAATTGTTCTAGCCGTGTGCGGTGCCCCCCTCCACAGAAATACACCTCGGTCATACCGTCGCAGTGCTTAGGCGAAGCCCTGCGCCGGTAGATACATCATATCCGTCACCACGCCGTCGTGCTGGCGAAACTCTCCCGTGAAGCTCAACTGGATCAAAAGCTCGTGGGACGTCATCAAGCTGAACGTGTGCTGAACGCGGAGGTGCCGTACGTTTGGTGCTTGATCGGTTGGATCGCGAAGAAGTTCGACTACATCAGCCGTGTCACTTGACGCTTCCGCTTCCGGTCTACGAGGGTACGTAGACACACTCTCTCCCTCGTTGCTATGCATCTAGTAGATAGATCTTGTGTGATCGTACGAAAATTTTGAAAATACTACGTTACCCAACAGTTATAGGCAGTTTAGTTGGGCCGGTTGGGCCGGGGGGAGGGGTCTGTTAGACTTTATTTTCTTTTATTTTTGTTGTTTGTTTTCCCTTTTCTTTTATTTAATTATTCCTTTTCTGTTTTATTTTATTTAAAATACTTAGGCATTTTGGAAATTGTAATAACTACACCATAATTGATCTTGCAATATTTAGCACCGCCCGAACATTTTTATTTAACATTTTGAAAACTTATGTTGTTTATTTCTTTTTCAGGTTCTTATTTCGAAGGGGGGGAACGGGGTTCTCGATTAACGTGATGTTATCTACAGTAACACGATGATGTGGCATCATTAGCAGGGAATTACTGTAGCGTGATTACCCGGGCGTTACAAATCTCCTCTACTACAAGAAATCTCGTCCCGAGATTTAGGAGGTAGAAGGAAACAGTGCGGGGTATTCTTCACGAAAACGATCCTCGCGTTCCCAAGTGGCTTCATCTTCAGAGTGATGCGACCATTGGACTTTGAGGAACTTGATCACCTTCTGACGTGTGCGACGTTCAGCTTGGTCGAGAATGCGGAGCGGATGCTCTTTATAGGAGAGGTCCTGTTGCAACTCGAGCACTTCGTGATCCACTGCGCGGACTGGGTCCTTGAAGCAGCGGCGGTGTTGAGACACATGGAACACATCGTGAACCTGAGAAAGGTTCGGTGGCAGCTCCAGTTGATATGCCACCTTTCCACGCCTTTCAAGAATAGTGAATGGACCAATATAGCGAGGAGCTAATTTGCCCTTGATCCCGAACCGGTGAGCACCCTTCATTGGTGTCACCCGAAGATAAGCCTTTTCGCCAGGTTGATAGACCATGTCTTGATGATGACGATCATACTAACTTTTCTGACGTGACTGAGCAGTCTTCAAATTCTCGCGAATGACGCGGACTTGCTCTTCAGCGTGTTGAATAATATCCGGACCGAATAGTGAACGTTCCCCAGTTTCTGACCAATTCAGAGGGGTTCGGCACTTTCGTCCATATAACACCTCGAAGGGAGCCATCTTCAGACTAGCTTGATAGCTATTATTATAAGAGAACTCAGCATACGGGGGAGATTCCTCCCATTTCTTACCGAAGGAAATAACACAAGCTCGAAGCATGTCTTCGAGAACTTGGTTGACGCGTTCAACTTGCCCTTGCGACTGAGGATGAAAGGCAGTACTAAATGATAGATGTGTTCCCATAGCTTCTTGAAAAATTGCCCAGAATCTTGAAGTGAATAGACTGCCACGGTCTGAACTGATAACCAGTGGAATACCGTGAAGTGAAACAATTCTGGACATGTAGAGAGTTGCCAACTGACTAGCAGTAATTGTTTCTTTGACAGCCAGAAAATGTGCAACTTTAGAAAGTCGGTCAATGACGACAAGTATTGCATCATTACCTCTCTGCGATTTGGGAAATCCAGTGACGAAGTCCATTTCAACATGGTCCCATTTCCATTCGGGAATAGAGATAGGTTGCAAAGTTCCAGCAGGCCTTTGATGTTCTGCTTTGATACGACGGCAAACGTCACACTCAGCAACATAACGAGCAATGTCTTGCTTCATATTAGACCACCAGAATCTCTGACGAATGTCCTGGTACATCTTGGTACTACTGGGATGAATAGTCAAAGGTGTATCATGAGCTTCTTTCATAACCCTAGGAGTCATATCCAGGTTTTTCTTCGAACATGGTACCACTAAGCGGCCTTTGAAGTATAAGGCGCCATCATCGGCAATAGTGAAAAATGAGGGCTTTCCCCTTTTGAGATAGAGTTTAATCTTCTCGACTTCAGAGTCATAACCTTGAATAGTCTTGATACCGTCCACAAGATCTGGTTTGACAACCAGGGTATTTAGAGAACCCTGAGGAACAACACGAAGATTCATCTGGCGGGACTCTAGGGGAGGGGGAGCGAGTGCCCCAGGAGGAACAATATGGAGGTTCAGCTTTCTGAATTCTTCAACGAGCGAGGGCTGAACCTGGTGAACCTGGAGGTGGTTGCAATAAGACTTGCGGCTTAAGGCATCAGCCATCACATTAGCCTTGCCCGGGGTATAGGAAATACCCAAGTCAAAATCTGCTACAGTCTCCATCCATCTCTGCTGACGGAGGTTCAGGTCTGGTTGAGTAAACAAGTACTTCAGACTTTGGTGGTCGGTGAATATCTCGCAACGATTACCGAGAAGGTAATGTCGCCACTGTTTTAGAGCATATATGACCGTAGCAAGCTCAAGGTCGTGAACTGGGTAGTTTTCTTCATGAGGACGCAATTGACGAGAGGCATAAGCAATTAATCTGCGCTCTTGCATTAGGACACAGCCTAATCCTTGACGAGAAGCGTCGCAGTAAATGACGAAGTCCTTCTTAGTGTCAGGTGGAGCAAGCACTGGAGCAGAAGTCAGCTTGTCCTTGAGTGCCTGGAAACTTTCCTGGCATTCGTCTGTCCACTCGAACTTGACGCTCTTGTGAAGTAGACCAGTCAGAGGCTTGGCGATCTTGGAGAAGTTCTCGACGAATCAACGGCAATAGCTAGCGAGACCGAGAAAACTTCTGACTTGCTTGACATTCTTCGGAGGAGTCCAATCGAGAATGGCCTGAACTCGTTCAGGGTTGACGGCAATACCATCCTTGGAGATGACATGACCAAGGTAGGTTACTTCAGGAAGCCAGAACTCGCACTTGGAAAACTTAGCATAAAGTTGATGCTCTCGAAGCTTTTCCAGTACAAGGCGAAGATGTTCAGCATGTTCTTCCTTATTCTTGGAGAATACAAGGATATCATCCAGATAAACCACGACGAATTTGTCGAGGTATTCCATGAATATGTAATACATCAGGCGAGAGAATGTAGCTGGAGCATTTGTGATACGTCCAAAACGTATCTATAATTTCTGCTTGCTCCATGCCACTTTTGGGTGATATTGCTATGCTATTCATTCACTTCCATACACTTTTGATCATATTTGGACTAACCTACTAATCCAGTGCACCCCAGTGCCAGTTTCTGTTTTCGGCTGTTTTTGTATTTCAGGTTTTCATGTTACGAGAACTGCCAGGAAAAATCCAGAAATATTATATAAAAAATCAGCGTTCCAGAACCTACCTTGCGCCCGAAGGACAGCCGGGGGGGCCACCAGGGCTCCACGCGCCCTGGCGGCGCCCCCCCCCCCCCTCGGCCGCGCCGGGGGGGCGCCTGGGCCCCCCGAGCCCCGTCTGGTGCCCCCCTTCGGCATATATTTAGAGCGTCCTTTGAAACCCTCGGGATGGGAACTCTTTTTCGTGATCTCATCTCTGTTCCTCCGCCGCCGCCGCTTCCAAGATCGGGAGCACCAGGAGAACTCTTCCCGGCACCCTGCCGGAGGGGAGGATCACCATCGGGAGCCTCTCCACCACCATGGACGCCTCCCGGATGAGTTGTGAGTAGTCTCCCTTGGACCATGAGTCCATGACCAGTAGCTATGTGATGTTCTCCTCCCCTTCTTGTGCTTCACTAATTAGTCCTCGTGAGTTGCCCTACATGATCGAGGCACATATGTAATCCTTATGCTGTTGCTATGATGAGTTTGCTGGGATCCGATGGATTATGAGATTATGTTCAGATTGTTCTTGAGTAATATATTTGATCTACCTCTTTTATATTTATGTTCATAAGTAATTCTTGCATGTTCTTTGTTGTTATTTATTGCTTTGGCCAAGTAATACGTAGTGACTCCAAGAGGGAACGTTATGCTCGATTGTGGGTTCATGCCCCTCGATGACTAGCTTGAGTGACAGAAACATGAGTCTACGGGATGTGCTGTTGCCACAAGGGGGAAAACAACGGTGCTTGTGCCCGCGGATGCAAGGATTGTTTAGTTTACGCAAAGTTCTTTTAATGCAGTTGTCTGTTGCATTGAGTTTACACTATGGGTGGGACTCGCAACTTAATACCAGCGAGATGTTCTGGATAGATATCTCAAGGTGGATGATTAGTAGTAGATATTGATGGATTTCGGTCTACTTACTTTGGCGTACCGCCCATGCTTTGAACCTCAACCTTTCTTGCAATGTAGTCAGCATTGGTTTGCGTTCGTGGTCCTGTCAATTGCCCAGTTGTAATTCGTTTACCTCACATAGCTATTTTATTGTCTTTTGGGAGAGAGACATCACTAGTGAACATCATGAGACTCCGGTCCATATTACCATCATTGATCACATCCGCTATTTACTTTTCGCTTTTACTTACTATTGCAAACAATATCTATCACTACTATCATTTGCGTTTAATCCTTTGTGAACTACAAGGCCGGAGGGATTGACAACCTCTCTGTACTCGTTGGGAGCAAAGTTATTTGTATCTGTGTGCAGGTCCACGTTGATTGCTAATCCGCGCCGTTAGCAGTTGACACCTACTTGTTGAACCTAGGAGTCTCTGGGGATTCGATCCTTGGCATCTTTGCTAAGGGAAAAACTTACACAACACTACATCTTACACCTTCCACTTGGGGTAACCAACGAGGGGTTAGAGGCCCATCAAGGAGTTTTTCTGGCGCCGTTGCCGGGGACTCCACTCTTCAGGGTAGGGGAGTTGCATGCTATCTTTTACCTTTGCTTTTTAGTCTTGTTAGTTTACCTTTCAGTTTTTGCTTTAGTACCTTTTATCGAAAATCACAAAAATAGTTATCTTGCTTGCTTGCTACTATGGGTTCCACCGAGAACACCAAGTTGTGTGACTTCACTAGTCACAACAACGATGACTTTATCAGCACACCTATCACTACACCTGCCACTTCAGCACCTTCATATGAAATTAAACCTGCTTTACTGAACTTAGTCATGAAAGATCAATTCTCCGGTGTTGGAGATGCTGCTGCTTTACACTTAAACAACTTTGTTGAACTTTGTGATATGCAAAAGTACCAAGAAATAGATGGTAATATTGTTAAGCTTAAGCTTTTTCCTTTCTCCTTGAGAGGAGGAGCTAAAATTTGGTTTCAGTCTTTGCCTAGAAATAGCATAGATTCATAGGACAAGTGCAAAGATGCTTTTATCGGAAAATACTATCCACCTGCTAAAATTATCCAACTTAGAAGTAACATAATGAATTTTAAATAATTGGATAATGAACACGTTGCCCAAGCTTGGGAACGATTGAAATCTCTTATCAAGAACTGCCCTACTCATGGTTTGACTACTTGGATGGTTATCCAAACTTTTTATGCAGGCTTGAACTTTACCTCACGGAACTTGTTAGATTCGGCCGCGGGAGGAACTTTTATGTCAACTACACTTGGTGCTGCCACAAAGCTTCTCGATGAGATGATGACCAACTATTCCCAATGGCACACCGAACGCGCTCCAACAGGTAGGAAGGTAAACTCTGTCGAGGAGATTTCCTCCTTAAATGAAAAAGTTGACTTGATCATGTCTCTACTTTCGAAGCAATCTTCTGTTGATCCTCGTAATGTCCCTTTAAATTCTTTGATTGCTCAAGAACAAGTAGATGTGAACTTTATCTCTAGAAACAATTTTAACAACAATGCTTATAGGAGTAATTTTGGTAGCAATCCTAGACCGTTCCCCTCTAATTCTTATGGGAACAACAATGCTTATCCTATCACCAAGAACTCCACTACTGAACTAGAGACTATGCTTAAAGATTTCATCACTACCCAAAAAGCCTTTAATAAGAGTGTAGAAGAAAAACTACATAAACTAGATGATCTTTCTTTTAAGGTTGACCATTTAGCCAATGAGGTAAAATTGCTAAATATTAAAACTTCTCCTCTTGAGGAGAGGGAAGTCACTCCTATAAATGCTATTCAAGTGCAAATTAATGAAAATATTAGGATGATGGCTAAACTTAAAGAGAGATGGGCTAGAGAAAGGGAGGAAGAAGATAGAATTAAGAGCCTTCCTACCCATCACACTGTTGCTACTATCCAAGTTGTTGAGGATGTTCAAACTCTTAGCACCCAATGTACTCCTGGTCCCAATGGACCTATTAATGGTGATGCTATGACTATAGAAACTACCAAACAAGTGAACCTAAAGGACACTACTACCACTTTACTTGATGCTCGTGATCTTGATTTTGATAATTGCACTCTTACCGAAGTTATTGATTTCCTTCACAAGATGTCTAGAGACCCCCGCACTAGCACGCTTAACCTTGCCTTCACAGAGCATATCACTAATGCTCTCATCAAAGCTAGGGAGGAGAAACTTAGAGTAGAAGCCTCCATACCTAGAAAGCTAGAAGATGGTTGGGATCCTATGATAAAAATTAAATTGAATGACTTCTCTTGCTATGCATTATGTGATGTTGGAGCTAGTACCTCTGTTATGCTCAAAAGAATATATGATATGCTTAAATTGAAACCTTATGATTCTTGTTCTTTTGGTGTTCGTCTTGTTGATTCTTCCATAAAGAAACCTTTGGGGAGGATCGACGATGTTCTTATCGTTGTCAATGATAATTATGTTCCCGTTGATTTTACTATTATGGATATTGAATGTGATCCTTCATGTCCAATTATTTTGGGACGTCCCTTTTTACACACCGTTGGTGCTATCATTGACATGAAAGAGGGTAATATAAAATTTCAGTTTCCTCTCAAGAAAGAGATGGAACACTTCCCTCGAAAGAAGATCAAGTTACCTTTTGAGTCCGTTGTACGGGCTAGCTATTCTTTTACTCTTGATAAAACTTGATCTCTATGCATTATGCCTAGCTTAAAGGCATAAAAGAAAGCGCTTTTGGGAGGCAGCCCAATGAATAAATTTATTTTGCTTTTGTTGTGTCTTGATGTTGTTTACTGCTGTATCATCATCATTGTATATTTTCTTTTTATATTTGTGCCAATTATAGCCTCTGATTGCTAGAAAGTTCAAAAGTTGTGAGGTGCTGTCCAGGAAACAGATTCTGTCCTTGGATAGAAAAATTCGTATAAAATCACGAGATCATCTTTTTGGTCTGATTGTTTTCGACAGCGTTCTCTATATAATTGTCTTTCATGCATCTGTTCTGAGTTTTTTTATTTGAGTTACAGAAGTACCCCGAACAAATCAATTACTACCTGCTGTTCTGTTTTTCACAGATTATGTCATGTTTTGCCTTTCCTTCATTTTGCAAACCAAGAGCTTGATTTTTCTTTGCAAAAACCTTTTGGCAATCTTGAGAAACAGTAGAACTTCAAGAATATCTTTATTTCCAGCAAGGTATAATTATTTTATTAAGGGTACTAACCTCGCTAATCAGATTATAATGAGTTATGTATGAAGGGAGTTTTCAAGTGTGCGAGGGAAGATGATAAAAAGATTCAGGAGTGTCAAGCGCTCAAGCTTGGGGATTCCCCCATGCACCCCCAAGAAATATTCAAGGATACTCAAGCGTCTAAGCTTGGGGATGCCCCCGTGCATCCCCTTCTCCATCAACATTATCAGTTCGTCTTTCGTTCCGCTATATTTTTATCACTTCATGTGTTAAGTGCTATGCTTGGAGCGTCTTGCTTTTAGTTTTCTTTTTAATTTTTCATAACGAGTCGGAACTCAGCTTTCTTTATGTGGGAGAGAAACACGCTCCACTTCTACCTAGAACATAACATAGAATTTTCATGTCTATCTTTGTTGTGTGTGTTCTTTGTCTTTTAATAGCTACTATCATGCTCTGCTCTTAGTATTCATGCTTATCTTTTCAAAGAGCTTTTGTTTAGTTGGTTGCTAGAACTCTCTTTAATTATCATGCTTATATTAATAAGAGAGTTTGCTTCTATTGCATTGGTTAATATGTCTATGATAAAGATGCTACGTGCATAATGGCGCTTAGTAGTTCAGGTTTTCTTATGGTTAGTCCCAAATAGCTAGGGGATTCCCAATGTGTTATTGGAGTACCAACTTGATTTGTTTGCCAATGATGTGGTATGGTTTAGTAATATCTTCCTTCAAGAATTTATTTTGATTGACTTGGCGTATTCTCACGCATATTTAAGAATGTAAAGAAAGTCTGTCAAGCCTTGATGATCTTTTATTTCTGAGTAGCGATATAACTTCCATGTCTGATTTAATATTGCTTTGTCGCTCTGCATGATTATGACCGTCATTCCTCTCTTAGTTGGTCGCTCCCAGTCTTTTGCTAACCTCCACCTGTACTAAGCAGACTAACCTTGCAATACATAGCTCATGGGAAAGTAGCTTAAAAACTATTGTGGTAAAGAATATGTTGCCTATGTATCTTATTTCTTATAAGTTGCTTGCTGAGCGGTAACCATGTTTCTGGGGACGCCATCAACTGTCACACTTTTGTTGAATATCATGTGAGTTGCTATGCATGTTCGTCTTGTCTGAAGTAAGGGTGATTTGCCATGAGTTGAATGAGTATGCATATTGTTAGAGAAGAACATTGGGCCGCCAACCAAAGCCATGTATCATGGTGGAAGTTTTAGCTTGGACATTAATCCTCAATCTCTTATGAGAATATGCTTATGCATTAAAGAGGAGTCCATCATCTATTTTCTATGTTGTCCCGGTATGGATGTCCTCAAGTTGAGATCTATCAAAAACGAGAAATCAAATGTGATTTATCTCCTTGGACCTTTGTACAGGTGGCATAGAGGTACCCCTTTGTGAAACTTGGTTGAAACATATGTAATGCAATGATAACCCATGGAAATCCGAGCTAATTAGGACAAGGTGCGAGCACTATTGGTATTCGATGCATGAGGCTTGCAACTTATAGGATGTCTTATGCATGACACATATGAAGTACTACTACCGTTGACAAAATTGCTTCTATGTTTTCAAAATAAAAAGCTCTAGCACATAACCATTCTTTTACTTTTATGCTGAGTCTCCACCTTCTTTTAAAAGCACCAACTACTGAGAGCATGATTGTCATTCTAAGTGTAATGTGCATTGTCCCAAAGTAGCATTGTCTTTTGCATGATTGTGATATCGTTATTTCTGAAATCATTGTATCTAGTCATCACTTAAACCTTGAAGGTGCCCCTACATTTATGTTTTGCTTCACTAAAGGGGGCAAGCTAGATATCACTTTATCATATTTTCACATCATGTTCATTGCAAATCTTTTTGATGCTTCAATGTCATGTTGTAAAACTTTGAGTCATTTGTGATTTTCTCATGAGGCAACTTAATTACTACAGAATCATTGTCTCAGTAAGCTTTTGTCATATGACTATGAGAAAGTCCTATATGGTTAATAGCATGTCACCACAGAAATTATTCTTGTTATCATTTACCTACTCGAGGACGAGCAGGAATTAAGCTTGGGGATGTTGATACGTCCAAAACGTATCTATAATTTCTGCTTACTCCATGCCACTTTTGGGTGATATTGCTATGATATTCATACACTTCCATACACTTTTGATCATATTTGGACTAACCTACTAATACAGTGCACCCCAGTGCCAGTTTCTGTTTTCGGCTGTTTTTGTATTTCAGGTTTTCACGTTACGAGAACTGCCAGGAAAAATCCAGAAAAATTATATAAAAAATCAACGTTCCAGAACCTACCTTGCGCCCGAAGGACAGCCGGGGGGGCACCAGGGCTCCAGGCGCCCTGGCGGCGCCCCCCCCCTGGGCCGCGCCGGGGGGGTGCCTGGGCCCCCCGAGCCCCGTCTGGTGCCCCCTTCGGCATATATTTAGAGCGTCATTCGAAACCCTCGGGACGGGAACTCTTTTTCGCGATCTCATCTCTGTTCCGCCGCCGCCGCCGCTTCCAAGATCGGGAGCACCAGGATAACTCTTCCCGGCACCCTGCCGGAGGGGAGGATCACCATCGGGAGCCTCTCCACCACCATGGACGCCTCCCGGATGAGTTGTGAGTAGTCTCCCTTGGACCATGAGTCCATGACCAGTAGCTATGTGATGTTCTCCTCCCCTTCTTATGCTTCACTAATTAGTCCTCGTGAGCTGCCCTACATGATCGAGGCACATATGTAATCCTTATGCTGTTGCTATGATGAGTTTGCTGGGATCTGATGGATTATGAGATTATGTTCAGATTGTTCTTGAGTAATATATTTGATCTACCTCTTTTATATTTATGTTCATAAGTAATTCTTGCATGTTCTCCGTTGTTATTTATTGCTTTGGCCAAGTAATACGTAGTGACTCCAAGAGGGAACGTTATGCTCGATTGTGGGTTCATGCCCCTCGATGACTAGCTTGAGTGACAGAAACATGAGTCTAGGGGATGTGTTGTTGCCACAAGGGGGAAAACAACCATGCTTGTGCCCGCGGGTGCAAGGATTGTTTACTTTACGCAAAGTTCTTTTAATGCAGTTGTCTGTTGCATTGAGTTTACACTATGGGTGGGACTCGCAACTTAATACCAGCGAGATGTTCTGGATAGATATCTCAAGCTGGATGATTAGTAGTAGATATTGATGGATTTTGGTCTACTTACTTTGGCGTACCGCCCATGCTTTGAACCTCAACCTTTCTTGCAATGTAGTCAGCATTGGTTTGCGTTCGTGGTCCTGTCAATTTGCCCAGCTGTAATTCGTTTACCTCACATAGCTGTTTTATCGTCTTTTGGGAGAGAGACATCACTAGTGAACATCATGAGACTCCGGTCCATATTACCATCATTGATCACATCCGCTATTTACTTTTCGCTTTTACTTACTATTGCAAACAATATCTATCACTACTATCATTTGCGTTTAATCCTTTGTGAACTACAAGGCCGGAGGGATTGACAACCTCTCTGTACTCGTTGGGAGCAAAGTTATTTGTATCTGTGTGCAGGTCCACGTTGATTGCTAATCCGCGCCGTTAGCAGTTGACACCTACTTGTTGAACCTAGGAGTCTCTGGGGATTCGATCCTTGGCATCTTTGCTAAGGGAAAAACTTCCACAACACTGCATCTTACACCTTCCACTTGGGGTAACCAACGAGGGGTTAGAGGCCCATCAATTTGTCAAGCCGAATGACATGACGGTGTACTCGAACGAACCGTATCGAGTTACAAAGGCATTCTTTGGAATATCCTCTTCACGAACACGGATCTGGTGGTAACCCAACCTCAAGTCGAGTTTAGAGAACACTGATGAACCAGCCAGTTGATCATACAGATCATTGATCCGAGGAAGCGGATATTTGTTCTGGATAGTTGCTTGGTTGATAGGACGGTAATCTTGGACCAATCGGTTTGTCCCATCCTTCTTCCTGACAAAGAGGGAAGGTGCTCCCCAAGGAGAACAACTCGGGCGGATGAAACCACTAGCAAGAGATTTGTCGATTTCCTCCTTAAGCTCAATGAGTTCATGAGGCGGCATCTTGTAGGGTCGTTTGGCTATAGGAGTGGTGTCTGGTTTCAAGTCGGTGATAAACTCGACAGCTCTAGCAGGGGGAATCCCGGGAAGTTCCTCAGGAAAGACGTCCTGGAACTCGCGTACGATGGGAATGTTTTCGATGCCCTCGAGAGGTGAAGCGTTCAATGCATTCAATGCATAAAGACGTGCTTCAGCATTTAGAACCAGACAAGCCTGATAGCTTACTATCTCATTAGAAGGGTGTAATAGGTGGACGGTTTTTGTGCCGCAAGCGATAGAAGCGGTATGCGCTTTCAGCCAATCCATTCCCAGGATGAGGTCGATGTTACAAGACCCCAATACAATGGGAGAGGCATAGAAGTCCAGTCCATCGATTTCAACGAGGACGTCATGGCAAACCATGGAGGTTCGGCATTGGCCGGCAGGGGTGTGTACTAATACCGAAGTTTTCATGTCCTCACTTCTAATTCCATGCTTGTATGCAAAATCTTCTGATATGAATGAATGCGATGCTCCTGAATCAAATAAAACGGATGCAGGTACTGAATTTACGAGGAGTGTACCCATCACAGTAGCAGGTTGGTCTTGAGCTTCATTGAGATCAACGTGGTTGGCATGAACACGGCCATAAGACCTGGCATTGTTGTTGCGGGACTGATTGTCTCCACGGCTAGTTGTTGGAAGTGCCAGTTGATTCTTGTTCTGAGTGCAATCCTTAGCGCGGTGACGTGGGTGGCCACACCTGAAGCACAGACCATCATTGGGAGCAGAAGCAGGAGCTGGGAGTGGTGCAGCTGGAAGTCTTGGCTGCCTAGGTGGTGGAGGCAGACGAGGTGCAGCATAGGACTGCCTTGGAGCGGGTGCAGCTGGACGATACACATTGTTGGGAATCCAGACCCTACGCTTCTGTGAGGGAGGGCCCGAGGATGAGCTTGGTTCACGGTTGCGCCTGATAGTGTTGTGGTGTTCCTGCAGACCAGTTTCAACCTGGATGGCTTTGTTCACCAAGGTGGCGAAATCTCCAAAGTCATGCACAAGAAGTGCGAGCTTGATGTCAGCTTGAAGTCCATCACGAAATTTTTCCTGTCTACGAGCATCAGTGGCAATGTCTTCTTCAGCATAGCGGGATAAGTCCAGAAACTCCCGTTGATAAGCATCCACAGTCTTGTTGCCCTGGGTGAGGTTGCGGAACTCACGCTTCTTCCTATCCATAATTCCCTGAGGAATGAAGCGGGCACGAAAGGCAGCTTGGAATTCCGGCCAAGTGATGATTGTTCCAGCAGGCAGTGTACGCCTATGGCTGTCCCACCATTGAGCAGCGGGACCCTTCAGATAGTATGCCGCAAAGGTGACATAGTTGGCAGCGGCAACTCCAGCAGACTCCAGTTTAAAAGCAATGTCACGGAGCCAGTCATCAGCATCAAGAGGCTGAGTTGAGCTGCGGTAGACGAACAGGTTGAGGCGAGCAAAGTCATTCAGTGTCACTACGCCTTGCTGCTGACCCATGTTGGGATGAGGGAACTGAGCCATGACAGTCTCCATGAACTGGCGATTCATCTCCAACTGTTGGATCATACCGGCCATGTATTCGGGCGGTGGTGGGGCATTGCCACCACGGCCAGCTGGTCTAACCATCCTGCTAATATATAACAGGGGTAGTTCAGCATTGAGAAATTTGTAAACACATGAATCATTCATGAATGAAACATGCATAATGAAAGGAGCACGTAAAATACCACATCGTAGTCGGCATATATTAAAAAAGGGGTGCATGCATAGAGTTCAGTACACAGAGTTCAGTACCTAACTAAGGACATCATAGGCGGCACGCAGGCTCACGGCGAATGCATCTAGTACTAGTAAGCAAGACTACATCAGTCCCATGCGGTACTGTGGAGGTAGAGGTAGTCTGACAGCTGGCAGTGCTGCAACGAGAAGTCCTCCACGCCATCAACTTGAGGGCCGTGGATACTCTGGTGCAGGACCCGACGTCCATGTGGCAACAGAGGACCAGGTGCGGGAGTGTCGCCTCCCACATCTGGCCAACCGACACCAGGAGGCATCACGGTCCTAGCTGGGTAGATCACAGTAGGTGGCAGCTGTCCAGATAGGACAAAGGGGTGCAACAGCGTCAAGGCGCGGTACAGGTGCTGACGGGTGGTGTACAACTCGTGGCGAAGAGCTCGGTTAGCTCAATCCAGCCCATCAACATGCAGAACAAGGTTCCGATGATGGAAGGGCTCTCGGGTGAGGGTGGAGTAGGCAGCAGTGTAGTATCGCTCCGCTCCATCGTCGAAGGCGATAGCAACGTGCCTGAAAGGGGAAGTGTCCAACGCCCGATACTCTCCACGAAGGCGTGTCAGAGCAGCGTAAGCAGCATCGTGAACTGCCATATCGATGGTCACTCCAACACCATGAGCGGTGTGCAGCACAGTAGAGGAGTAATCTACTCGCGAGTAGAGGCAGACGATGGCATGATACTGCTCCTGGTTAAAGTCCTGGTACTGCTCGTACACGGTATACTCAGGGTGCCAGCGATAACCCAGATAGGTCATCATCTCAACTAGCACGGCAGGTGATCCCGAGGCACCAAAGGCCTGCGTGTGGCGCACGACCTACCTCGTGGGTTCCATCTGAAAACAAAAAATGTTTCAAAGGAGTCAAATGACAATGTGGGGATTATTCAAAATTCTAGTCTAAGCAATAACTATGGCTAATCCAACTTTGGGGTGAGGGGTCTCGGGGATCCTAATGTTAGAGTTAGTAAAATCGTTTTACCCGAAATAGGAGAGTGTTCAGAATCCCGGAGTATAGATCGAGGAGTAAAAGAATCTAGTACCACCCAAATGGCGACGTGGGCCCGTAAGCCACACAGCCATGTTAGTAAAAGTTTTGCAATGTCTAGACTCAACTTCGGCCAAGGAGTTGGAAAGGGGGATTCCTACAGGCAGTCGGCTCTGATACCAACTTGTGACGCCCCCGATTTGTCCGTACACTAATCATGCACGCAAATGTGTATGGCCAAGATCAGGGACTCACTGGTAGATATCACAACACAACTCTAAAAGTAAAATAAGTCATACAAGCTTCATATTACAAGCCAGGGGCCTCGAGGGCTCGAATACAAGTGCTCGATCGTAGACAAGTCAGCGGAAGCAACAAATATCTGAGTATAGACATAAAGTTAAACAAGGTGCCATAAGATGGCTAGCACAAACTGGGATACAGATCGAAAGAGGAGCAGGCCTCCTGCCTGGGATCCTCCTAACTACTCATGGTCGTCGTCGGCAGATTGCACGTAGTAGTAGGCGCCTCCGGTGTCGTAGGAGTCGTCGTAGGTGGCGTCTGGCTCCTGGGCTCCACCATCTGGTTGCATCATCCCAGAAGAAGGAACAGAAGGGGGAAAAGGGGGAGCAAAGCAACCGTGAGTACTCATCCAAAGTACTCGCAAGCAAGGATCTATACTACATATGCAATGGTAACAATGATATGGGTAATATCGGTGGACTGAACTGCAGCAAGTGGAATAAGAGGGGGATAGCTAATCCAAACGAAGACTACGCTTTTGGCAGCCTCCATCTTGCAGCAGTAGGAGAGAATAGATGGTAAGTTCACCAAGTATCAACGAATAGCATAATCCTACTCGGCGATCCTCCCGCACATCACCCTGTGAGAGAGCAACCACCGAGTTATATCTGGAACTCATCTGGGTGTGTTTTATCAAGTGTCCGGTTCTAGTTATCATGAGGTTGGAATACAACTCCGGGTCGTCCTTTTACCGAGGGACACGGCTATTCGAATAGATTAACTTCCTTGCAGGGGTGCACCACATAACCCAGCACGCTTGATCCCATTTGGCCGGACACACTTTCCAGGGTCATGCCCGGCCTCGGAAGATCAACACGTCGCAGCCCTACCTAAGCACAGCAGAGAGGTCTGCATGCCCGTCTAAACCCTAAGCGCACGGGGGTCTGGGCCCATCGCCTAATGCACACCTGCGCGTTGCGAGGGCGGCCGGTAAGCAGACCTAGCCTCTCCTAATACCAGAGTAGACTTTCCAGTCCAATCCGGCACGCGCCGCTAAGTCGCTGACGTCAAAAAGGCTTCGGCTGATACCACGACGTCGAGTGCCCATAACTGTTCCCACGCAGCTGGTTAGTGCGTATAGACCAAATGGCCAGACTCAGATCAAATATCCAAACTCGTTAAGCGTGTTATTATGAAACAACCGCGGACAACGTCCAGGGCCAGGCCACCTGTCTCCTAGGTGTCTCAACCTGCCCTGTCGCTCCGCCACAAAGATCCACACAGAGGGCCGTCGGGAAAGTATGTCTTTTCAGCCCCCAATCCGTGAATCAACCGCGGGTACTCAACGAGCCGACCCGACTTTAGTCACATCAAGTATCATGTATAAGTGTATGTAATATATACCCGTGATCACCCCCAAGTGATCACGGGCCGATAGAATAGCAGGGCAGACGGACAAGGGTGTAGGGCCACTGATGGAATACTAGCATCCTATACTAAGCATTTAGGATTGCAGGTAAAGTATCAATAGTGCTAGCAACAATGACAGGCTATGCAGCAGAATCGGATTATCGAAAGCAGTAACATGCTACACTACTCTAATGCAAGCAGTAGAGAGAAGAGTAGGCGATATCTGGTGATCAAAGGGGGGGCTTGCCTGGAAGCTCGGCAGCCAAAGTGGGGTCGTCAACACCGTAGTCGATCGGGGCAGCAGCAGCGTCGGTCTCGTAGTCTACCGGAGAGAAGAGGGGGAAGAAACAGTGAATACAATGCAAACAGATGCATGACGATGCATGACATGACATGTAACGATGCTAAGTGTGCCGTAATGCAGTATCGGGTGATACTGACGAAGGGGGGGAACATCCGGGAAAGTATTCCCGGTGTTTCGCGTTTTCGGGCGGATGAAACGGAGGGGGAAAGTTGCGGGTTCGGTATGCTAGGGATGTGTGGTTGACGAACGGTCTGCGTATTCGGATTCGTCTCGTCGTTCTGAGCAACTTTCATATATAAAGTATTTTCATCCGAGTTACGGTTTATTTTATATTAAATTTTAAAGTTTTTAAATCATTTTCTAATTTATTAATTATTAAATAATCAACATTATCCAGAATAGTGCATGCTGACATCAGCATGACGTCAGTATGACGTCACCAGTCAACAGTTGGTTGACTGGTCAAGCTGACGCGTGGGGCCCGCGTGTCATTGACTCTAAACTAACTAATAGTTTAGTTAGGTTAATTATGTTTTAGATAATTATAGATTAGGTTAATTAATGATTAGATTAATCTAAAAGTGATTAATTAACTTAATTAATTTGTTAATTAATTAATTAATTAATTAATATAATTATTTATCTATTTATTTTTTATTATTATTGTTTTTTTAACCTTTCTCTTTTTTTGTTCTGGGGGGCGGGCCCCCCTTGTCATTGGGCCATAGGCCTTAGTGGGTTTGGGCGGTTCGGGCGCACGGGTGTGGGCGTCGGGCGTTCGCCCGAGAGGGACGAACCCGAGCGCAGCGGCCAGGGCGCCGGTTGGGGCGAGGTCGCCGGACGGCGAGCGGCGCGATGGCCACCGGCCGGAGGGGTGGCCAGGTGAAGCTGGGGATGGGGCCCGCGGCAGGGGCGGCCATCGGCGGGCGGCCGCGGCTGCAGCGGCTGGGTGAGCTCGGCGACGAGGCTGCCGGGGCGGGCGCGCGGCCTGGCGGAGTAAGGAGCAGCGGCGAGCTTCGGGCGGAGGCGGCACGGAGGCTGGCGCGGGGCTGAGCGGCGCCACGCGCGGTGCGGCGGCGAGTGCCGCGGCGGAGTGGGACGGCAGTGCGGCGGCGGTTGCCGCGTAGGGGCGCGGGGAAGCAGTGGGGGGGCGGCGACGAGCCAGGACTGGAGCGGGTCGACGGGAGCAGTGGGCACGCGCGCGCGGGGTTCGGCGGTGAGCGTGGCGAGGACGGCGACTGCAGGGCCGGCTCCGAGCGGGCGCGGGGGCGTTGGCCGCAGCGGGCAGCCCGCCGGTGCGGGGCTGCGGCGTGCGGTGGCCGCGGGGGAAGCGGGTCGGGGCGGTCGACGGGACGGGGAGAGAGAGGGGGGCACGCTCACGTTCGTTGTAGGGAAAGGGCAGTGGGGTCGAGGCGGCAGTCGTGGACGACGGCGACGGTGGCGAGGCAGGCGGCGGCGATCGAGACGAAGACGCCCGCGTCGGGGGCGAAGGGGCTTCCGCTCCCGACCCAATCGAGAGAGAGGGGGGGGAAGTGTCGGTGGGGTGGGATATTTTACCCCACCGTGGGGTGGGGGTTATAGGCAGTTTAGTTGGGCCGGTTGGGCTGGGGGGAGGGGTCTGTTAGACTTTATTTTCTTTTATTTTTGTTGTTTGTTTTCCCTTTTCTTTTATTTAATTATTCCTTTTTTGTTTTATTTTATTTAAAATACTTAGGCATTTTTGGAAATTGTAATAACTACACCATAATTGATCTTGCAATATTTAGCACCGCCCGAACATTTTCGTTCAACATTTTGAAAACTTATATTGTTTATTTCTTTTTCGGGTTCTTATTTCGAAGGGGGGGAACGGGGTTCTCGATTAACGTGATGTTATTTACAGTAACACGATGACGTGGCTTCATTGGCAGGGAATTACTGTAGCGTGATTACCCGGGCGTTACAGGTAATGTTTTCGGTTTATTCGGGTGCTGTTCCGTTTAGCTAGTTCTATTCCTTCGGGTTATCCGGAGTTGTTGTTTCGGTTTATTTGGGCTACTGTTTCGCTAAGTAGTCCAGAATTAATTCGGAAAATGTCCGTTTATTGGTCGGGTATTTGTTAGTATTCTTTCGTTGTAAAAATGGGAAATAACCGGTTTAGTTTTTTTTCACGGATTACTGCTCATGTAAATATACAATTCCAGCCTACTGTTTTTGTGCTCTCTTAATACTATCATCGGAAAGAATTAGGAGATAATTGAGGCGGCTGTTTATTGGTATGTCGGTGTTGTGCATCGGTACGTCGGTGTCAAGAAATGATGTATAGAAAATTCTAAATCTTAATTCTCTATATAAGGACGTAAGGGCGGAGGAAGGAGAGAGAAATGATATGTAAAATGTATTCAATTTTTTTTGTTTATTCGAGTGTATTATTCGGAGTTGTTGTTTCGGTTTATTTGGGCTACGGTTTCGGTTAGTAGTCCAGAATTCATTTGGAAAATGTCCGGTTATTGTTCGGGTGTTTGTTAGTGTACTTTTAATTATTGTTGCGTTGTAAAAATGGGTAGTAACCGGTGTAGTTTTTATAGAATTCCAGCCTACTGGTTTTGTGCTCTGTTAATATTATCATCGGAAAGAATAAGAAGATGATTGAGGCGGCTATGTATTGATAGGCCGGTGATGTGCATCGGTACGTCGGTACCGAGAAATGTTGTATAGAAAATTTTAAATCTTAACTCTATATATAAGAACGTGAGGACGGAGGTAGAGGGGAGAAATTATGTGTAAATTATTACTTTTTAAGAATTGCATTTTTTCTGGGGAAAAAATCTAGAGGAAGAAATCACTAGGTATAAGGTTTATGCGTAATTCCTGTTCACTGACGCCGATGTTGCCGCACATATATGAACAGTGGGCGTCGAAAAAAAAGTCAAAAAAACCAGAAAAAGTGAAACCGGGTGTATATAGACAGTGTGCTTGTTCACTTAAAGTATCTACAGCCGGGCGTCCTAAACCCGTCTCAAATGCCCGAGCGGGCTGACCGGTCACTGATCAGTCACAAAAATTCGATCCACCCGAACGTCTCAAATGGGCCTCAAATGCCCACACTGATCGGCACCCTTCATATGAAGCCCAATATGGGGGATATGGGGCGATCCGGGCGCGTCCGCCACGTCGGCTTGGCCCAGTCTGGCCCACACCTGCCCTACAAATATCCCCATCCAGAAAACCCTAGACCGCAGTCAATCCGAACTCCACTTGACTCACATCTCCGTCTAGTCCACTTTTGATCCCCTCCGAACGCATCGGATGCCCGGGAACGGAAGCAGCGCTGCCTTCGGTGAGGACTCCGACTCCGACGACAACTGGGCTAGCCTGCTGCGCGAAGCGGAGCCTGGTGATGTGGAGGAGGACGCCCTCCGCATCGCATTGAGGCGTTCGACGGTCGACCAAGGCGGATCTGGCAGCGGCGGATCCACTTCGTTAGTGCCCGGCGCTCGTCGACGCAGCGCCGACAACGTCGCCGGCCCTTCCCGCCCGGCACGCAGCTCCGACCACTCCAATCCGCTCCTTCTGGTACGCTGCCCACCACCACCACACTCTGCTCCGGAGGTGGTGCCCGGCCACCGCTGGGTCTCGTGCCCGCGTCGCGGCCAGCGCGCACTCAGATTCCCGAGTCTGTGGCACGAGCAACCCGGCGTGAGTGGCAGCGGGCGAAGGACATGGTAGCGGTGTGCGAGTCGATGTCCGCGCGCCATTCGCGCGCGAGCATGCCAGTCGATCCAGAGGCAGGACCCCTCACGTCGGTCCTCCGCCGCTCTCTCACGACGGCATGGACGGATGCGCAGTGCCTCCGCCGCAAGAATGCCAAGGCGCTCTGACTCGCCATACAGTTGTCGGAGCGCGAGTCAATCAAGGAAGCGGATGTGAAGGCGAAGGCGACCTGCCATGAGAAAGAGCAGGACCGCCTGCTCTGCAGGTTGTCTAGCATGAGGTACAGCTCTGACTCGGACCTGACGGACGGCTCCACCTCCAGCTCCGATGATGACACGTCTCCGCATGTCGGCGCCTACACGGAGGAGGGCCACAGTCGCGGGGGCGACCGGACTGGGAAGGGGCCGGCTAGGAAATTGTGATTTCTTGCGCCCTTCGCCGTTCTATTTGTATTTTATCTATTTTTTATAAGTAGTTTGTATTGTCCATCATTGAACTCCGATTAATTATGTTCCTTTTGTCCGGTTGATCCGATGAACTGCGCTTTGATCATGTGTTACGTAGCGTTGCATGAATTTCATGGTTTTGAGGTTTGGGACATGAGGGACGCTAATGTGGAAGGCAAAATGTGACAACCTGGATTTTGGCCCTTTCTTTTTCCTTTGGAATTATTTAAAATTTTCGTTTGAGTTTCTTTTATGTGGCTTTGTGGTCCTGAAAGCTGGGCAGACCGTCTCTTCTCATGCTCCCAAGTGGCTTGTCATGCCCAAAACCATCTCAAGAACTTATTATTTTCATCTCAGCCCAATCCCAATATTCTTTTTATTGGGAATATTCCTTTTTCTATTAAAGGAATAATCCTTTTAACCCTAGATTGTGAAACAACCTATATTTCTGTTACTCTCAAAATTCCCAAATAATTCTCATAATTGTTTTGGACCTTATATGCCCCAAATATGTCCAAACTTTCCTGTCCTAGCCCAAAAATAATTCATCAATATTCATTCTTCAATTATGTCCAGTGTGGCTTGTTGTGAAGGAAGTGCCACCTATATTTTCTTGATTGCTCCCAAACTTTTTGGGCACCATCTCTCATCCAAATAATTGCCTCATGCCAAAATTCATCTCCATTTGCCTAGCCAACCTTCCTCAGCAATTTTCCAAAGTTCCTGTCTGAGGGAAGTCTTTCTGAAGGAAGTACTAGCTAGGATAATCCATTTGAGTTGAAATCTTGCAAGGTCCTTCATACGATCAAATCATCAGTCTATTCAAGATTGGGCTCATGTCATCACTATATGTGAGCTCAGCATCAAATCTTGGTTTCTGGTCAGATTTTCAGGTTGTGAAGCAATTATATTTTATATTTCTTCAATTAAGCTAAAAATTTACCAGGACATTATCCTATCTATATCAACTCTCTCCACAAATTTTTGGCTCGTGTTATCGAGCCAATTTTCCTCAGCTATTTTTCTTAAATTCTGTCCACAGAGCTGCATTGTGAAGCAAGTACCATTTTGGTATTTCCAAATGGCATAAACTTTTACAGCAGCTTCATATCATCAAGTAACTCATCTCTTCTAAAATTCAGCTCAATCCAACTTGATATGTGAGTGCCACTTCATCGTTTGCATTTCTGTACAAAATGGTGGTTTGTTCAGCAATTGCCACTTCATTGTTTGCATTTCTGTTCAAAATGGTGGTTTGTTCACCAAGTGCCACTTATCTTCATCCCAATGAGCTGTAAATTTGCAGAGATGCTCATCTTAGTGAGTGATCACACCTTGCCGAAGACCCGAGTCTATCCCCTCTTGTATCTTGCTCACCACAGCACAAACACTTTACTATTTCACTGCAAATCTGCTAGTTGTGGTCATCATAAGCTCTACTATGCCCGTTTCTTTCCCTCTTGTCCCTCTCCTTGGTATGACACATCGTGCTGACATGGTCGTCCGACCCAGGTGCAACCGTGTGCACCAGTTCACGCGGTGACCACTGCTCTGGCACGCCATAGACGCGAGCTGCGTGTCTGTTAGCTCGGGCCTCTCCCCTGCACGTCGCGTTCGCACGGCCGACCATGTCCAACAACTTGCTCGTGCCTCCGACCTCGCTCTGGACCCCTGTCCCCCTCCGAATTCTTCCCCGTCGAGAAATAGAGCGTGCCCACGGGAGCACAGTGGCCCGACGGGCCCTGCCCGCGCTCCGTCCTCTTTTCTCCTCCCCTTGACGTTTCTTGGCACCGTAACTCTCCTCTGGTATCTCCAGTTGCGTCCAAGCCCCCCGTGAACCCTGTTCGCGCTAGAGCGTCGGCCGGACTCGGACGGCGGCAACCGTGCTCGGTCACTTCGCCCGTGGCTATATATAGCCCATCCCGAGCGCCCCCTACCTCGCCAGCCTCCTCCCCACCCTCCGCTAGACCTCCCCGACTCCTCCATTCGCCTCCAGAGCCCCTCCTCGCCTCGGTTTACCGCTATGGTCATCGTCGGCCGCGACCTAAATTGGCGCAGCCCCGAGCTCCATTCCCCCTCCAAGCCTCACCAGAAGCTCCTCTCCACGCCGTAGAACCACCCCCTTCCCTCTGCTCGTCGCCGGAGCCTTGGTGGCCGCGCCTCCCTGTAGTTGGCCGCCGCCTCTGCCCTCGGACGCCGCAAGCCACCGCCGCCCCTCTGCTTCTTCCCGGACGCCGTGCGTGGACTGGACGGGAGCGACGCATCTGCCCAAGCCCACTGGTGGCCTCCCCCTAGCCGGAGACCGTCGAAGACGCCAGGGGCCGACGCCGCTCGCCCCTGCCTCTGCGCCTACTCTGTTTCCATCGGGGAACGGCGAGGAAGAAGACAAGAGCCAGCCAGCCCCCTGCCCCTGGGTCCCACGCGTGAGTGGCTTCAAGTTCGGGCCCAGGTATGTTAAGTGGAAACGTATTTCCGAACTACGTTTTCATCTCCGGAAAATGTATTCTCCTTCTTCTTCAGACAAAATGTTCTTTCTCTGTTGTGAAAGTGTATTATTCTGAAATACGCTTCTGCCTTATCCACTCAGGGATTTGTTTGTGATGATATTTTTGCAGAAAAGTCCCTGATCTTCCAACACTCGTATCTCCCCAACCGTAACTCCGATTGAGGTGAATCCAATGCCTATTTCTTCGTGTCCTCGAGCTCTATCTGTTGGTATCATTTTCACTGGGTGGTCAAACTGTGAAAATGACCATTATACCCTCGCCCTTATTAGCCCCCTCCGAGAGTGAAGCGTCCGATGAATCGTCTCGTGGCTTCACCCCACGTCTCCCCGGAGTATCCGGCAACCACAGGCAAGCCACGATAGCCACTCGCATGATGGATTTGAAGTAGCCATGGTTTCTACTTAAAATGTTTATTAAATGTTTACTCCTTTACCACTAATGTTGTTGTTTCAGTTATGCTATGATGCACTCTGTTAGTCGTATGATTACTTGCTAGTAGTATTATTCTCGTAGTTCATGTTGGTATTTATGTCATGCTAGTGATAGTGATGTTCATCTGATGCATGATTATCGTTAGTGATGACGAGTATCTGTGATATGCATGATCATCACTATGCCATATTCATCTGCCTCTAGTAGTCTAAGTGTTGCATTATTTTTGATGCTAATGATTCATAGGGTTATATTGCTCATCCGTGTTTATGTTAATATCATGCTCACACACATTATTATTTCATCATTGTTATTATGACTCATCATTTTTTGCATTCAAGTGTGACGCCCGAGACCGACGTCCCAGAAGATTCCAGAAGTTTCCAGATGTTCCGGGTTGCCCGTGTGTTTCTTTTGCTTGTGTTATTTTTTTTTTTTTTGCATTGCATCATGTCATCATGTCATCATGTCATATTTTATTTTTGCATCTCAACCTAAATAAACCGTGTGGACCTTCGGTCCATTTAAATCGAGGGAAGATGTCTTCTCTTTATAACATATATAAGCCTCTCAATATTTAGGGAGCTATATTAATAAATATTCCATTTGTTGGAATTCACCGTAACACACTTGCATAATTTCCCCATTGTCTTTTCACTTCGAGTTTCACCTTCAAAATCTTGCCAATAATTCTTTTCCGTTGTTCCGAGGTTCCTCCAAAAATTTGAACATTTTTGGACACTTCAATAATCAAGTCTTAGTTCAAACCCATTTGATTAAATTCAAATATGTTTGAATTATTTTCCGTTCATGCCTTTTATATTTTTCTCGGACTGTGCTCATTTTATGATGCCCAAGAAAAATTAGTCCCTTGTCCTAGTTCTTCCCTAGCCACCTCCTTTCTTTTCTTTCTTCTTGTGGTATTCTGTTTAAATTTGGAAAACATCAGCAGAGGAGAGCCCTCAGCCCATCAGCCTCTAGGCCTCTTAGCAGGTCCAGGCCTCAAGGCCCATTCCAGCCTTTTGGCCCAAAGCCGGCCCATCTACTCCAGCCGCAGGCCCAGCCTGCCTCCAACC
>LR738712.1:182820281-182882801 GCA_902687465.1 Secale cereale | reverse complement strand
TTCTTTTGTTTGTTTTTGTTTTGTTTTACTTTTTTTTTATTTTCTTTTCTGTTTTCTTTTAGTTCCTAATTATTATAATAATATTAAAATACCAAAGTGGCACCTAAATTCATGTTACAAATTATGTCACAACCACAAAAAGGTTTAACCCCAAAATAATATAGTTTAGGATTTTACCAAATATAAAAGGCATTTAATTAATGGTTTTAGCTACTGTTTCAATCCTTTTGGTGCATTTAAATATGTTATAAAAATAAGGATTCTCCATCATAATTCCTTATGATTTATTTGATACGTCCCGAACATTTTAGTTTTAATTTTTGAAAACTTTTGTGTTTTCCTTTAATTCAAATTTTAATTTGGATCGTTTTCGAGCTAACACGAGATTATCAACAGTAATTGTGGTGACGTGTCGTCACTAGTAGAGGGTTACTGTAGCTTAACTATCCGGGCGTCACATTAGACCAATGAAGGAGTGGCCGGGAGAGTGTCATGTCAATAGATCAGTTTTGTCGAAACGCCGTTGGTCCACCCAAATGGGAGCACGAGGTCTTGGGTTCCGTGGTGTGGGTATAGTGTGCTAACCTCTGCAGAGTGTTTAATCCATCGATAGCCGTGCCCATGGATAATGGCCGAGTTCGTAGTAGGTCACATTGTGGGTCAAAAGTAATAATAGCCTGACTAATAAACACCCGGTTCGATGATGGAAAGAAGTGGTTGATCCTTATGGGATCGGAGAGTAGCATAGTGGTATCGAGGATACAGAAGATGGTTGAGGTTTATGGTGTTATGCGAGAATCAAGGGTAAAGATCAAGCTCCTTGTGGTCATGTAATGATTACTACGGTATTATTAATACAAGGCTTGATTTGATCCTGAGGTGATCGTGTGATGACCATGATGGTAAGTTATACATGTGGTGGTTACGATGTAACCCCGAACAGAGTAAGCGGATCATGCTAAGTATGCTGCATGCTAGTATCATCTTGTGCATATCACGAGTAACATTGCCAAGATCATTTCATATGATGCTAGATGTGTTATGTTCAACATGTTCATGCAATGATTGTAATATTCTAGTGGTATCATGTTCATCATTGCATTAACCTGTAAATGCCATGTTGTTGTTTGTCTTGATTGTTCTGGTTGCTATGAGCTTGCAAGTACATTAAATGTACTGACGTGGTGTGTAATGCCAGATTGCAGATGATGCCATGATTCATTGCTTGTCGAGGCTACCGTTCGTGCTAGCTAGATTGTGTCCCAGCCAGAGTCCCTGCGGAGTGGAGACCATCACCGTCGTCGATGTTCCGCTGCTAGTAGTCATTCTGTTGCTTCAAGTTGTTCTGCTGCTTCCATAGAGAAACCGTAGCAGGCGTAGTGTCATCGTGCCGATGTAATTCTATGTTATATCGGAACCCTTGTATCCATATAGATTGTAGTAAAAAGCTGATTTGTTCTATGCCAAGCAGTGTCGTATTCCAGAAGACTTCTCCTTGATATCTGGGCTGGAATACGGGGCGTTCCGGCCTGTCTGAGCCGGGATGCCATAAGACTTGGTATCAGAGCAGGTCTGGTTGCAGGACACCCTAGTCCGCGCGAACGTTAGAAAGCGGTAGTATAGAATCCAGTCGGTTTGCTGCCTTTGGTTGTTGCATTTGTTTGTCGCATAACATGCATATAGACTTACTATCTTGTCGCTAATGGTTAATCTTGTGAGTGTAGGTGGCATCGGTTTTGATCCACTACATACACCCTCCTTCTTTGCATACCTGCTCTTCGGTGTTCGATGTCATCTCTGTCCTAGTGAAGTGATGTCGAGGTACCAAGTGTTCCAGACACCATTTGCGGGTACCACATCCTTATCCTTCCGCCAGTCACCCCTATTGTTTCGGTGACAGACATGTTTCTATCCCGAATCGTGCCACCCCCTCACCTCTTTGGCAACCCTTACTGATCTTTGTTATCAGAAAAGGGCAATGCCAGCAAGCCTTGCTTTTCACCTCTATTCTAATATGTCACCCATTCTTTGATGTGTACGGCCCCCTTCCGTCCGCTTGATGATGATGTGGTCGTGACCTCAGTATTTCGCTACATGACCACCAAGTCCGTCCTCACCTCTAATGACCCACAAGTATGGGGGATCAATTGTAGCTCTTTTCAATAAGTAAGAGTGTCGAACCCAGCGAGGAGCAGAAGGAAATGACAAGTGTTCTTCAGTAAGGTAATGTCTGCAAGTGCTGAAATTGTAAGTAGCAGAGTAGTTTGATAGCAAGATAATTTTGTAACGAGCAAGTAACGATAGTAGTAGCAAAAGTGCAGCAAGATATCCCAATCCTTTTGAGGCAAAGGACAGGCTAAGACAGTCTCTTATAATAAGAAAAGCGTTCTTGAGGGTACACGGAATTTCATCTAGTCACTTTCATCATGTTGGTTCAATTCGTGTTCGCTACTTTGATAATTTTATATGTGGGTGGATTGGTGCTTAGGTGTTGTTCTTGCTCGAACAAACCTCCTACTTATGATTAACCCTCCCGCAAGCATCCGCGACTACGAGAAAAGTATTAAGAATAAATTCTAACCATAGCATTCAACTTTAAGATCCAATCAGTCCCTTATGGAATAGCGCATAAACTGGGGTTTAAGCTTCTGTCATTCTCGCAACCCACCATCAAATTACTACTCCACAATGCATTCCCTTAGGCCCAAATATGGTGAAGTGTCATGTAGTCAACGTTCACATGACACCACTAAGGGTATCACAACATACGTACTATCAAAATATCGAACACATATCAAAATCACATGATTACTTGCAATATGATATCTCCCGTGACCTCAAGAACAAAGTTAACTACTCACAAATGATGAACATGCTCAAGATCAGAGGAGTATTAATTAGCATAATAGATCTGAACATATAATCTTCCACCAAATAAACCATATAGTAATCAACTACAAGATGTAATCAACACTACTAGTCACCCACAAGCACCAATCTATAGTTCCGGTAACAAGATTGAACACAAGAGATGAACTAGGGTTTGAGATGAGATGGTGCTATTGAAGATGTTGATGAAGAGATCCCTCCCCAAGATGGTAGAGTTGTTGGTGATGATGATGACGATGATTTCCCCCTCCGGGAGAGAAGTTCCCCTGGCGAAATCGCTCCGCCAGAGGGAAAAGGTGATCCTGCCCAAGTTCCGCCTCGAGACGGCGGCGCTCTGATGACCCACAAGTATAGGGGATCAATTGTAGCTCTTTTTCATAAGTAAGAGTGTCGAACCCAATGAGGAGCCAAAGGAAATGACAAGTAGTTTTCTGTAAGGTAGTGTCTGCAAGTGCTGAAATTGTAAGTAGCGAGTAGTTTGATAGCAAGGTAATTTGTAACGAGCAGGTAACAATAATTGTAATAAGTAGCAGCAAGGTAGCCCAATCCTTTTGAGGTAAAGGACAGGACAAACGGTCTCTTATAATAAGCAAAGCGTTCTTGAGGGTACACGGGAATTTCATCTAGTCACTTTCATCATGTTGGTTTGACTTGTGTTCATTATTTTGATAATTTGATATGCGGGTGGACCAGTGCTTAGGTGATGTTCTTACTTGAACAAACCTCCTACTTATGATTAACCCTCCCACAAGCATCTGCAACTACCAGAAAAATATTAAGAATAAATTATAACCATAGCATTAAACTCTAGGATCCAATCGGTCCCTTACGGAAGAGTGCATATACTGGGGTTTAAGTTTGTGTCACTCTCGCAACCCATCATCTATTTACTACTCCAAAATGCATTCCCTTAGGCCCAAATATGGTGAAGTGTCTTGTAGTCGACGTTCACATGACACCACTAAGGGAATCACAACATACATACTATCGAAATACCAAACACATATCAAATTCACATGATTAATTGCAACATGATTTCTCCCGTGACGTCAAGAACAAAGGTAACTACTCACGAGTGATGAACATGCTCAAAATCAGAGGGGTATTAATATGCATAATAGATCTGAACATATAATCTTCCACCGGATAAACCATATAGTAATCAACTACAAGGTGTAATCAACACTACTAGTCACCCCCTAGCAACAATCTATAGTTTCGGTAACAAGATTGAATACAAGAGATGAACTAGGGTTTGAGATGAGATGGTGTTGGTGAATATGTTGGTGGAGATTGCCCTCCCCAAGATGGGAGAGTAGTTGGTGATGATGATGAAGATGATTTCCCCCTCTGGGAGGGAAGTTACCCAGGTGGAATCGCCCCGCCGGAGGGCAGAAGTGCTCCTACCCAAGTTCCATCTCGAGACGGCGGCGTTCCGTCCCGAAAGTATTTTTCTGATTTTTGCTAGGTCAACATCGCTTATATACCGGAAGATGGGCATCGAAGGTGGGCCGAGGAGGCCACAATACGCCAGGGCGCCAGGGGGGCCTGCCGCGCCCACCCGGTGGCCCCCTCTGGTGTTTATTGACTCCAATATTTCTTAAATATTCCGTAAAAAATCCTCGTTGAGTTTTATCTCATTTGGAGTTGTGCAGAATAGGTGGCCTGACGTAGCTTTTTCCGGTCCAGATTTCCAATTGCCAGAATTCTCCCTCTTGGTGTGTACCTTGCAAATTATGAGAGAAAAGGCATTAGAATTACTCCAAAAAGCATTATTATGCATAAAAACATTGTAAATAACAGTAAGAAAACATGATGCAAAATGGACGTATCAACTCCCCCAAGCTTAGACCTCGCTTGTCCTCAAGCGAAAACCGAAATCGAAAAACATGTCCACATGCTTTGAGAGAGAGGTGTCGATAAAAACAAAATATGGACAAAGAAGATCATGTTGATTATTAATAACAACAATAAAATTGAACATATGACATTTATCATTGAACTTGCAACATATACTTCACATGAATAAGTAACAGTTCATCACATAATCGAAGTATAAAGCATAAACTTTATTAGAAACCAACAAACTATGTTTTCAGTAAACTTTTGCAACTACAATTTATCATATTTTTAGGAAGGGTCACGTATAGGAGCCTTTAGGCAAGTCCACATACTCAACCATCATATAGTCTTGTATGATCGCTAACACTCACCGCATACACATGAGCAAAACGTTTCAACTAGACACATAAAAAGAGAGGGGCTTATAGTTTCGCCTCCCAACATACTCACCTCAAGGGTGATGTCAACAATAATAACTCATGTCACCCATATTCAACTGGATATATGTGCCTAGATCTTTCCTCACCACATGATGCTTGCCAAAGGATAAAAATAAAAGAGGAAGGAGGGAAAACTTTGACTCTTTGCATAAAAGTAAAAGATAGGCCCTTCGCAGAGGGAAGTAGAGGTTGCCATGCGCTTATTTGTTTGCATGCTCAATCCCTTAGTGTAAAAGAACATCACGTTGTATTGCCCCTTAAGATGACAACCTTTATTATATAGTCTGTCACTTTTATTCTCTGTCATCCAAGTTCGTACAACGCTCAATTTTCTCTTACACTAAATGATCTCACATATTTAGAAGCAATTTTTATTGCCCTTTTGCACCAATGACAACTTAGTTGAAGGATCTTACTCAATCCATAGGTAGGTATGGTGGACTCTCGAAAAAGGTTTAGGTTTAAGGTTTTTTTGGATGCACAAGTAGTATCTCTACTTAGTGCGGAATTTTTGGCTAGAAAAGATATCGGGAAAGCACCACATGTTAAAGGATCTATGTCAATATGACTTCTATGTGAATATGAACAAACATAAATCATTAAGTTGTCTTCCTTGTCCAATTTCAACAATTTTGGCATATAATATTTTGATGGGGGCTCACAATCACAAAAGATTTCTAGGATAGTATATTTATATGTGAATCTTCTCTTCCCTTATAAATTCTATCATGAGTTGCATCATTGACCAATGCTATGTTTGTCAATCTCTAGCAAAAATTTCTACATATACTTTTCCTTATGTGGTGCTATCACCTACCATAGGAATAGTATATGATCATATTAATTTATTTATTTCCTTTATTTCTTTTCTTTATTTGCAGCATGAAAGTAAAGAAAGCAAAAAAATCAATCTAAACTTTATTATATAACTTGCACATGGTGACAAACAAGGTTGTCGGAATCGCGATTCTATTATACGATTCTACGACTTTACGATCCAAGATTACCCCTATGATTCTACGATTTTAGTTCTTAGAATCTACGTTTCTACGACCCTGATAGTGAAGATTCTACAATTTGCGATCCTACCATCGAAGTTCCGATCCGATTCAAAATCAGAATTATGACAACCTTGGTGACAAGGATAGATCACTAAGCAAACTCTCAAAAAGAAAGGATCGAACTAAACTTATTTCATCTAAAGAAAAAAGATTGAACTAAAATAAGTAAAAGCAAAAAGATAGTGGGATGATACGATACCGGGGCACCTCCCCCAAGCTTGGCGGAAGCCAAGGGAGTGCCCATACCCGATACTCAATTGTATTTTGGTGATGAAGAAGGTGAAGGTGATGAAGTAACGATCCTATCCTTAAGGATCAAGAGATTCTCCAACCGACGGAGGACGCTCCGGAGACACGTGATATGCTCTTGATACATAATATTTTCGCGTGTGAGATATTTATTCTGTCCACAAACCGTTTCTATAATCCGAAAGGCTGAAATTTCAGTAGGGGTAAGAAGAGTATAATAGGGTTTAAGGATATCTTCTTCTTCCTCCTATGTTGGCGATACTTGCTCGCTGATAACTTTCTTTTCTTTGTCACCATTTACAGCCTCTATGAGTACTTCCTTCTTCAGCCCGATCTTCATAAGCCAAGCATCCTCTACCATTGGATTTGAGAGGAGGAAGACATGATGCCGGGCTTGATAGATCTAACTGAAAATAGCAAGAAAAGAAAATAGAAGATTGCTCTGTGATACAGTGGTTAACAGGTTCGGGGAGTAGATATAGATTTTTTTATCTTGCAGGACAAGTATACAGAAGAAAAACGGAGTCCGGATGATGCCCGAGGTGGGCACAACCCCCCTGGGCGCGCCAGGCATGCCTGGTGCGCCCTGGTGTATTGTGCTCACCAGGGGACGCTTCCTGGAAGTTTCTTTATTTCCAAAATTTCAAACTATTCCAAAACTAACAGAAAATATTTTTGTGGATTTTTCAGAGTCCGTTTGCTTACCGTATCACGTACCTCCTTAGTTTCACGATTCTAAAGTGTTCCGGAAGGATTCTTTTATGTACTCTTCCAGTGTCAAAGTTTGGATAATATTACTTTCAACATTAATGGGCATACATGAGATATAATGCTTTATTCGTTACCCATTGACAACCTTCAGGTTAGTGCCTTCAGAATTATTTATTTTGATGGCGCCATACTGGTAAACCTCCTCGATGACATATGGGCCTTCCCATTTCGAGGCGAGCTTCCCTGCAAAAAATCTAAAATGAGAGTTGTACAAAAGAACGTATTCTCCGACTTTAAACTCACGTTTTTGAATTCTCTTGTCATGCCATCTTTTAAAATTTTCTTTGAATAACTTTGCATTTTCATAAGCTTGGGTTCTCCATTCATCTAATGAGCTAATATCAAATAACTTCTTTTCACCAGCAAGTTGGAAATCATAGTTGAGTTCTTTAACTGCCCAATATGCTTTATGTTCTAACTGAAGAGGCAAATGACAAGCTTTTCCATAGACCATTTTATAAGGAGACATACCCATAGGATTTTTATATGCTGTTCTATAAGCCCAAAGTGCATCATCTAATTTCTTAGACCAATTCTTCCTGGACCTATTGACAGTCTTTTGCAAAATAAATTTTATTTTTCTATTTCTAAGTTCAACTTGACCACTAGACTGAGAATGATAGGGTGATGCAATTCTATGGTTAACATCATACTTAGCAAGCATTTTACGGAAAGCACCATGAATAAAGTGCGAACCACCATCAGTCATTAAATATCTAGGGACTCCAAACCATGGGAAAATAACTTCCTTAAGCATTTTAATAGAGGTGTTGTGATCAGTACTACTAGTTGGCATAGCTTCTACCCATTTAGTAACATAATCAATAGCAACCAAAATATGTGTATACCCAATAGAGGAAGGAAAAGGTCCCATGTAATCAAATCCCCAAACATCGAATGGTTCAACAGCAAGTGAATAATTCATAGGCATTTCTTGATGCTTACCAATATTACCTATTCTTTGGCATTCATCACAAGATGAGACAAACTTACGGGCATCCTTGAAGAGAGTAGGCCAATAGAATCCAGATTGCAATACCTTGTGAGTAGTTCTATCTCCAGCATGATGCCCTCCATAAGCTTCGGAGTGACATTTCCATAGGATTTGTCCCTGTTCATGCTCAAGTACACAACGTCTAATAATAGCATCCACTCCTTCTTTATAAAGATGTGGGTCATCCAAAAAGTAATGTCTTAAATCATAGAAGAATTTTTTCTTTTGTTGGTAAGTAAAGTTAGGTGGCAAATACTTAGCAACAATGTAATTAGCATAATCAGCATACCAAGGTGTACTATGAGAAACATTTATTGCAGCTAACTGCTCATCAGCAAAACTATCATCGATAGGTAATGGGTCATCAAGCACATTTTCAAGTCTAGACAAGTTATCAGCTACGGGGTTCTCAGCTCCTTTTCTATCAATGATATGTAGATCAAATTCTTGCAACAAGAGGACCCAACGAATAAGTCTAGGCTTAGCATCTTTCTTTTCCATAAGATATTTAATAGCAGCATGGTCTATGTGAATAGTTACTTTAGAGTCAACAATATAAGGTCACAAGCAAACACCAATGCCAAGAATTCTTTTTCAGTTGTAGCATAATTTCTTTGAGCACTGTCTAAAGTTTTACTAGCATAATGAATAACATTCAATTTCTTATCAACTCTTTGTCCTAGAACAACACCAACATCATAACCACTAGCATCACAAATAATTTCAAAAATCAAGTTCCAATCCGGTGGTTGAACAATATGTGTAGAGATTAACACTTTCTTGAGTGTTTCAAAGGCTTTGAGACAATCATCATCAAAAACAAAAGGAATATCATTTTGCAGTAGACTAGTAAGATGCCTAGAAATTTTAGAAAAGTCTTTGATAAATCTCCTATAGAAACCAACATGACCTAGGAAACTACAAATACCTTTGATGTCCTTAGGACATGGCATTTTCTCAATTGCATCAACCTTAGCTTGGTCCACTTCAATACCTCTTTCAGAATTTTATGACCCAAAACAATGCCTTCATTAACCATAAAGTGGCACTTCTCCCCATTCAAGACGAGATTTGTTTGTTCACATATCTACAAAACTCGCTCAAGATTGATTAAACAATCATCAAAAGGCTTCCCATAAACCGAAAATTCATCCATGAAAATCTCAATAATATTTTCACAAAAGTCAGAGTATATAGCCATCATGCATCTTTGGAAAGTAGTAGGTGCATTACATAAACCAAAAGGCATACGTCTATAAGCATAAGTTCCAAACGGACAAGTAAAAGTGGTCTTTCCTTGATCAGGTCGAGAAACATGTATTTGTGAAAAGCCAGAATATCCATCAAGGAAGCAAAAGTGTGTGTGCTTAGATAATCTTTCAAGCATTTGATCAATAAAAGGCAAAGGGTAATGATCTTTTCTAGTAGCTTTATTTAATTTTATGAAGTCAATTACCATTCTATAGCCTGTAACAACTCTCTGTGGAATAAGTTCATTCTGATCATTAGGAACTACAATTATACCTCCTTTCTTAGGGACACAGTGAACATGACTTACCCATCTACTATCAGCTATGGGTTAGATTATACCTGCTTCCAGAAGTTTTAATATTTAAGTTCTCACCACTTCTCTCATCTTCGAATTTAACCGACGTTGGTGATCAACAACTGATTTAGCATCATGTCCCACATTAATTTTGTGCTAACATCGAGTGGGACTAATGCCCAATAAATCATTAAGAGTATATCCAATAGCAGCTTGGTTCTTCCTTAGAACTTTAAATAATATTTCTTCTTCATGTTCTGAAAGGTTAGCACTAATAATAACATGATATATTTTCTTTTCAACAAGATAAACATATTTCAAAGTGTCTAGAAATTGTTTTAATTCAAACACAGGATCACCTTTAGGTGGAGGTGGACCTCCAAGAGTTTCAACAGGCAAATTGTGTTTAAGTATGGGGCGTTGTTCACATAATGTTTTTATCTATTTCATTTCTCTCATGCATATGTGAATCATTTTCATGGTCTAGTAAATATTGCTCTAAATGACCAGTAGGAGGCATAGCAATAGAAGCAAGACCAATAATTTCATCCTTACTAGGCAATTCTTTTTCATGAAGTTTCCTACTAAATTTTGAAAAATTAAACTCATGAGACTCATCACCAAAACAAACACCGACAGTTTGCTTCTGACAATCTATTTGAGCATTAACAGTGTTCAAGAAAGGTCTACCAAAGATAATGGGACAGAAGTCATCTTGTGGGGAACCAAGAACAAGAAAATCAGTAGGGTATTTTATTTTCCCACACAAGACTTCAACATCTCTAACAATCCCAATTGGTGATATAGTATCCCTATTAGCAAGTTTAATAGTGACATCAATGTTTTCTATTTCTGCAGGTGCTATGTCATTCATAATTTCTTGGTATAAAGAGTAGGGAATGCACTCACACTAGCACCTTTGTTACATAAACCATCATAGCAGTGATCTCCTATTTTAATTGAAATAACTGGCATGCCCACAACGGGTCTATGTTTGTCCCTTTCTTCAGGTTTGGCAATTCTAACAGCCTCTTCATTAAAGCAAATAACATGCCCATCTACATTTTCTTCCAAGAGATCCTTTACCAAAGCAATATTAGGCTCTACATTAATTTGCTCATCTGGTTTAGGTGTTCTAATATAGCTTTTGTTAACCACAATTGAAACTTTAGCATGTTCCTTTATCCTAACAGGGGAGGGTGGTTTCTCAATATAAGCAGAAGGAACAACGGGATCAACATGATAAATTATAGTTTCTTCTTTAATTGGTACCGGTTCTTTAATTTCTTCTTTAATAGGTGGGTGATATTTAAGCCACTTCTCTTTAGGGAGTTCAACATGAGTAGCAAATGATTCACAAAAGGAGGCTACTATCTCAGAGTCAAGTCCATATTTAGTGCTAAACTTTTGACAAGCATCAGTATCCATAAAAGATTTAACACAATCATACTTATGTTTTATACCTGACTCTTTACCTTCGTCGAGTTCCCAACCTTCAGAGTTGCATTTAATTCTTTCTGAAAGATCCCACCAGAATTCAATAGTTTTCTTCATAAAAGAACCAGCACAAGAAGTATCAAGCATGGATCGATCATTATGAGAAAGCCGAGGATAAAAATCCTGGATAATAATTTCTCTTGAGAGCTTATGATCGGGGCATGAATATAACATTTAATTAAGACTCCCCCAAGCTAGAGCAATACTTTCTCCTTCACGAGGCCAAAAATTATATATATAATTCCAATCCCAATGAACTAGATGCATATGATTTTTTTTTGGTGGAACTCCATTTTCAATCGATTCCAGATCCAAGATCCAATATCATCACATTGCCTATACCATGCTAATGCTTTTTCCCTCAAAGATAAAGGAAAAATCTAACTCATAAATTTATCCCTGGGTAGACCTGCAAGCTTAAACAATCCACAAATTTGTTCCACATATATCAAGTGCATATCAGGATGTTCGGTTCCATTTCCCGCATAAGGATTAGCTACCAGTTGTTCTATCATACCCAAAGGGAATTCATATTAAATATTTTCAGTAGGTGCAGAGGGTTGAGGGGTAGCTAATTATGGTTCCGGACGAGGTGAAGATACCCCGAACAAACCCCTCAAAGGATTGTTCTCCATAGTAACAAGTGACAATAAATTTCAGCACACTATATGAATGTTTCCTTACCAATTTCCACTTACCAGAAGTGCTTCACTCCCTGGCAACGGCGCCAGAAAATAGCCTTCATGACCCACAAGTATAGGGTATCAATTGTAGCTCTTTTCGATAAGTAAGAGTGTCGAACCCAACGAGGAGCAGAAGGAAATGGCAAGTAGTTTTCAGTAAGGTAGTGTCTGCAAGTGATGAAATTGTAAGTAGCGAGTAGTTTGATAGCAAGGTAATTTGAAATGAGCAAGTAACGATAATTGTAACAAGTATGCAGCAAGGTAGCCCAATCCTGTTGAGGCAAAGGACATGCCAAAACGGTCTCTTATAATAAGCAAAGCGTTCTTGAGGGTACACGGGAATTTCATCTAGTCACTTTCATCATGTTGGTTTGACATGTGTTCGCTACTTTGATAATTTGATATGTGGGTGGACCGGTGCTTAGGTGTTGTTCTTACTTGAACAAACCTCCTACTTATGATTAACCTTCCCGCAAGCGTCCACAACTACGTGAAAAGTATTAAAAATAAATTCTAACCATAGCATTAAACTCTAGGATCCAATCGGTCCCTTACGGAATAGTGCATAAATTGGGGTTTAAGTTTCTATCACTCTCGCAACCCACCATCTATTTACTACTCCACAATGCATTCCCTTAGGCCCAAATATGGTGAAGTGTCATGTAGTCGACGTTCACATGACACCACTAAGGGAATCACAACATACATATTATCAAAAATATTAAACACATATCAAATTCACATGATTACATGCAACATGATTTCTCCCGTGACCTCAAGAACAAAGGTAGCTACTCACAAGTGATGAACATGCTCAAGATCAGAGGGGTATTAATATGCATAATAGATCTGAACATATAATCTTCCACCGAATAAACCATATAGCAATCAACTACAAGATCTAATCAACACTACTAGTCACCCCCTAGCTACAATCTATAGTTCCGGTAACAAGATTGAATACAAGAGATGAACTAGGGTTTGAGATGAGATGGTGCTGGTGAAGATGTTGATGGAGATTGCCATCCCCGAGATGGGAGAGTATTTGGTGATGATGATGACGATGATTCCCCCCCCCCCCCGAGAGGGAAGTTCCCTCGACGGAATCGCTCCGCCGAAGGGCAGAAGTGCTCCTGCCCAAGTTCCGCCTCGAGACAGCAGCGTTCCGTCCCGGAAGTATTTTTCTGATTATTTCTAGGTCAACATCACTTATATACAAGAAGATGGGCACCGGAGGTGGGCCGAGAAGGCCATAATACACCAGGGTGCGCCAGGGGGCCTGGCGCGCCCAGGTGGGTTTTGCCCACCTGGTGGACCCCCTCTGGTGTTTATTGACTCCAATATTTCTTAAATATTCCATAAAAAATCCTCCTGGAGTTTTAGCTCATTTGGAGTTGTGCAGAATAGGTGGCCTAGCGTAGCTTTTTCAGGTCAAGATTTCCAGCTGCCAGAATTCTCCCTCTTGTTCTGTACCTTGCAAATTATGAGAGAAAAGGCATTAGAATTACTCCAAAAAGCATTATTATGGATTAAAAACATAATAATAATAATAAGAAAACATGATGCAAAATGGACGTATCACGCTCCGTCCCGAAAGTCTTCTCCTTATTTTTTCTTGGTCAGAAGAGCTTATATACCAGAAGATGGGCACCGGAGATGGGCTTGGGTGAGCACAACCCACTAGGGCATGCCTGGGGGCCTGGCGCGCCCAGGTGGGGTCTACCCACCTGGTGGGCCCCCTGTGGTGATTATCATCTCCAGTATTTTTTTATTCCTTAAAAAATCTTTGTGAAGTTTCAGCTTGTTTGGAGTTGTGCAGAATAGGTGGCCTGACATAGCTTTTTCAGGTCTAGATTTCCAGCTGCCGTAATTCTCCCCCTTGGTGCATTCCTTGCAAATTATGAGAGAAAAGGCATTAGAATTACTCCAAAAAGCCTTATTATGCATAATAACAACATAAATAACAACAAGAAAACATGATGCAAAATGGATGTATCAACTCCCCCAAGCTTAGACCTCGCTTGTCCTCAAGCGAAAACCGAAAACGAAAAACATGTCCACATGCTTTGAGAGAGAGGTCTCGATAAAAAAAACGGACATAGAAGCATCATGTTGATTATTATAACAACAACAAATTTGAACATAAGACTTTTCTCGAAGGACTTGTATCATAGACTTCTCATGAGCAAGTAACAGTTCATCACATAGTTGCAGTATAAAACATAAACTCTATTAGAAACCAACAGGCTATGTTCTCAGTCAACTTTGCAACTACAATTCATCATCTTTTCAGGAAGGGTCACGTACCGGAGCCTTTAGGAAAGTCCACATAATCAACCATCATATAGTCTTCTATGATTGCTAACACTCACCACATACACATGAGTAAAACATTTCAACCGGACACATAGAAAGATAGGGGCTTATGGTTTTGCCTCCCAACGTACTCACCTCAAGGGTGATGTCATCAATAATAACTCATGTCACCCATATTCAACTCGACATATGTGCCTAGATCTTTCCTCACCACATGATGCTTGCCAAAGGATAATATAAAAAGGAATAGAGAGAAAACTTTGACTCTTTGCATAAAAGTAAAAGATATGCCCTTTGCAAAGGGAAGCAGAGGTTGCCATGCGCTTATTTGTTTGTATGCTCAATCCCTTAGTGGAAAAGAACGTCACGTTGCATTGCCCCTTGTGATAGTAACCTTTATTATGCAGTCTGTTGCTTTTATTCTTCACCATCACAAGTTCGTACAATGCTCAATTTTCTCTTACACTAAATGATATCACACTTTTAGAAGAAATTTTTATTGCCTTATTGCACCGATAACAACTTACTTGAAGGATCTTACTCAATCCATAGGTAGGTATGGTGGACTCTCGAAAAAGGTTTGGGTTTAAGGGTTTTTGGATGCACAAGTAGTATCTCTACTTAGTGCAGAGTTTTTGGCTAGAAAAGATACTGAGCAAGCACCACATGTTAAAGGATCTATGACAATATGACTTCTATGTGAATATGAACAAACATAAATCATTAAGTTGTCTTCCTTGTCCAACGTCAACAATTTTGGCATATAATATTTTGATGGGGGCTCAAAATCACAAAATATTTTTAGGATAGTATATTTATATGTGAATATTCTCTCCCCTCATTAATTCTTGCATGAGTTGCATCATTGACCAATGCTATATTTGTCAACCTCTAATAAAAAATTCTACTTATACTTTTCCTTATGTGGTGCTATCACCTACCATAAGATTACATATGATCTTCTTAATTTATTTCCTTTCTTTTATTCATTCAATCATAACCTTTCTTTTTATTGCAACAGGATGGTAAAGAAAGGAAAAACTCAAAACTAAACTTTATTATATATCTCACACACGATTACAAAGATAGATCACTAAGAAAACTCACGAAAAGAAGGGATCGAACTAACTTTCATTTATTCTAAAGCAAAAGATCGAACTAGGATAAGTAAATGCAACAGGATAGTGGGGATGATACGATATCGGGGCACCTCCCCCAAACTTGGCAAAAGCCAAGGGGAGTGCCCATACCGATACTCAATTTTCTTTCGGTGGTGAAGAAGATGGTGGTGGTGAAGATGAAGTCACGATTTCATCCTTCAAGATCAATAGGTTCTCCAATCTATAGATTACGCTCCAAAGGAAGATGATGTGCTCTCGATGAACAATATTTGCACGAGTAAGATATTTATTTTGCACACGAATCGTTTCAATGATCCGAAAGGCTTCAATTTCAGTGGGAGTAAGAAGAGCATAGTAGGATTTAAGGATATCTTCTTCTTTGTCTTCTGCTGGCAGAGCTTGCTCGATTGCCGGTGCCTGATCACTGATAACCTCCTTGCCTTTGTCACCTTCTGCAGCTTCTACGGCCTTCTCTCTATTCAGCTCGATCTTCATCAGCCAAGCATTTTCTTCCATTGGGTTGGAGGAGGAGGAAGACATGATGCCGGGCTTGATAGATCTGACCGAAAATAGCAAGAAAAGAAAATAGGAGATTTCTGCACGATACGATGGTCAATAGGTTCGAGGGGTATATAAAGAATTGTTATCTTGGGAAACAAGCAAACAGTAGAAAAACAGAATTCAGAAGGTGCCCGAGGTGAGCACAACCCACCTAGGCGCGCCAGGCAAGTCTGGCGGGCCCTGGTGTCTTGTGCCCACCAGGGTACACTTCCGGGTAGCTTCTTATTTCCCTATTTTTGTAAATATTCCAAAACTAATAAAAAATATTTTTGCGGATTTTTTGGAGTCCGTTTACTTACCGTATCACGTACCTCCTTATTTTCACGATTCTGGAGTGTTCCGGAAGGATTCTTATATGTGTTCTTCCGGTGTCAAAGTTTGGATAATATTGCTTTCAACTTTAATGGGTGTACCTGAGATATAATGCTTTATTTGTTGCCCATTAACAACCTTCGGTTAGTAGCTTCAGCATTTTTTATTTTGATGGCTCCAGACCGATAAACCTCCTCGATAACATAGGAGCCTTCCCATTTAGTGAGGAGTTTGCTTGCAAAGATCCTGATACGAGAGTTGTACAAAAGAACATATTCTCCGACTTTGAACTCATGCTTTTGGATTATTTTATCATGCCATATTCTAACATTTTCTTTTAATAGCTTGGCATTTTCATAAGCTTGGGTTCTCCATTCATCTAATGAGCTAATATCAAATAACCTCTTTTCACCAGCAAGTTTGAAATCATAGTTAAGTTCCTTGATTGCCCGAAAAGCTTTATGTTCTAACTCAAGAGGCAAATGACAACCTTTACCATGAACCTTTTTATAAAGAGACATACCCATAAGATTTTTATAAGTTGTTCTATAAGCCCAAAGTGCATCATCTAATTTCTTAGACCAATTCTTCCTGGAACTATTAATAGTCTTTTGTAAAAAAAAAATTCTCTATTACTAAGCTCAACTTGACCACTAGAGTGAGGATGATAGGGTGATGCAATTCTATGGTTAACATCATATTTAGCAAGAATTTTACGGAAAGCGCTTTGAATAAAGTGTGAACCACCATCAGTCATTAAATATCTGGGGACTCCAAACCTTGGGAAAATAACTTCCTTAAGAATTTTAATAGAGGTGTTGTGATCAGCACTACTGGTTGGAATAGCTTCTACCCATTTAGTAACATAATCAACAGCAACCAAAATATGTGTATACCCATTAGAGGAAGGGAAAGGTCCCATGTAATCAAACCACAAAACATCAAATGGTTGAACAGCAAGTGAATAATTCATAGGCATTTCTTGACACTTACCAATACTACCTATCCTTTGACATTCATCACAAGATAAGACGAACTTACGAGCATCTTTGAAGAGAGTAGGCCAATAAAATCCAGACTGCAATACCTTGTGAGCAGCTCTATCTCCAGCATGATGTCCTCCATATGCTTCGGAACGACATTTCCGAAGGAATTGTCCCTGTTCATGCTCAGGTACACAACATCTAATAATACCATCTAATCCTTCTTTAGATGTGGGTCATCCCAAAATTAATGTCTTAAATCATAAAAGAATTTTTTCTTTTGTGATTAAGTAAAACTAGGTGGTAGATATTTAGCAACAATGTAATTAGCATAGTCAGCATACCAATGAGTATTATTAGTAATATTTATTGCAGCTAACTGCTCATCAGGAAAATTATCATCAATAGGTAGTGGGTCATCAAGTACATTTTCAAGTCTAGACAAGTTATCAGCTATGGGTTCTCATCTCCTTTTCTATCAGTGATATGCAAGTCAAATTCTTGTAACAAGAGAACCCACCGAATAAGTCTAGGTTTAGCATCTTTCTTTTCCATAAGATATTTAATAATAGCATGGTCAGTGTGAATATTTACTCTTGAATCAACAATGTAAGATCTAAATTTGTCACAAGCAAACACAACTGCTAAGAATTCTTTTTCAGTGGTAGCATAATTCTTTTGAGCACTGTCTAGAGTTTTACTAGCATAATGGATAACATTTAGTTTTTTTATCAATTCTTTTTCCTAGAACTGCACCAACAGCATAATCACTAGCATCACACATAATTTCAATGGGTAAGTTCCAATCAGGTGGTTGAACTATAGGTGTAGAAATTAAGGCTTTCTTAAGTGTTTCAAAGGCTTCAAAGCAATCATCATAAAAAACAAAAGGAACATCCTTTTGTAAAAGGTTAGTGAGAGGCCTAGAAATTTTAGAAAAGTCTTTGATAAATCTCCTATAGAAACCAACATGACCTAAGAAACTACGAATACCTTTGATATCCTTAGGACATGGCATTTTCTCAATTGCATCAACCATAGCTTTGTCCATTTCAATAATTTTTTCCGAAATCTTATGGCCCAAGACAATACCTTCATTAACCATAAAGTGGCATTTCTCCCAATTCAAGACAAGACTTGTTTGTTCACATCTCTACAAACCTCGATCAACATTGCTTATACAATCATCAAAGGAATTTCCATAAACAGAGGAATCATCCATGAAAACCTCTACAATCTTTTCACAAAAATCAGAGAATATAGCAGTCATACATCTTTGAAAGGTAGCAGGTGCATTGCATAAACCAAAAGGCATACGTCTATATGCATAAGTTCCAAAGGGACAAGTAAAATTAGTCTTTTCTTGATCAGGTTGAGAAACAAGTATTAGTGAAAAACCAGAGTATCCATCAAGGAAGCAAAAGTGTGTGTGCTTTGATAATATTTCTAGCATTTGATCAATAAATGGTAGATGGTAATGGTCTTTTCTAGTTGCTCTATTTAATTTCCTAAAATCAATTACCATTCTATAACCCGTAACAATTTTTTGTGGAATAAGTTCATTCTGTAACAATTCTTTGTGGAATAAGTTCATTCTTATCATTAGGAACAACAGTAATACCTCCTTTCTTAGGAACACAATGAACGGGACTTACCCATCTACTATCAGCTACAGGATAGATTATACCTGCTTCTAGAAGTTTTAATATTTCTGTTATTGCCACTTCTTTTATTTTCGAATTTAACCAACGTTGATGATCGACAACTGGTTTAGCATCAAGTTCCATATTAATCTTATGCTGACATAGAGTGGGACTGATGCCCTTTAAATCATCAAGAGTATATCCAATAGCAGCTCGGTGCTTCCTTAGAACTTTCAATAATCTTTCCTCTTCATGTTCTGAAAGGTTAGCACTAATAATAACAGGATATATCTTTTTTCGTCAAGATAAGCATATTTCAAAGTGTAAGGCAATTGTTTTAATTCAAACACAAGATCACCTTTAGGTGGAGGAGGACCTCCTAGAGTTTCAATAGGTAGATTGTGTTTAAGCAGAGGACGTTGTTCAAAGAAAATATCATCTATTTCATTTCTTTCATGCATATGTAAATTATTTTCATGGTCTAGCAAATATTGTTCTAGAGGATCAGTAGGAGGCACAACAATAGAAGCAAGACCAATAATTTCATCTTTACTAGGCAATTCTTTTTCATGAAGCTTTCTATTAAACTTGGAAAAATTAAATTCATGAGACTCATCACCAAAACTAACACCGACAGTTTGTTTCTTACAGTCTATTCTAGCATTAACGATGTTTAAGAAAGGTCTACCAAAGATAATGGGACAGAAGTCATCTTGTGGGGAATCAAGAACAAGAAAATCAGTAGGGTATTTTATTTTCCCACACAAGACTTGAACATCTCTAACAATCCCAATTGGTGATAAAGTATCTCTATTAGCAAGTTTAATAGTGACATCAATCTCTTCTATCTCTGCGGGTGCTATGTCATTCATAATTTCTTGGTATAAAGAGTAGGGAATAGCACTCATGTTGGCACCTATGTCACGTAAACAATGATAGCAGTGATATCCTATTTTGACTGAGACAACGGGCATGCCAACAACATGTTTGTGTTTATCCTTTTTATCAGGCTTGGTAATTCTAGCAGCTTCTTCATTAAAGCAAATAACATGCCCATCTACATTTTCTTCCAAGAGATCTTTGACCATAGCAATATTAGATTCTACTTTAATTCGTTCATCTGGTTTAGGTATTCTGATATAACTTTTGTTAACCAAAGTTGAAATTTTAGCATGTTCCTTTATCCTAACAGGAAAACGGGGTTTCTCAATATAAGCAGTAGGAACAACTGGATTAACATTATAAAGTATAGTTTCTTCTTTAACTCGTACCGATTCTTTAATTTCTTCTTTAATAGGTGGGTGATATTTAAACCACTTCTCTTTAGGGAGATCAACATGAGTAGCAAAAGATTCACAAAAGGAGGCTACTATCTCATAGTCAAGTCCATAATTAGTCCTAAACTTTGCAAAAAGCATCGGTATTCATAAAAGATTTAACACAATCATACTTAATCTTAATACCCGACTCTTTACCTTCGTCGAGTTCCCAATCTTTGGAGTTGCGTTTAACTCTTTCCAAAAGATCCCACCGGAATTCAACAGTTTTCTTCATAGAAGAACCAGCACAAGAAGTATCAAGCATGGATTAATCATTACGAGAAAGCTGAGCATAAAAATTATGAATAATAATTTCTCTTGAGAGCTCATGATTGGGGCATGAATATAACATTAACCTAAGCCTCCCCCAAGCTTGAGCGATACTTTCTCCTTCACGAGGTCAAAAATTATATATGTAATTCCGATCACGATGAACTAGATGCATAGGATAATGTTTTTGGTGAAACTCCATTTTCACTCGGTTCCAGTTCCAAGATCCAATATCATCGCATAGCCTATACCATGCTAATGATTTTCCATTAAAAGATAAAGGAAAAACCTTCTTCATAACTTGATCCCCGGGTAAACCTGCAAGCTTATACAATCCACAAATTTGTTCCACATATATCAAGTGCATATCAGGATGTTCGGTTCCATCTCCTGCATAAGGATTAGCTAGCAGTTGTTCTATCATACCCGAAGGGATTTCATATTCAATATTTTCAGTAGGTGCAGCAGGTTGAGGGGTAGCTAATTGTGGTTTCGGTCGAGGTTAATATACCCCGAACAAACCCCTCAAAGGATTGTTCTCCATAGTAACAAGTGGCAATAAATTTCAGCACACTATATGAATGTTTCCTTACCAATTTCCACTTACCAGAAGCGCTTCGCTCCCCGACAAAGACGCCAGAAAATATCCTTGATGACCCACAAGTATAGGGGATCAATTATAGCTCTTTTCGATAAGTAAGAATGTCGAACCCAACAAGGAGCCAAAGGAAATGACAAGTGTTCTTCAGTAAGGTAATGTCTGCAAGTGCTGAAATTGTAAGTAGCAGACTAGTTTGATAGCAAGATAATTTTGTAACGAGCAAGTAATGATAGTAGTAGCAAAGTTGCACCAAGATAGACCAATCCTTTTGAGGCAAAGGACAGGACAAGACGTCTCTTATAATAAGCAAATCGTTCTTGACGGTACACGGGAATTTCATCTAGTCACTTTCATCATGTTGGTTCAATTCGTGTTCGCTATTTTGATAATTTGATATGTGGGTGGATCGGTGCTTAGGTGCTGTTCTTACTTGAACAAACCTCCTACTTATGATTAACCCCCCGCAAGCATCCGCAACTATGAGAAAAGTATTAAGAATAAATTCTAACCATATCATTAAACTTTGGGATCCAATCGGTCCCTTACGGAATAGCGCATAAACTTGGGTTTAAGCTTTTGTCACTGTCGTAACCCACCATCTAATTACTACTCCAGAATGCATTCTCTTAGGCCCAAATATGGTGAAGTGTCATGTAGTCGACGTTCACATGACACCACTCAGGGAATCACAACATACATACTATCAAAATATTGAACACATATCAAACTCACGTGATTACTTGCAACATGATTTTTTCCGTGACCTCAAGAACAAAGGTAACTTCTCACAAAGGATGAACATGCTCAAGATCAATGGGGTATTAATTAACATAATGGATCTGAACATATAATCTTCCACCAAATAAACCATATAGTAATCAACTACAAGATGTAATCAACACCACTAGTCACCCACAAGCACCAATATATAATTCCGATAACAAGATTGAACACAAGAGATGAACTAGGGTTTGAGATGAGATGGTGTTGTAGAACATGTTGATGAAGATAGACCTCCCCAAGATGGGCGAGTTGTTGGTGATGATGATGACGATGATTTCCACCTTCGGAGGGAAGTTCCCTCAGCGGAATCGCTCCACCGAAGGGCAAAAGTGCTCTTGCCCAAGTTCCGCCTCGAGACGGTGGTGCTCCGTCCCAAAAGTCTTGTCCTTATTTTTTCTAGGTCAAAAGAGCTTATATACCAGAAGATGGGCACCGAAGATGGGCATGGGTGAGCACAACCCACCAGGGCGCGCCTGGTGGGCCTGGCACACCCAGGTGAGTTGTGCCCACCTGGTGGGCCCCCTCTGGTGGTTATCAGCTCCAATATTTTTTATATATTCCATAAAAAATCTCCGTGAAATTTCAGCTTGTTTGGAGTTGTGCAGAATAGGTGGCCTAACGTAGCTTTTGCAGGTCCAAATTTCCAGCTGCCAAAATTCTCCCCCTTGGTGCATTACTTGCAAATTATGAGAGAAAAGGCATTAAAATTACTCCAAAAAGCATTATTATGCATAATAACAGCATAAACAACAACAAGAAAACATGATGCCAGATGGACGTATCAACCTCCCGGTCCGTCCAGCTGCAACCGGTGTTAGGCCAGCGCTTGGTGTACCTTTGTTTACACCAATCCTTCCACACGAGAATTCACTTTCGTGTACACCGCCACATAATATTAGATCGCAAATACCGGAGTTTCCACGAGATTTGTGTGCTAAGGTATGCATGCATATTATTGTTGTGAATTACAGTAATATGTGATGTTGCTTAATATGATATTGTTTGTATGCCTTGTGTGTTTTGTTTTAGTCATTTCTTTTGCTTCTTTCTTTGGGCCCTCAGTGTTCCATTATTTCCCCTTATTAAAGTTGCTCATCAGCCGACACCAGACCCTAAGAATCATAAAGGAGTTCAAATATTGGGAAACTCATGGAATTCTTAGCCAACTGTATTGTATTGACACTATTTGGTCTGAATACAAATGATATCTTGGCTTGAATATCAGCATCAAGTCTATATCAGTGTGCAATCTTCACAACAATAATGATGGAATCAGCTAGAAGACAGCCTTGGGTGCATAACTAACAATATATTATTGATCAATGATAGAAGTGTTTGAAATATGCCCTAGAGGCAATAATAAAAGGGTTATTATTATATTTCCTTGTTCATGATAATTGTCTATTATTCATGCTTGAATTGTATTGTACGGAAACAATGATACATGTGTGAATACATAGACCACAACGTGTCCCTGGTAAGCCTCTAGTTACTAGCTCGTTGATCAAAGGATGGTCACGGTTTCCTGGCCATGGACATTGGATGTCATTGATAACGGGATCACATCATTAGGAGAACAATGTGATGGACAAGACCCAATCCTAAGCCTAGCACGAGATCGTGTAGTTCTTAATGCTTAAGCTTTTCCAATGTCAAGTATCTTTTCCTTAGACCATGAGGTTGTGAAATTCTCGGATACCGTAGGAATACTTTGGGTGTGCCAAACGTCACAACGTAACTGGGTGGCTATAAAGGTACGCAACGGGTATCTCCGAAAGTGTCTGTTGAGTTGGCACGAACCGAGACTGGTATTTGTCACTCCATATGACGGAGAGGTATCTCTGGGCCCACTCGGTAAGACATCATCATAATGAGCTCAATGTGACTAAGGAGTTAGTCACGGGATGATGGATTACGGAACGAGTAAAGAGACTTGCCATGACGAGATTGAACAAGGTATCGGTATACCGACGATCGAATCTCGGGCAAGTATCGTACCGATAGACAAAGGGAATTGCATACGGTATTGAGTGAATCCTTGACATTGTGGTTCATGTGATGAGATCATCGAGGAACACGTGGGAACCAACATGGGTATCTAGATCCCGCTGTTGGTTATCGACCGGAGAGTCGTCTCGGTCATGTCTACGTGTCTCCCGAACCCGCAGGGTCTACACACTTAAGGTTCGGTGACGCTAGGGTTGTAGAGATATATGGACACGATAACCTGAATGTTGTTCGGAGTCCCGGATGAGATCCCGGATGTCACGAGGAGTTCCGGAATGGTCCGGGGGTAAAGAATTATATATAGGAAGTCCCGTTTCGGCCATCGGGTGAGTTCCGGGCGTCACTGGTAGTGTACCGGGACCACCGAAAGGGTCCCGGGGGTCCATCGGGTGGGGCCACCCATCCTGGAGGGCCCCATGGGCCGTAGAGGGAGGGGGACCAGCCCACAGTGGGCTGGCACACCCCCTTGGGCCCCCCTGCGCCTAGGGTTGGGAACCCTAGGGGTGCGGGGGGGGGGGGCGCCACCCTTGCCTTGGGGGGCAAGTCTCCTCCCTGGCCGCCGCCCCCCCTAGGAGATCCCATCTCCTAGGGCCGGCGCCCCCTGTCCCCTATATATAGTGGGGGAGAGAGGGCAGCCGCAGCTCAGCCCCTGGCGCCTCTCGCCCCCGTTACACCTCTCCCTCCTCCCACAGGACCTTGGTGAAGCCCTGCAGCTTTTCCTGTTGCATCCACGACCACGCCGTCGTGCTGCTGGATCTCCATCAACCGCTCCTCCCCCCTTGCTGGATCAAGAAGGAGGAGACGTTGCTGTACCGTACGTGTGTTGAACGTGGAGGTGCCGTCCGTTCGGCGCTGGGATCATCGGTGATAGGGATCACGACGAGTACGACTCCATTATCCATGTTCTCTTGAACGCTTCCGCTCGCGATCTACAAAGGGTATGTAGATACACTCTTTTATGCTTGTTGCTACATGACTCCTTAGATTGATCTTGGTGAAGCGTAGGATTTTTTTTTGAATTCTGCTACGTTCCCCAACAGTGTCATCTGAGCTAGGTCTTTGCGTAGCATCTTGCACGAGTAGAACATAAACAAGTTGTGGGCGTAGATTTGTTCAATTCTCTTGCCGCTACTAGTCCAATCTTGATTCGGCGGCATCGTGGGATGAAGCGGCCCGGACCGACCTTACACGTACGCTTACGTGAGACTGGTTCCACCGACTGACATGCACTAGTTGCATAAGGTGGCTAGCGGGTGTCTGTCTCTCCCACTTTAGTCCGATCGGATTCGATGAAAAGGGTCCTTATGAAGGGTAAATAGAAATTGACATATCACGTTGTGGTTTTGGCGTAGGTAAGAAACGTTCTTTCTAGAAACCTATAGCAGCCACGTAAAAACTTGCAACAACAATTAGAGGACGTCTAACTTGTTCTTGCAGCATGTGCTATGTGATGTGATATGGCCAAAAGATGTGATGAATGATATATGTGATGTATGAGATTGATCATGTTCTTGTAATAGGAATCACGACTTGCATGTCGATGAGTATGACAACCGGCAGGAGCCATAGGAGTTGTCTTATTTTTTGTATGACCTGCGTGTCATTGAATAACGCCATGTAATTACTTTACTTTATTGCTAAACGTTAGCCATAGTAGTAGAAGTGATATTTGGGGAGACGACTTCATGAAGACACGATGATGGAGATCATGGTGTCATGCCGGTGACAAAGATGATCATGGTGCCCCGAAGATGAAGATCAAAGGAGCAAAATGATATTGGCCATATCATGTCACTTTATTTGATTGCATGTGATGTTTATCATGTCTATGCATCTTATTTGGTTAGAACGACGGTAGTAAATAAGATGATCTCTCACTAAAATTTCAAGAATTGTGTTCCCCCTAACTGTGCACCGTTGCTAAGGATCGTTGTTCCGAAGCACCACGTGATGATCGGGTGTGATAGGCTCTAACGTTCGCATACAATGGGTGTAAGCCAGATTTACACAGGCAATACACTTAGGGTTCACTTGACGAGCCTGGCATGTACAGACATGGCCTCAGAACACGGAAGACCGAAAGGTCGAACATGAGTCGTATAGAAGATACGATCAACATGAAGATGTTCACCGTTGATAACTAGTCCGTCTCACGTGATGATCGGACATGGGCTAGTTGATCTGGATCATGTATCACTTAGATGACTAGAGAGATGTCTATCTGAGTGGGAGTTCATTAATTTTGACTAGATGAACTTAATTGTCATGAACTTAGTCTAAAATCTTTACAATATGTCTTGTAGATCAAATGGCCCACGCTCATGTTGCCCTCAACTTCAACGCGTTCCTAGAGAAAACCAAGTTGAAAGACAATGGTAGAAACTATACGGATTGGGTCCATAACCTGAGGATTATCCTCATAGCTGCCAAGAAATCATATGTCCTTGAAGGACCGCTAGGTGATGCACCCGTTTTCCTCGCAGCCGAAGACGTTATGAACGCATGGCAGTCACGTTGTGATGATTACTCCCTGGTTCAGTGCGGCATGCTTTACAGCTTAGAATCAGGGCTCCAAAAGCGTTTTGAGCACCACGGAGCATATGAGATGTTCCAAGAGCTGAAAATGGTTTTCCAAGCTCATGCCCGAGTCGAGAGATATGACGTCTCCGACGCATTCTACAGTTGTAAGATGGAGGAGAATAGTTCTGTCAGCGAGCACATACTCAAATTGTCTGGGTTGCACAATCGCTTGTCTCAGTTGGGAATTAATCTCCCAGACGAAGCGATTGTTGACAGAATCCTTCAGTCGCTCCCACCTAGCTACAAGAGCTTCGTGATGAACTTCAATATGCAAGGGATGGAGAAGTCCATTCCCGAGGTGTATTCAATGCTGAAATCAACGGAGGTGGATATCAAGAAAGAACATCAAGTGTTGATGGTCAATAAAACCACTAAGTTCAAGAAAGGCAAGGGTAAGAAGAACTTCAAGAAGGACGGCAAAGGAGTTGCCGCGCCCGGTAAGCCAGTTGCCGGGAAGAAGCCAAAGAATGGACCCAAGCCTGAAACTGAGTGCTTTCATTGCAAGGGAACGGATCACTGGAAGCGGAACTGCCCCAAATACTTAGCAGATAAGAAGGCCGGCAACGTCAAAGGTATATATGATATACATGTTATTGATGTGTACCTTACCAGTGCTCATAGTAGCTCCTGGGTATTTGATACTGGTGTAGTTGCTCACATTTGTAACTCAAAGCAGGAGCTGCGGAATAAGCGGAGATTGGCGAAGGATGAGGGGACGATGCGCGTCGGGAATGGTTCCAAGGTCGATGTGATCGCCGTCGGCACGCTACCTCTACATCTACCCTCGGGATTAGTTTTAAACCTTAATAATTGTTATTTAGTACCAGCTTTGAGCATGAACATTGTATCTGGATCTCGTTTGATGCGAGATGGCTACTCATTTAAATCCTAGAATAATGGTTGTTCTATTTATATGAGAGATATGTTTTATGGTCATGCCCCGCTGGTCAATGGTTTATTTTTGATGAATCTCGAACGTGATGTTACACATATTCATAGTGTGAATGCCAAAATATGTAAAGTTGATAATGATAGTCCCACATACTTGTGGCATTGCCGCCTTGGTCATATTGGTGTCAAACATATGAAGAAGCTCCATGCAGATAGACTTCTTGAGTCTCTTGATTATGAATCATTTGACACGTGCGAACCATGCCTCTTGGGCAAGATGACCAAGACTCCGTTCTCCGGAACAATGGAGCGAGCGACCAACTTATTGGAGATCATACATACCGATGTGTGCGGTCCAATGAGTGTTGAAGCTCGCGGAGGCTATCGTTATGTTCTCACGCTCATAGATGACTTGAGTAGATATGGGTATGTCTACTTGATGAAACACAAGTCTGAGACCTTTGAAAAGTTCAAGGAATTTCAGAATGAGATCGAGAATCAACGTGACAGAAAAATAAAGTTCTTACGATCGGATCGTGGGGGTGAATACTTAAGTCATGAATTTGGCACGCACTTAAGGAACTGTGGAATTGTTTCACAATTGACACTGCCTGGAACACCTCAGCGTAATGGTGTGTCCGAATGTCGAAATCGTACTCTGTTGGACATGGTGCGATCTATGATGTCTCTCACTGACTTACCGCTATCTTTTTGGGGATATGCTTTAGATACTGCCGCATTCACTTTAAATAGGGCTCCGTCAAAATCCGTTGAGACGACACCGTATGAACTTTGGTTTGGCAAGAAACCTAAGCTGTTGTTTCTGAAAGTTAGGGGTTGCGATGCTTATGTCAAGAAACTTCAACCTGAAAAGCTCGAGCCCAAATCGGAAAAATGCGTCTTCATAGGATACCCAAAGGAAACAATTGGGTACACCTTCTACCTCAGATCCGAAGGCAAGATCTTCGTTGCCAAGAATGGATCCTTTCTGGAGAAAGAGTTTCTCTCGAAAGAAGTGAGTGGGAGGAAAGTAGAACTTGATGAGGTGACAGTCACCCCTTCCGAACCGGAAAGTAGCGCAGCATAGGAAATTGTTCCTGAGGTGCATGCACCGACTAGGGAGGAAGATAATGATGATGATCATGAAGATTCAGATCAAGTTACTACTGAACTTCGAAGGTCCACAAGGACACGTTCCACACCAGAGTGGTACGACAACCCTATCATGGAAATCATGTTGTTAGACAACGGTGAACCTTCGAACTATGAAGAAGCGATGGCGGGCCCGGATTCTAACAAATGGCTTGAAGCCATGAAATCCGAGATAGGATCCATGTATGAAAAAAAAGTATGGACTTTGGTGGACTTGCCCGATGATCAGCACGCCATAGAAAATAAATGGATATTTAAGAAGACTGACGCGGATGGTAATGTGACCATCTATAAGGCTCGGCTTGTCGCTAAAGGTTATCGACAAATTCAAGGGATTGACTACGACGAGACTTTCTCTCCTGTAGCGATGCTGAAGTCCGTCCGAATCATGCTAGCAATTGCTGCATATTATGATTATGAGATATGGCAAATGGACGTCAAAACGGCATTCTTTAATGGCTTCCTCAAGGAAGAACTGTATATGATGCAGCCGGAAGGTTTTGTCGATCCTGAGAATGCTAACAAGGTATGCAAGCTCCAGCGCTCTATCTATGGGATGGTGCAAGCATCTCGGAGTTGGAATATTCGCTTTAATGATGTGATCAAAGCGTTTGGGTTTATACAGACTTGGGGAGAAGCCTGTATTTACAAGAAAGTGAGTGGGAGCTCTGTAGCATTTCTCATATTATATGTGGATGATATACTGCTGATGGGAAATGATATAGAATTCTTGGAAAGCATAAAAGCCTACTTGAATAAGAGTTTTTCGATGAAGGACCTTGGAGAAGCTTCTTACATATTAGGCATCAAGATCTATGGAGATAGATCGAGACGCCTCATTGGTCTTTCACAAAGAACATACCTTGATAAGATATTGAAGAAGTTCAATATGGATCAGTCCAAGAAAGGGTTCTTGCCTGTATTGCAAGGTATGAGATTGAGCATGGCTCAATCCCCGACCACGGTGGAAGATAGAGAAAAGATGAGTGTCATCCCCTGTGCCACAGCCATAGGTTCTATCATGTATGCCATGCTGTTTACCAGACCTGATGTGAACCTTGCCATAACTTTGGTAGGGAGGTACCAAAGTGATCCCGGTATGGAACACTGGACAGCGGTCAAGAACATCCTGAAGTATCTGAAAAGGACTAAGGATATGTTTCTCGTTCATGGAGGTGACGAAGAGCTTGTCGTAAAGGGTTACATCGATGCTAGCTTCGACACAGATCTGGATGACTCCAAGTCACAAACCGGATATGTATATATTTTGAATGGTGGGGCAGTCAACTGGTGCAGTTGCAAGCAGAGCGTCGTGGCGCATTCTACATGTGAAGCGGAGTACATAGCTGCTTGCAAAGCAGCGCAGGAAGGAGTCTGGATGAAGGAGTTCATCACTGACCTAGGAGTCATTCCAAGCGCGTCAAGCCCGATGACTCTCTTCTGTGACAACACTGGAGCCATTGCGATTGCCAAGGAGCCCAGGTTTCACAAGAAGACCAAGCACATCAAGCACCGTTTCAACTCCATCCGGAATTATGTTCAAGATGGAGACATAGATATTTGTAAAGTGCATACGTATCTGAATGTCGCAGATCCGTTGACTAAACCTCTTCCACGAGCAAAACATGATCAACACCAGAACTCTATGGGTGTTCGATTCATCACAATGTAACTAGATTATTGACTCTAGTGCAAGTGGGAGACTGTTGGAAATATGCCCTAGAGGCAATAATAAAAGGGTTATTAATATATTTCCTTGTTCATGATAATTGTCTGCTATTCATGCTTGAATTGTATTGTATGGAAACAATGATACATGTGTGAATACATAGACCACAACGTGTCCCTGGTAAGCCTCTAGTTACTAGCTCGTTGATCAACAGATGGTCATGGTTTCCTAGCCATGGACATTGGATGTCATTGATAACGGGATCACATCATTAGGAGAATGATGCGATGGACAAGACCCAATCCTAAGCCTAGCACGAGATCATGTAGTTCATAATGCTTAAGCTTTTCCAATGTCAAGTATCTTTTCCTTAGACCATAAGGTTGTGCAATTCTCTGATACCGTAGGAATACTTTGGGTGTGCCAAACGTCACAACGTAACTGGGTGGCTATAAAGGTACACAACGGGTATCTCCGAAAGTGTCTGTTGAGTTGGCACGAACCGAGACTGGGATTTGTCACTCCGTATGACGGAGAGGTATCTCTGGGCCCACTCGGTAAGACATCATCATAATGAGCTCAATGTGACTAAGGAGTTAGTCACGGGATGATGGATTACGGAACGAGTAAAGAGACTTGCCATGACGAGATTGAACAAGGTATCGGTATACCGACGATCGAATCTCGGGCAAGTACCGTACCGATAGACAAAGGGAATTGCATACGGGATTGAGTGAATCCTTGACATCGTGGTTCATCCGACGAGATCATCGAGGAACACGTGGGAACCAACATGGGTATCCAGATCCCGCTGTTGGTTATTGACCGGAGAGTCGTCTCGTTCATGTCTACGTGTCTCCCGAACCCGTAGGGTCTACACACTTAAGGTTCGGTGACGCTAGGGTTGTACAGATATATGCACACGATAACCCAAATGTTGTTCGGAGTCCCGGATGAGATCCCGGACATCACGAGGAGTTCCAGAATGGTCCAGAGGTAAAGAATTATATATAGGAAGTCCAGTTTCGGCCATCGGGTGAGTTCCGGGGGTCACCGGTAGTGTACCGGGACCACCGGAAGGGTCCTGGGGGTCCACCGGGTGGGGCCACCCATCCCGGAGAGCCCCATGGGCCGTAGGGGGAGGGGGACCAGCCCACAGTGGGCTTGTGCACCCCCTTGGGCCTCCCCCCTGCGCCTAGGGTTGGGAACCCTAGGGGTGGGGGGGGGGGGCGCCACCCTTTCCTTGGGGGGCAAGTCTCCCCCCTGGCCACCGCCCCCCCTAGGAGATCCCATCTCCTAGGGCCGGCGCCCCCCTGGCCCCTATATATAGTGGGGGGGTGGAGAGAGGGCAGCCGCAGCTCAGCCCTGGCGCCTCTCCCCCCGTTACACCTCTCCCTCCTCCCGCAGGACCTTGGCGAAGCCCTGCAGCTTTTCCCGTTGCATCCACCACCACGCCGTCATGCTGCTGGATCTCCATCAACCTCTCCTCCCCCCTTGCTGGATCAAGAAGGAGGAGACGTCGCTGTACCGTACGTGTGTTGAATGCGGAGGTGCCGTCCGTTCGGCGCTGGGACCATCGGTGATAGGGATCACGACGAGTACGACTCCATTATCCGCTCGCGATCTACAAAGGGTATGTAGATACACTCTTTTATGCTCGTTTCTAGATGACTCCTTAGGTTGATCTTGGTGAAGCGTAGGAATTTTTTTGAATTCTGCTATGTTCCCCAACAAGAAGCTTATGGTGTAAGCAACCCAGTCTTCCCTCACAAGCTACGAGAGAAGCTTACCATGCAAGTATCCTCAGTCTTCCTCGGTACGATATGTGGATGACTTCCAGCACAAGATACTCTACCTTCCTGAGTAAGCCACCGCAAAAGCTTCCTCAGTATGGCACTGGTATAAGGTATTACACAGCCAGTTGACAACATATGGCAGTGCATCTCAAAAATCAGGTCCACAACAGTTTGGTCAGGAACACGGGCCAATCTGGACACAAGTGTCTCCCTCAGGAACCAAATGCGCAGATACACATGCTTTCATTGTGAGCATACAACCAAGGTCTTGCAAGTCAGTCGAACGATGATGTAAATAGAATCTGACAACCATATGAGTATTGTCAAAAGAAGGGAGCCAGATATACACCTCCATGTGACAAAGGACTATGAAGATTGATGACTATAGTGAGCTCTGTACAAGTACATGTGAACCTGGTATATGATATTGATGAGCCCTTGTCTACTTTTCTCCGGTAATGGAACCACGACTGTGTTCTGAGCTGTTTTTGGCAGACTGGGGTGGATGCCAACTTTATATTTCTCTATTCAACAACTGTCATGAGTTCTAAGCTGCTTTCCAGTTGTCTCGTACAGGTGTTGAGTTTCTTTTTGTGACTGTGGCCCTATGCTCTGAGCTGCTTTTCGGCCGTCTTAGGGAACTGCCACTTTCTTCTTATCAACACGGTCTCATGCTCTGAGCTGCTTTCGGCCGTCTTGAGCCGTGGTTCAGTTATTTTAGTAATGTCCCAGATCTGTATTGTAAAGACCATTCTGGTGGCTACTGGTTTATTTGCCGATTTATTCGAAGGGTTCGGATGATCATTTCCTTACGATTAAAACTTGAGAGACGATGAAGTTGCCACTTGAACGATGTTATCATGTTAGGAGATGAGGATAAAAGTACGCCTACCGGAATATTGCACCTGACAAGAACCTATGGTCACACGAAGAATTAAGAGTATATATTTCAGACATGATAATTGATGAGCCCGATTCCCCAAGAAAAGGTTATGATTCTCCATGTTGCGGTGAACCCAAATGGACATATATTTTAGACATGATAATTTTTCGCACCTAAGCTACGTCAGCAGATATAAAAGAAATTGGAGCCAGTGTGAACATGAACATGTGAGGTAATATCTATTAGAATGTCAGATACAGTGAGGCAAACCACCCTAGAGCCAGGCAGTCAGTCATATGAAATTTTTATGGGAACATCACATAAGGAAAAGGATACCCGAGTTGGAAATGGTTTCCTTGAGATAGATATATTCACACTTGTTCCCTGAGCAACCAAATCTCGAGGACGAGATTTCTTTAAGGGGAGGGGGGAAGGTTTGTAACAACCTGGATTCTGGCCCTTTCTTTTTCCTTTGGATTTATTTAAATTTTTGGTTTGAATTTCTTTTATGTGGCTCTGTGGTCCTGAAACCTGGGCTGATCATCTCTTCTCGGGCTCCCAACTGGCTTGTCATCCCCAAAACCATCTCAAGACCTTGTCATTTTCATCTCAGCCCAATCCCAATATTCTTTTTATTGGGAATATTCTTTTTTCTATTAAAGGAATAATCCTTTTAACCCTAGGTTGTGAAACAACATATACTTTTGTCACTCTCAAAATTCCCAAATAATTCTCATAGATTGTTTGGACCTTATATGCCCCAAATAAGTCCAAACATTCCTCTCCTAGCGCAAAAATAATTCATCAAGATTCATTCTTCAATTCTGTCCAGTGTGGCTTGTTGTGTATGAAGTGCCACCTATCTTTTCTTGATTGCTCACAAACTTTTTGGGCATCACCTCTCATCCAAATAATTGCCTCATGCCAAAATTCATCTCCATTTGCCTAGCCAACCTTCCACATCAATTTTCCAAAGTTCCTGTCTGAGGGAAGTCTTTGTTAAGGAAGTACTAGCTAGGATAATGCAATGTGTTGAAATTTTGCAAGGTCCTTTATATGATCAAATCATCACTCACCTCAAGATTTGGGCTCATGTCATCACTCTATGTGAGCTGAGCATCAAATCTTGGTTTCTGGTCAGATTTTCAGGTTGTGAAGCAACTATATTTTATATTGCTTCAATTAAGCTAAAAATTTACTAGGACATTATCCTATCTATATCAACTCTCCCCACAAATTTTTGGCTCATTTATCTAGCCAATTTTTCTCAGCTATTTTTCTTAAATTCTGTCTAGAGAGCTGCATTGTGAAGCAAGTACTATTTTGGCATTTCCAAATGGCATGAAACTTTTACAACAGCTTCATATCATCAAATAACTCATCTCCTCTAAAATTCAGCCCAATCCAACTTGATATGTGAGTGCCACTTCATTATTTGCATTTCTGTACAAAATGGTGGTTTGTTCAGCAAGTGCCACCTATCTTAATCCTAACAACACAACATAAACACTCTTGTATCTTCCTCACCACAACACAAACACTTTACTGTTTCACTGGAAATCTGCTAGCTGTGGTCATCACAAGCTCTATTATGCCCGTTGCTTTCCCTCTTGGATCTCTCCTTGGTATGACTCATCGTGCTGACATGGTCGGCCGACCCGGGTGCAACCGTGTGCACTAGTTCATGCGGTGACCACCACTCTGGCACGCCATGAACGTGAGCTGCGTGTCTATTAGCTCGGGCCCCTCCCCTGCTCATCGCGTTCGCACGTCTCGCCATGTCCAATAGCTTGCTCGTGCCTCTGACCTCGCTCTGGACCCCTATCCCCCTCTGGATTCTTCCCTCATGAGTTGTCCCTGTCGAGAAACAGAGTGTGCCCACGGGAGCACAGTGCCACGACCGGCCCTGCCCGTGCTCCGTCCTCTTCCTCTCCTCCCCTTGGCGTTTCTCGGCTCCGTGACTCTCCTCTGGTCTCTCCCGTTGCCTCCAAGCCCCCCGTGAACCCTGTTCACGCCAGAGCGTCGACTGGACTCGGACGACGGCAACTGAGCTTAGTCACTTCGCCCCCGGCTATATATAGCCCATCCCGAGCACCTCCGACCTGACCAGACTCCTCCCCACCCTCCATTCGCCACCAGAGCCCCTCCTCGCCTCAGTTTACCACCATGATCATCACTGGCCGCCACCTAAATTGGTGCAACCCCGAGCTCCATTCCCCCTCCAAGCCTCACCAGAAGCTCCTCTCCACGCCAGCGAACCTCCCCCTTTCATCTGCTCGTCGCGGGAGCCTTGGTTGCCGCGCCTCCACATAGTTGGCCGCCGCCTCTGCCCGCTGACGCCGCGAGCCACCGTCGCCCCTCTGCTTCTTCCCGGCAGCCGTGCGTGGCCTGGACGGGAGCGACGCATCTGCCCAAGCCCGCTAGTGGCCTCACCCTGGCCGAAGACCGCCGGATACGCCAGGGGCCGACACCATGCGCCCCTGCCTCTGCTCCTCCTTTGTTTCAATCGGGGAATGGCGAGGAGGAAGAAGACGAGCGCCCGCCTGGCCTCCCCTGCCCCTAGGTCCCGCGCGTCAGTGGCTAAAAGTCCGGCCCCAGGTATGTTAAATGGAAATGTATTTCCAAAACTACGTTTTCATCTCTGGAAAACGTATTCCTCTCCTTCTTCACACCAAAATGCGCTTTCTCAGTTCTGAAAGCGTAATCTTCTAAAATACGCTTCTGCCTTATCCACTCAAGGACTTGTTTGTGATGATATTGTTACAGAAAAGTCCCTGATCTTCCAACACTCGTATCTCTGGAACCGTAACTCCGATTGAGGTGAATTCAACACCTATTTCTTCGTCTCCTCGAGCTCTATCTATTGGTATCATTTTCACTAGGTGGTACCACTATGAAAATGACCATTATACCCTTGCCCTTATTAGCCCCCTCCGAGAGTGAAGCGTCCGTCGAATCGTCCTACGGCTTCACCGCACGTCTCCCCGAAGTATCCGACAACACCAGGCAAGCCACGACAGCCACTCGCATGATGCATTTGAAGTAGCCATGGTTTCTACTTAAAATATTTAATAAATTTTTACTCATTTGCCACTGATGTTGTTGTTACGTTTATGTTTGTGGATCTATGTTTATCATCATGTTATGCTATGATGCACTCTGTTAGTCGTATGATTACTTGCTAGTAGTATTTTTCTCATACGTTATGTTGGTATTTATATCATGCTAGTGATAGTGATGTTCATCTGATGCATGATTATCGTAAGTTATGAAGAGTATCTGTGATATGCATGATCATCACTATGCCATATTCATCTGCATCTAGTAGTCTAAGTGTTCCATTATTGTTAATGCTCATGATTCATAAGGTTATATTGCTCATCCGTGTTTATGTTAATATCATGCTCATGCGCATTATTATTTCATCATTCTTATTATGACTCAACATTTTTTGCATTCAAGTTAAACCGGACATTAATTAAACTTGAACATTTTTTGCCTTTATAGAGGGTCCTAACTGTGTCTATTATCGTGCCTCTCTCCGGTGCCTCCCACTAGGGAAGGTTATGGGCACGCGCTACCCTGGTCAGGTAGGCGGACATAAGCCTTGTGTGCCCGTGTTGGTATTGAGCTCATGTCCCCATTTAGGACCGTTTTGTTTTGCCACGACGGCGGCCGATGGATGTCACGAGGTGACATCGGGGCCACCCATGACTTATCCCAAAGGGGAGTTTGTCGGAGTGGTCGGGAGAGTGTCATGGCAATAGATCAGTTTTGTCGGAACACCGTTGGTCCACCCGAATGGTAGCACGAGGCCTTGGGTTCCGTGGTGTGGGTACTGTGTGCTAACCTCAGCAGAGTGTTTAATCTATCAATAGCCATGCCTGCGGATAAGTTCCCAGTTCATAGTAGGTCACACTATAGGTCAATACTAATAATAACCTGACTAATAAACAACACGGTTCGATGATGGAAAGAAGTGGTTGATCCTTATGGGACCGCAAGAGTATCATAGTGGTATCGAGGATACCGAAGATGGTTGAGGTTTATGGTGTTATGCGAGAATCAAGGGTAAAGATCAAGCTCCTTGTGGTCATGTAATGATTACTATTGTATTGTTAATACCAAGCTCATGGGTAACATTGCCATGCTCATTTCCTGTAATGCTAGATGTGTTATGTTCAACATGTTCATGCAATGGTTATAATGTTCTAGTTGTATCATGTTCATCATTTCTTTAACCTGTAAATGCCATGATGTTCTTTGTCTTGATTGCTTTGGTTGTTGTGAGCTTGCAAGTACATTCGTTGTACCGACTTGGCGTGTCATGCTAGATTGCAGGTGATCTCGTGATTGATTGCTTGTCGAGGTTACCATTCGTGCTAGCCAGATTGTGTCCCAGCCAGAGTCCCTGCAGAGTGGAGTCCATCACTAATACGTCTCCAACGTATATATAATTTTTTCTTGTTCCATGCTATTATATTATCTATCTTGGAAGTTTTACATGCATTTACATGCTATTTTATATGATTTTAGGGGCTAACCTATTAACCTAGAGCCCAGTGCCAGTTTTTGTTTTTTCCTTGTTTTTGAGTTTCACAGAAAAGGAATATCAAACGGAGTCCAATTGACCTAAAAAATTACGGTGATTTTTTATGGACCAAAAGAAGCCCACAGAGTGCCGAAGATGGACCAAAAGAACCACGAGGCAGCCACAAGGGTGGGGGATACGCCCCCTACCTTGTCGTCACCTCGTGGGTCCCCTTGCCTTGTCCCCGATGCCAAAAATTCTTATAAATAGGGAAACCTCTAGAAATAAACATAGATCAGGAGCTCCGCCGCTGCAAGCCTCTGTAGCCACGAAAAACCAATTGGGAGCCCGTTCCGGCACCCTGTCGGAGGGGGAAACCATGACCGGTGGCCATCTTCATCATCTCGGCATTCTCCATGACGAGGATGGCGTAGTTCACCCTCGGGGCTGAGGGTATGTACCAGTAGCTATGTGTTTGATCTCTCTCTCTCTCTCTCTCTCTCTGTCTCGTGTTCTTGATTTGGCACGATTTTGATGTACCGCAAGCTTGGCTACTATAGTTGGATCTTATGATGTTTCTCCCCCTATACCTTCTTGTAATGGATTGAGTTTCCCTTTGAAGTTATCTTATCGGATTGAGTCTTTATGGATTTGAGAACACTTGATGTATGTCTTGCATGTGCTTATCTGTGGTGACAATGGGATCTTCACGTGACCCAATTGATGTATGTTTTGGTGATCAACTTGTGGGTTTAGTGACCTTGTGAACTTATGCATAGGGGTTAGCACACGTTTTCGTCTTGACTCTCTGGTAGAAACTTTGGGCACTCTGAAGTTCTTTGTGTTGGTTTGAATAGATTAATCTGAGATTGTGTGATGCATATCGTAAAATCAAACCCACAGATACTTCTGGTGACATTGGAGTATCTAGGTGACATTAGGGTTTTGGTTGATGTGTGTCTTAAGGTGTTATTTTAGTACGAACTCTAGGGTTGTTTGTGACACTTATAGGAATAGCCCAATAGTTTGATCAGAAAGAATTACTTTGAGGTGGTTTCGTACCCTACAATAATCTCTTCGTTTGTTCTCCGCCATTGGTGACTTTGGAGTGACTCTTTGTTGCACGTTGAGGGATTGTTATATCATCTAGTTATGTTATCATTTTTGAGAGAATTTGCACTAGTGAAAGTATGAACCCCAGGCCTTGTTTCTAAGCATTGCAATACCATTTCCGCTCACTTTTATCATTAGTTACCTTGCTGTTTTTATATTTTAAGATTACAAAAACCTCTATCTACCATCCATATTACACTTGTATCACCATCTCTTCACCGAACTAGTACACCTATATAATTTACCATTGAAATAGGTGTGTTGGGGACACAAGAGACTCTTTGTTATTTGGTTGCAGGGTTGTTTGAGAGAGACCATCTTCATCCTACGCCTCCCACGGATTGATAAACCTTAGGTCACCCACTTGAGCGAAAATTGTTACTGTCCTACAAAAGTCTACGCTTGGAGGCCTAACACGAGTCTACAAGAAGAAGGTTGTGTAGTAGACATCAAGCTCTTTTCTGGCGTCGTTGCTGGGGAGGCTAGGTAAGCGGCACTCACATCCCATCAATGAAGCTCTTTTCTGACGACGTTGCCGGGGAGGTGAGTGCCTGAAGGTATATCTTTAGATCTTGCAATTGAATCTTTTAGTTTCTTTTTTATCACTAGTTTGTTTTATAAAAATAAAAATACAAAAAATGGAATTGAGGTTGCCTCATATGCTTCATCTTTTTAATGTCTTTCGTGAAAATGATGGATAGGAAAATTGTGCCAAAGTGTTAGAAGAAGAAGTCAATAAGATGTTTGGCATAAAATATTTGAATGATGAGCATGATTGTTTAGTATGAATTCTTTGAATATCCATGATGCTAATGATATGCGAAGCCACAAGCTTGGTGATGCTATGTTTGATGAAGATGATATTTTTAGTCCCCCAAGTTTTGATGAGCAAATTTATTATGATGAAAGCATGCCTCCTATTTATGATGATTATGATGATGACATGTATGCTATAGATAATAATGGTGACCATGAAACTTGTCATCATGATTTTAATCAAGTATCTCATGATAGTTATTTTGTTGAGTTTTCTCCCACTATTATGAATGAGAATAAATTTGCTTATGTGGAGAGTAATAAAATTTCTATGCTTGTGGATCGTGAAAAGAGTGCTTTATGTGATAGTTATATTGTTGAAATCATTCATGATGCTACTGAAAATTTTTATGAGAGAGGAACATATGCTTTTAAGTATTGCAATAATACCAAGTTTCCTCTCTTTGTGTTGAAAGTTTTGAACTCATGCTTGTTTTGCCTTCCTATGCTACTTGATTCTTGTTCCCATAAATTGTTTTCTCACAAAATCCTTATGCATAAGAAGTGGGTTAAACTGAAATGTGCTTGCAATATGATTCATGATTCTCCCTTTTATGTTTCAATTCTTATCTTTATGTGAACATCATTGAAATCTTCATGCTTAGCTAAAAAGGCGTTAAAGAAAAGCGCTTGTTGGGAGACAACCCAATACTTTTACCTACTGTTTTTGTGTGTTCACATGATTAATATACTTTAGTAATCATTTTTTATAGCTTTTGTTTCAATAAAGTGCCAAGTAAAGCCTTTGGGATAGTGTGGTTGATAGTTGGCTTGATTCTCTGCAAAACCAGAAAGTTTTGCGTCCAGTGAAGAAAATCCAATAAATCACTGGAATGCTATAATTATCTGACATTTTTACACATGATTTATATACAAATTACCTACATTTTCCTAATTTTTTAGAATTTTTAGAGTTCCATAAGTTTGTGAAATTTTCAGATTGCTACAGAATGTTCTGTTTTTGACAGATTCTGTTTTCTATGTGTTGTTTGCTTATTTTGATGAATCTATGGCTAGTATCGGGAGACATGAACCATGGAAAAGTTGGAATACAGAAGATATTACACCAATATAAAATAAGAATAAGATCATAACAGTCCCTTGAGTGGTTATTTGCTTTGTTTTACTAACTGAGCTCACAAGATTTCTGTTGAGTTTTGTGTTGTGAAGTTTTCAAGTTTTGGGTAAGGATTTGATGGACTATGGAATAAAGAGTGGAAAGAGGCTAAGCTTGGGGATGCCCAAGGCACCCCAAGGTAATATCCAAGGACGGCCAAGATCCTAAGCTTGGGGATGCCCTCGGAAGGCATCCCCTCTTTCGTCTTCATCTAACGGTAACTTTACTCAAGGCTATATTTTTATTCACCACATGATATGTGTTTTGCTGGGAGCACCGTGTATGATATGATTCTTCGATTTTTAGTTTGCCACAATCATCCTTGCTGTACACACCTTTTGAGAGGGACACGCTTCACTCGTGATTTATTATAATACTCTATGTGCTTCACTTGTATCTTTTGAGCTAGGCAATTTTGACCTAGAGCTTCACTTATATCTTTTTAGAGCACGGTGGTGGTTTTATTTTATAGAAATTGTTGAACTCTCTTGCTTCACTTATATTATTTTGGGAGTCCTGAAGAACAGCATGGTAATTTTCTTGGGTTATGAATTTAGTCCTAATATGATAGGCATCCAAAGGAGATATAATAAAAACTTTCATATATAGGGCATTGATACTATGTGAAGTTTGACTCCTTGTAATTGTTTTGAGATGTTAAGATGGTAATATTAGAGTCATGCTAGTGGTAGTTTGTGAGGTTAAAGAAATAATTGTGTTAAGGTTTGTGATTCCCGTAGCATGCACGTACGGTCTCCTAACTATGTAACTGAATTTGAGCACTTTGTATTTTGAGTTTTTGTCTTTGCGTGAAGGTCGGGGGCGCGCGATGGTTAACTCCTACCAACCTCCCTCCTAGGAGCATTCATCGTAGTAATTTTCTTCGAGAGCTAATAAAAAAAATCGCAATAAGTATGTTAGTTCTTTATGACTAATGTTGAGTCCACGGATTATACGCACTCTCATCCTTCCACCTTGCTAGACACTCTAGTGCCGCGCAACTTTTGCCGGGGCATAAAACCATCCTTATACCTTCCTCCAAAACAGCCACCATACATACCTATTATGGCATTTCCATAGCCATTCCGAGATATATTGCCATGTAACTCCACTGTTCCATTTATTATGACACGCATCATCATTGTCATATTGCCTTGCATGATTATGTAGTTGACATAGTATATGTGGCAAAGCCACCGTTCATATTCTTTTATACATGTCACTCTTGGTCATTGCACATCCCGATACACCGTCGGAGGCATTCATATGGAGTCATATCTTTGTTCTAGTATCGAGTTGTAAGTAAATAAAAGTGTGATGATCATAATTATTAGAACATTGTCTCCAAAAAAGAGAAAAGGTCTCCAAAAAAAAGAGGAGCCTAAAAAAATAGAGAAGGGACAATGTTACTATCCTTTTCCACACTTGCGCTTCAAAGTAGCACCATGTTATTCATGATAGAGAGTCTCATATGTTGTCACTTTCATATATTACTAGTGGGATTTTTTTTTGTTATAGAACTTGGCTTGTATATTCCAACGATGGGCTTCCTCAAATGTCCTAGGTCTTCATGAGCAAGTAAGTTGATGCACACCCACTAGTTGTCTTTTGAGCTTTCATACACTTATAGCTCTAGTGCATCCATTACATGGCAATACCTACCCCCTCACATTGATATCGATTAATGGACATCTCCATAGTACATTGATTTGCCTGGTTTATGTGAGACTTTCTCCCTCCTTTTGTCTATTACCACCTTCTATTCCACCCATAATGCTATATCCATGGCTCACGCTCATGTATTGCGTGAAGAGTTGAAAAGGTTTAAGAATATTAAAGTATGAAAACAATTGCTTGATTGACACCGGGATAGGCATGTTTTATGCTTTGTGTTAACAAGAGGGAGCATAAAAGACTATATGATCTTGTAGGGATAACTTTCTTTAGCCATGTTATTTTTGAAGCTTCGTAGATTACTTTTTAGTATGCTTGAAGTATTATTGTTTTGATATTGATAAACTTTTATTTTGAGTTTTATGGATCTGAACATTCATGCCACAATAAAGAATATTGCATTGATAAATATGTTGGGTAGCATTCCACATCAAAAATTCTAGTTTTATCATTTACCTACTCGAGGACGAGCAGGAATTAAGCTTGGGGATGCTTGATACGTCTCCAACGTATATATAATTTTTGATTGTTCCATGCTATTATATTATCTATCTTGGATGTTTTATATGCATTTACATGCTATTTTATATGATTTCTGGGACTAACCTATTAACCTAGAGCCCAGTGCCAGTTTCTATTTGTACCTTGTTTTTGAGTTCCACAGAAAAGGAATATCAAACGGAGTCCAATTGACCTGAAAATTTATGGTGATTTTTTATGTATCAAAAGAAGCCCACAGAGTGCCGGAGATGGACCAGAAGAGCCACGAGGCAGCCACAAGGGTGGGGGCGCTCACTCGCTACGGCACGCCCCCTACCTTGTCGTCGCATCGTGGGTCCCTCTGACTTGTCCCCAACGCCAAAAATTCTTATAAATAGGGAAACCTCCGGAAATAAACCTAGAACGGGAGTTCCGCCGCAGCAAGCCTCTGTAGCCACAAAAAACCAATTGGGAGCCCGTTCCGGCACCCTGTCAAAGGGGGAAACCATCACCGGTGGCCATCTTCATCATCCCGGTGGTCTCCATGATGAGGAGGGAGTAGTTCACCCTCGGGGCTGGGGGTATGTACCAGTAACTATGTGTTTTATCTCTCTATCTCTCTCGTGTTCTTGATATGTGATGTGCCACCATTTTCGGAGAAGAGGATGAACAAGGGGAGGTCCGATCTTCACGGCATAGGATCGATAAGTGGATGGGGATAACTAGCTGCCAGCAGCCGGAAAATAGAAAATAAGAGATTATGACCCAACAAGGAGGATGCTGACCGAAGTTTATAATCCGAACATTCGCCGATCCACAACCCGCAATAATACCCCACACAACCACGTTCGCAAGTCATGGAGCACGGGATAGGTGCAATCCGCAAGAGAAACCACGAACTCTAACCCACACAAGACGATCTAGTCGTGGAGCACAAAATAGGAGCAATTTCTCAAGGAATCACGAGAATAAGGATAACAAGATCTTTCCAATCTCAGGAGGAGTCTATGCCTTTGGTCTTTGATAGAAATGGCAAAAGTCCCCAACGAAGGGAAGAGCTAACCTATTTATAGTTGGGACAACCCCCCTGGATAGGTGTGAAATAAAACTAGCTTTGGGAACCATCTTAGGTGTGAAAGAGAACCAGCTTTGGTTTGACTAAATGGCTTAGAGACTTAATGAGGTAGCTTCTGGAAAACTCTCGTTGGAGGTGGTTGGCAGTTCCCGACCAAACATTTTTCAGTGGGGTCGAACAATGTTTCCTTCAGCGGAAACCTCGAGTTTTGGGAACCTTTCGCAAGTCGGGATATCCAAACTCGTGCAAAACATTGTTTTGTCAGAATCAGAACAATGTTTCTTCATCAGACAACTCATTTCTTCATGGATTCCTAACTTTGTTTCTTCGCCATAAAACATTGTTTTGCGCAGACTAAAATGTGTTTGGCCTTCTTCAATATCGTACCTGAGTTCAACCAACTACAAAGGAGCTGAAGTTACAATCTTGTTTTCAAGGTCAAATGATAGACTTAAGTTAGCGTTCACCTTATCATGTATTTGCATTGCACGACTTCTTGTGATTGGACCGTTGATGATTGGTGGTGTAGTGTCCATGGCTGGGATGTCCTCATCATCCTCCCCCTCTTGAGAAGGAGTCGTCCTCGACTCTAAAGGCCCAAAGTATGGGGAAAGATCGGATGTTGAAGGTTGGGCTAACACCATATTCTTCTGGAAGATCAATCTTATAGGCATTGTCGTTGATCCGCTCGAGCACCGCGAATGGTCCATCACTGTGTGGCAGCAACTTGCACTTGCGTTGCTCAGGAAAACGGTCCTTCCGAAGGTGTACCCATACCAAATCGCCTTGCTCGAACACCAGCTTCTTCCTGGTCTTGTTGACCCGCTTCGTATATTGTTCAGCCATTTTCTCAATGTTCTCCTTTGCCTGGCCATGAAGTTTCTTGACGAAATCAGCACGCTTACTTGCATCAAGGTTGGTTCGTTCCTGCAGTGGCCAAGGCAAAATATCGATGGGAGCAATAGGTTTGAATCCACAAACAAGTTCAAATGGGCAAAATTTAGTTGTCAAATGTACTACCCTGTTATACGCGAACTCCACATGAGGTAGGCACTCTTCCCACATTTTCAAATTCTTCTTGAGAACTGCTTGTAGCATCATGGACAATGTTCGGTTGACAACTTTAGTCTTTCCATCAGTTTGTGGGTGGCAGGTCGTGGAAAATAGGAGCTTGGTGCCAAGTTTTCCCCACAAGGTCTTCCAAAAGTAGCTCAGAAATTTGGTGTCGCGGTCTGACACAATCGTGCGTGGAACTCCATGTAGCTGTACAATTTCCCTGAAAAACAGATTAGCAATGTGTGAAACATCATCGCTCTTATGACATGGGATAAAATGTGCCATTTTGCTAAAACGATCAACTATCACAAACACCGAGTCACTCCCCCTCTTAGTCCTTGGTAAACCAAGAACAAAATCCATAGGAATATCTTCCCATGGAGTATTTGGAATAGATAGAGGAGTATATAAACCATGAGGATTCAAGCGGGACTTAGCTTTGTGGCAAATCTCGCATCTCATAACGTAGCGTTCCACGTCACGTCTCATGCGAGGCCAAAAGAAGTGATCAACAAGCACACTTTCTGTTTTCTTGGCTCCAAAATGTCCCATGAGACCACTAGCGTGAGCCTCCCACAAGAGCAACAAACAAACATAACAATCTGGGGTGCACAATTTGTTACCTCGAAATAGAAACCCATCCTGCAAATGAAACTTCTCCCATCCCTTTCCCTTGCCACACTTTGAAAATGGTTCAGCAAAGTATGAGTCGTTAGCATACAATTCTTTGATGCTTTCTAAACCATGGGTTTTAACATCAAGTTGGGAAAGTAAAATGTGACACCTAGACAATGCGTCGGCAACAACGTTATCCTTCCCTTTCTTGTACTTGACAATATAAGGAAAAGACTCTAGGAACTCATTCCATTTTGCATGTCTACGATTCAGTTTGAGTTGGACCTTTAGATGATTTAAAGATTCATGGTCAGAATGAATTACAAACTCTTTTGGCCACAAGTAATGCTGCCATGTTTCCAAAGATCGAACAAGTGCATACAATTCTTTATCATAGACTGAATAATTAAGAGTTGGACCATTAAGCTTCTCACTAAAGCAGGCAATGGGTTTACCTTCTTGCATTAGAACTCCACCAATTCCAACACCACTTGCATCACATTCAATCTCAAATGTCTTACCAAAATCAGGAAGTGAAAGCAATGGGGCTGATGTCAATCTCATCTTCAGTTCTTGGAAGGACTTGTCTTGGGCATCACCCCATTGGAATGAAGTATCTTTCTTTGTTAACTCATTCATGGGTGAAACAATGGTGCTGAAATCCTTCACGAACCGGCGGTAGAAACCTGCAAGTCCGAGGAAGCTACGTACTTGGCTCACATTTTGTGGAGGCATCCACTCACGAATAGCCTTGATCTTCTCTTCATTGACCTCCACACCTTTTCCTAAAACAACGAAGCCAAGAAACACAACCTTGTTCATGCAAAATGTGCACTTTTCCACGTTAGCGTACAACTTTTCCTCACGTAGGACAGCAATCACACATTTTATATTTTCAACATGATCCTCCAAAGTTTTGCTATAAATCAATATGTCATCAAAGTAAACCACTACAAACTTGCCAATGTAGGATCTAAGCACATGATTCATCAATCTCATGAAAGTACTAGGTGCATTTGTTTATCCAAAAGGCATAACCAACCATTCATACAGGCCAAATTTTGTCTTGAATGTAGTTTTCCATTCGTCACCCTCTTTCATTCTTATTTGGTGGTATCCACTTCGCAAAACAATTTTGGAAAATATGGCGGATCCACAAAGTTCATCAAGCATGTCATCGAGCCTAGGAATAGGGTGCCGATATCTCACAGTTATGTTGTTAATGGATCTACAATCAGTGCACATGCGCATAGTACCGTCTTTCTTTGTAACTAAAAGAATGGGAACAACACAAGGAGAAAGACTTTCCTTACATACCCTTTGTTAAGAAGATATTCTACTTGCCTCTGAATTTCCTTCGTCTCCTCTGGGTTAGCCCGGTACGGTGGTCGGTTTGGTAGTGGGGTGCCTGGAACCAAGTCGATTTGGTGTTCAATGCCCCGCTTCGGTGGCAAACCTAGTGGCACCTCCTTGGGAAACACATCCTCATACTCCTGCAAAAGATCAAAAACAACACTAGGAAGAGTGCAGGGTAATTCGTTAGCAGCCAATAAAGTTTCCTTGTACATGAGTACAAAGAATGGAGTATTAGGTTATCTCAATTCCCGCATATCCCTTTTCCTAGCCATCATAAGTAATCCCTATTTTTCCCGGGGCTTGGTCATATTTGGCTGTGGAAACACTCCCGCACTATGTTGGTGGCTCATTCGTTGTGTATGATCACTCTCTCCCTTTTTCTTTCCTTTTCTGTTCATCTCATCAAAATAGACTTCCTCAGGTGTCATGTGCAGCCAAGTGAACTTTTCTACTCTATGGACAAAACATAAGCGATTCGCACGCTCGCTGATTTGCACATCACGGTCATGCAACCACGGTCATCCAAGAAGCAAGTGACAAGCGTGCATCGGCACCACATCACACGCAACATGATCATGATATGTCCCTACTGAAATTGGTATTCATGCTGCTAATCACCTTAATTGCGCCACAATCATTCAGCCATTGCATGCGGTATGGGTGTTGATGATGTTTTGTTTGCAATTGAAGCTTCTCAACCATCTTCGTGCTTGCAATATTTTTGCAGCTGCCACTATCAACAATCACTCGACATATCTTTGAGTTGATAAGGCAACGAGTGTGAAAAATATTATGCCGTTGACCCTTTTCCTCCTCCACAACCTGGGCATTAAGTGAACGTCATACAACCAAAGCTTCACCATCACGTTCTTCACGAGATAAAATAGTTCCTCCTACTTCCCAATCTTGCTGCTCTTCCACTTCGTCAGTGCCACCTTCAGGGTCACTTTCAGACTCCCATTCACCTCATTCATTGAGGATCATAGTTCTTTTGCTTGGACATTCCGAAGAAATGTGACCTTTTCCTTTGCACTTGTGGCATTGGATGCCACTGCTACATGTAGAACTCTTTTCTACACGTGGAGCGGAGGATACTCCTGCTGCAGGTGATGACCTCTTATCTTGATTGCGTACAACAGGTGAGGAAGCCGTCGAGGCATAACCGAGAACCATATGGCTATTGTGTTCACTGCCATGAGGATGTGGTAGCGCGGCCTTGGAAAGCACGAGTACGACCATTACGCATATTCTTCTTCTCAACTCGTATGGCTTGATGTACCACATCTTGTAGTGTATCATAAGGAAACATCTCCACAAAGTCTGATATTTCATCATTTAGCCCATGTAAAAATCTTGCCATCTTCGCCTCATCACTTTTACGGGTTCTTGTCAGAATTAGCAGCACCTCCATCTCTTTATAGTACTCCTCAACGGTGTGGGGCCCTTGAGTGAGCTCCTGCAATCTCTTGGACAGTTGCTTCTCATAGTATGATGGAACAAAACGGTGCATCATGACTTGCTTCATCAAAGTCCAGCTGCGGATATAATTATTGCCCGATAGCAATCGATCGTCTTGCAGATGATTCCACCATGTAAGAGCATAACCAGTGAACTCCATAACAGCAAGATCAACTCTCTTGGTTTCAGAAAACCCATGGATGCAAAAGATTTGATCACACTTCTCCTCCCACTCAATATATGCATCCGGATCCTCTTTTCCAGTGAATGATGGAACATGCAGCTTCACTCTCGCTTGGTTGTCACGGTCATCTTGATCACGACGGTCATAATGATGACCATTGCGACCAAAAATAGCACCACGACATGGAGGGGAGTAGGGTGCATAGTCCCCCATGCCTTCATCTTCGTCACCATGCTCGGAGAGATCTTCATGAGAGATGTCATCACCATCATGTGCAGCTCGTCGCTGGTGATCAGCAGCAAACCTGCGGGGGTCATGGCCTCGTCCGCGAGCTTCTCCACCATGCAGCCCATCCTCGCGAGGGGCGGCAAATTCTCGACGCCTCCATTGAGCTCCAACAGCAGGGGCGCCATGGGCAGCAACTCCTGCTGCTCTTCCACGGCAATTGTGGCAATCTTCATTTCCTTGACGTTGTCGGTTGTCAACGGTCAGCGAGGCAGCGGGGCTGTGTTGATGTTGATCCCCATTACCCGCGATAGGAAGACGGCCTCCGAACAACCTTCGTATAGCTACAGCTATACTCTCCTCAATCATTTCGCCCAGTGTCGCGTGAGTTTTTGGGAGATCATCTTCTACATGTTGATGTCCATGTACACTCGAATTGGATCATGTCATGTTAAGTCTCGGAAACAAGTGGACAAAATAAAAATGTATGTGGAAAACACCCAGCTCACCTTCTTGCTTACCCAAATTCTAATTATTCCTTGGCGGCTGTGCGATGGTACAAAACCAGGAGTGGACGGGCGAATGAAAGGAAGGAAGCTAACGGTTTCTAGGTGGATATGGGTGGGGTAAAAATGGGGAGGGCCAGTGCTGAGATCCAATCGATGAAACAAAAAAAAAGAAAAATTTGTAGATCTTTGCACCATGTTTGAGCTGCAACACTTGCCACTGCAACCTCTGAAATTTCTCACCCAACTGAATATGATTGCACACTTGCTCAACACTTTCTCTTCTCTTTTTTCACCTCTTTTTTCTCACTTTTTTGCTCTTTTTTCTCTCTCTTTTTTTGCTCTTATTTTTGCAACACAATAGATCCAACAACAAGACTCAAAGAAAACAACAACAACTTCGGATCAAACTTGGTGCCAACACAAAGAGGAAAGCAAACAACTAGATCTCAGCAAACAAAGGCTTGGGTCTTTTGTGGCTTTGGACTTTAGGACAGGGAAAAACCAAACTAGAAAGAATAGATCTAGCAACAAAGATACATATCCTATCGTGTAAACCTTGCTCTGAATACCAGATGATGTGCCACCGTCTTCGGAGAAGAGGGTGAACAAGGGGAGGTCTGATCTTCACGGTGTAGGATCGATAAGTGGATGGGGATAACTAGCTGCAAGCAGCCGGAAAATAGAAAATAAGAGATTATGACCCGACGAGGAGGATGCTCGCCGAATCTTACAATCTGAACATTAGTCATCCACAACCCGCAATACTACACCACACAACCATGCTCGCAAGTTGTGGAGCACGGGATAGGTGCAATCCGCAAGGGAAACCACGGACTCTAACCTGCACAACACAATCTACTCGTGGAGCACGAATTAGGAGCAATTCTCAAGGAATCACGAGAATAAGGATAACAAGATCTCTCCAATCTCAGGAGGAGTCTATGTCTTTGGTCTTTGATAGAAATGGCAAAAGTCCCCAACGAAGGGAAGAGCTAGCCTATTTATAATCGGGACAACCCCCCTGGATAGGTGTGAAATAAAACTAGCTTTGGGAACCAGCTTAGGTGTGAAAGAGAACCAACTTTGGTTTGACTAAATGGCTTAGAGACTTAATGAGGTAGCTTATGGAAAACTCTCGTTGGAGGTGGTTGGCAGTTCCCGACCAAACATTGTTACTGGGGTCGAACAATGTTTCCTTCAGCAGAAAACTTGAGTTTTGGGAACCTTTCGCAAGTCGGGATATCCAAACTCGTGCAAAACATTGTTTCGTTAGAATCGGAACAATGTTTCTTCAGCAGACAACTCATTTCTTCATGGATTCCTAACTTTGTTTCTTCGCCATAAAACATTGTTTTGCGCGGACTAAAATGTGTTTGGCCTTCTTCAATATCGCACCTTGAGTTCAACCAGCAACAAAGGAGGTGATGGTACAATCATGTTTTCAAGGTCAAATGATAGACTTAAGTTAGCGTTCACCTGATCATGTATTTGCATTGTGCGACTTCTTGTGATTGGACCGTTGATGATTGGTGGTGTAGTGTCCATGGTTGGGATGTCCTCATCAATTTGGCACGATCTTGATGTACCGCGAGCTTTGCTACTATAGTTTGATCTTATGATGTTTCTCCCCCTCTACCTTCTTGTAATGGATATAGTTTTCCCTTTGAAGTTATCTTATCAGATTGAGTCTTTAAGGATTTCAAAACACTTGATGTATGTCTTGCATGTGCTTATCTGTGGTGACAATGGGATATTCACGTGATCCATTTGATGTATGTTTTGGTGATCAACTTGCGGGTTCAGTGACCTTGTGAACTTATGCATAGGGGTTGGCACACGTTTTCGTCTTGACTCTCCGGTAGAAACTTTGTGCACTCTTTGAAGTTCTTTGTGTTGGTTTGAACAGATGAATCTGAGATTGTGTGATGCATATCATATAATCAAACCCATGGATACTTGTGGTGACATTGGAGTACCTAGGTGACATTAGGGTTTTGGTTGATGTGTGTCTTAAGGTGTTATTTAGTATGAACTCTAGGGCTGTTTGTGACACTTATAGGAATAACCCAATAGATTGATCAAAAAGAATAACTTTGAGGTGGTTTCGTACCCTACAATAATCTCTTCGTTTGTTCTCTGCTATTAGTGACTTTGGAGTGACTCTTTGTTGCACGTTGAGGAATTGTTATATGATCTAATTATTTTATCATTGTTGAGAGAACTTGCACTAGTGAAAGTACGAACCCTGGGCCTTGGTTCTAAGTATTGCAATACCGTTTGTGCTCACTTTTATCATTAGTTACCTTGCTGTTTTTATATTTTCAGATTACAAAAACCTATATCTACCATCCATATTACACGTGTATCACCATCTCTTCACCGAACTAGTGCATCTATACAATTTACCATTGAATTGGGTGTGTTGGGGACACAAGAGACTCTTTGTTATTTGCTTGCAGGGTTGTTTGACAAAGACCATCTTTATCCTACGCCTCCCGCTGATTGATAAACCTTAGGTCATCCACTTGAGGGAAAATTGCTACTGTCGTACAAAACTTTGTGTTTGGAGGCCCAACACGAGTCTACAAGAAGAAGGTTGTGTAGTAGACATCAATCATCATCGTCACTGTTCCACTGCTAGTAGTCATTCCGCTGCTTCGAGTTGTTCTGCTGCTTGTATAGAGCAACCGTGGCAGGCGTAGTGTCGTTGTGCCGACGTAATTCTCTGTTATATCGGAGCCCTTGTATCCATATAGATTGTAATAAAAAGCTGATTTGTTCTATGCCAAGCAGTGTCGTATTCCAGAAGACTTCTCCTCGATCTCTGGGCTGGAATATGGGGTGTTAGTCTCTCTTAACCGGGGTGCCACACAAAACATAAGGCGTGACAGGTCAGTGCCCGCGGACACACCCGGGCGCGTCCGCGGGCGTTTGAGGGGTCAGATTTACCCATCGCGACTATAGATGATCTTATTACATTCCCTATGTAGTTCATATTAAAACACTTAAAACATCTTATATTTATGAATGGAGGGAGTACATGTTTAGGATAAAGTATCCAGGGTTTCACCATCTATCACCATTGCCTGCGTAATTCTGAATAAGTATGCTCTAAATTTGTCCCCGCCACATCGATATCCTTCAAGGTTAGTGATGGATTTGGGGTTTTTGTCTCGAATATACACAAGTGTGCATATCATATATTAAAGAATAATGGCAAAGAATGCCTCCAACACAAGGTACACATACAACCCCGTACGGGCGTTACTCGCATACCCACTCCACATCCATAACTAGACTCTACTCCTCCCAACTAGCCCACCTACGCAAACCACCTAGAAAACCATCCAACTCAACTATGAGCAAGGCTGCCAAAGTCCACACTTTAGTCTCTGATCTCACCTTGGCGATGAGCCTTTCGATCGAGGGCGAAGCATTGTCGAATAAGATGGCATTACGATTTTTCCATGACTCCCACAGAACAAGAAGAAATATGGTATGCAGGTCCTTGGTGCCAATGAAGGTATCTCCACTCTTGCTACATAGCCAAGGCCCAAGGGAATCTTGCAGGCTCGGCGTCCAGCCATGCTTGCCCAAGGCCTCTCCCACCGCTGTCCACACCATCCTGGCGAACACGCACGTGAGTAGGACGTGGTTAATCGTTTCCTCCTCCTGGTCACAAAACGGGCATGCATCTTGATGTGGCAAACCTCTCCTGGCTAAACGATTGGAAGTCCAACACAGGTTCCTTAGGGCCAACCAAGCAAAGAAGTGGCATTGCAAAGGAGCCCAACATTTCCAAGTCAGCTTCGACATTGGCACAATCTCACATTGCCAAAACCGGCTAGCATACGCCAATCTCACCGAGAATTGTCCCGGTGTTTCCCAAGACCAAGTGAAAGTATCTTGCTCGTCAATGCACGGTTCCCACACAGCTACACTCGACCATAGCTCGAGGAACTGCTGAAGCGCTGCAACAGTGATGTTTGGCCCGATGTCCACTGCCCACTCTCCGCTTGTATCCACCTGACTCACCAAACTTGCTTGCCAAACTCGAGATGGAATCGTGTTATGTAGGTCCGACGCCACCTCATGTATCCTCATACCATCCAGCCACCTATCCTCCCAGAACAGAGTGGAAAACCCATTACTAGCATCTGTCCTAGTTGCAGCTTGGTAGGTTTGCATGGCTTCCCTTGGCACCTTAATCTTAAACTCATTCCACGGCTTGCTACCATTCGTCATTTTCAACCAAGGCCACCTCGCTTGCATAGCTACGTTCATCCAGTGCAAGTTAGGGATACCAAGGCCTCCAGCCCATTTAGGGGCACACACACACAGACTCCCAAGCCACCGCGCAATTCCCTCCATTTGCCTCCGCCTTCTTGCACCACAGGAAGCCTCTAAACACTTTGTTCATTGCCGCAATTGTCTTCATTGGTAGGTCGAGGGCCATCATTGCGTGGATTGGCATGACACACAACACCGACTGGACGAGAGTCAGTCTCCCACTCAGCCACAAGCGTGGCCTTCCACTTTGGTAGGAAATTTGCCAAGGTGTCCACTAAGTGAAGGAAATATGCCATAGAGGCAATAATAAAGATGTTATTTGTATTTCCATATATCATGATAAATGTCTTTTATTCATGCTAGAATTGTATTAACCGGAAACTTAGTACATGTGTGAATACATAGACAAAACAGTATGTCCCTAGTATGCCTCTACTAGACTAGCTCATTGATCAAAGATGGTCATGTTTCCTAGCCATAGACATGATTTGTCATTTTATCAACAAGATCACATCATTAGGAGAATGATGTGATGGACAAGACCCATCCGTTAGCTTAGCACTATGATCGTTTAGTTTTACTGCTATTGCTTTCTTCATGACTTATACATGTTCCTATGACTATGAGATTATGCAACTCCCGAATACCGGAGGAACACCTTGTGTGCTATCAAACGTCACAACGTAACTGGGTGATTATAAAGATGCTCTACATGTGTCTCCAAAAGTGTTCGTGGTGTTGGCATAGATCAAGAATAGGAATTGTCACTCCAAGTGTCGGAGACGTATCTCTGGGCCCTCTCAGTAATGCACATCATAATAAGCCTTGCAAGCAAATGACTAATGAGTTAGTCACGAGATGATGTATTACGGAACGAGTAAAGAGACTTGCTGGTAACGAGATTGTACTAGGTATTGAGATACCGACGATCGAATCTCGGGCAAGTAACATACCGATGACAATGGGAACAATGTATGTTGTTATGCGGTTTGACCGATAAAGATCTTCATAGAATATGTAGGAGCCAATACGAGCATCCAAGTTCCACTATTGGTTATTGACCGGAGATGAGTCTCGGTCATGTCTACATAGGTTTTTAACCCGTAGGGTCGGCACGCTTAACGTTTGATGACGATCAATATTATGAGTTTATGAGTTTTGATGTACCAAAGGTAGTTCAGAGTCCCGGATTTGATCACGGACATGACGAGGAGTCTCGGAATGTCCGAGAAATAAATATTTATATATTGGATGACTATATTCAGACACCGGAAGTGTTCCGGGTGTTATCGGGTAAAACCGGAGCGCCGGAGGGGGTTACCGGAACCCCCCGAGGGAGTATGGGCCATAGTGGGCCAATGAGGGAAAGAGAGGGGAAGCCCATAGGTCTGGCCGCACCCCCCTAGGGTTCCTAGTTGGACTAGGAAAAGGGGGGAGGCACCCCCTCTCCTTTCCTTCGCCTCTCCCCCTTCCTTTCCTACTCCTAGTAGGAATAGGAAAGGCGGGTTCCTATTCCTACTTGGAGTAGGAATCCTACTCCCTTGGCGCGCCCCTTGGCCTGGCCGCTCCTCCCCCTTGCTCCTTGATATACGGGGGCACCCAAAGACACACAAGAAACATTGTTCTAGCCGTGTGCGGTGCCGCCCTCCACAGAAACACACCTCGGTCATACCGTTGCAGTGCTTAGGCGAAGCCCTGCGCCGGTAGCTTCATCATCTCCGTCACCACGCCGTCATGCTGACGAAACTCTCCCGTGAAGCTCAACTGGATCAAGAGCTCGTGGGACGTCATCGAGCTGAACGTGTGCTGAACGCGGAGGTGCCGTACGTTCGGTGCTTGATCGGTTGGATCGCGAAGACGTTCGACTACATCAACTACGTCACTAGACGCTTCCGCTTTCGGTCTACGAGGGTACGTAGACATACTCTCCCCTCTCGTTGCTATGCATCTAGTAGATAGATCTTGCGTGATCATAGGATTTTTGTGAAATACTACGTTCCCCAACACTAAGTACCTTAACTGCCACTACAAAAAAATACACTTCACTGATGATACGTGTTTGTCATAGTAGGTCACGTTTTCTGTCATGCATGTACATCCATGACAATTTTATGACATAATCAAGATAGTCATACCTATGCCATCGTAGAAGTGTTCCATGACATTACCAAAATTATCATCACGGAAGTGTCCACTTCCATGACGATAAATCGCGTGTCACCGAACTGCTTTCGTCAAGGGTGACCGACACGTGGCATCCACCGTAACGGAACGCCGTTAAGCTATCGGTCCGGTTTTGGATCCGATAACCCGTTAACAGCCCCGACCAATGGGGATTTTCCACGTGTAAAATCATCATTGGCTGGAGGGAACACGTGTCGGCTCGCCGTTGGAACAGATGTCATCCACTCATTGGACCCATAGCGCCTATGATACGTCGACACTTGGCACGGCCCAACAGAGGCCCATTCCTGTGAAAAGGCCGGCCCATTTGACTTTGTCAAAAGATGGTGGGCCGACCCACGGCAAGCCTGTTAACGGCCTGTTCGCATATAGCCCATTTATAGCCCGCTAACACAGGGCCCGTTTACGACCTATCCGAATTAGGCCGAGTAGCGTCATCTACTCAATGGACCCAAAGCGCCTATGATACATCGACACGTGGCATGGCCCAACAGAGGCGCATTCCTGTGAAAAGGTCGGCTCGTTTGACTTGGTCAAAAGGTGGCGGGCCGGCCCATGGCAAGCCTGTTAACGGCCTGTTCATGTATAGCCCATTTACAGCCCGCTAAACCAGGGCCCGTTCACGGCCTATCCGAATTAGGCCTAGTAGCGTCATCTGGCCGTCCAATATAATTCCAGACCGTTTTAACTTCCGGCCCATGTATGGCCCATGCCGTCTTTTGGCCCATATGAGGCCCTTAGTAACAGTCGCCCATTAACGGCCCGTGGTAAAGCTGGACCGTAATGAACAGTGTATCACTTTATACCCATTAACGGCCCATTATTCTGTTGGGCCGTTTGCAACCCATGTTATCTTTCGGCCTTCTCGGGGCCCATTTATTCTCGGGCTCATTTCCAGCATTCGTTTACTTTCGGCCCGTTACTGTCATTTTCTGCTTGTGGGCCAAATTCAGTCCGTGGTTACAATCGGCCCGTTTGTGGCCCATTAATACGTTGGGCCATTTTCATAGTATCATCAAATACGACCTATTAACGGCCCGTTATGGTCATCCATAAAACGTATGATTTCCACTCTAGCCCGTTTACGGCCCCTTATACGAACCATAGATGATACGGCCAATAGAAGGCCCATGGATCGTACGAGACGTAGAAGGCCCATTGAACCGACAGCCCATAGAAGGCCCATTGATCCGAAGGCCCATGGATCCGCTGGCCCATAAAAGGCCCATGGACCCGACAGCCGATAGAAGGCCCACGGATTAGACAGCCCATAAAAGGCCCACGAATCCGACGGCCATAGAAGGCCATGGGTCATCCGTCCCGTAGATGGCCCATGGATCATACGGCCTGCGGAGGGCCATGGTCACTACAACGTTTGGGCGAGTTGGCCCCCATTTGAACGATATAGCATATTCAAAGAATTATCCTACTTTATACCATCACCTCTAAAATTGATACACTATACAATAAAGAGACTAAGGCATAGAAACGTAGAATAATCCTACACTATACAATAAAGAAATTACAACCGATTATACCCACTAGGCATTATGGTTCGACACCAGTGATAATAAAGCATACACAAAGAGCAAATTACATACACTGGGAAAATACAGCTCATACATCATGGACGTGCATCAACATCACTTACCATTTGAACTATAATCTCTTCAGAAAATAGGATTGGCCGGATTTAGATAGCACAAATTTCAGTCTGCAAAATCTCCAATTCCTTCATTGTTACCTCAGTGTCTTGTTTCATTTTTTTGATTCCCGCATCTAATACCTCCATGTCCTGTCTCAACTTGTTGATTGTACATTCAGAATCATGTACACATTGTCTTGCCACCTCTAGTTGATGCTCGAGAACATCACAACATTCCAATTCCAATCCATAATCATTCGGTAATGGCCATGCCGCACTGCTCGCAGATCTTTGTGTTGATGTCACTTCATCCTGAAATGTTTCTTTAAGTACACATGACTAGGCAAAAATATAGTTACAACAGTGAAGCGAGCAAGACATAATATTTTGTACTCCATCCGTTCCTAAATTTAAGTCTTGCTAGAGATTTCAACAAGTGACTACATACGGAGCAAAATGAGTGAATCTACGCTCTAAAATATGTCTACATACATATGTATGTTATAGTCCATTTGAAATATCTAAAAAGACTTATATTTAGGAATGGAGGGAGTACATGGAAAAATAGGACTAATAATAATGTTACATGTCATGAAGCATAAGCAGGTGATATTTTAAAAATTATAAAAAGGTAGTCTGTGCAGCCTGCATACATAAATCTCTCTTAGCTCACCAGAGGAGCATGATGTTGGGGCCCAATCCAAAACACAGATAAGTTACAAATTTAGACATCGCATTGCATAGAAGTAAGCAAGCAGTTGGCCATTTTGTAGCTCAATTAAAGTCTTAGGGAGCATAATGAACATCAGAGGATTTCATAAAACATACTACAACAAGCAAAACTATGCAATCATTAGCCTAGTATAAACTAGATTGTGAGCCTCATTCAATAATAGTTGGTTAATAGACTTCAAAGCTTCAGACACACTTTGGCAGAGTATTTAAATGGTAAGGCCTTTAATTATGTCAACTAGTAGTTATACAATTACCCAACATCAGGCATCATTCTTTGGGCATCTCATTAACTGAGGTCAAATAAAGCAATTGAAAAGAGCAAATTAACTATGCCTGAAACAAGCAAGGAATTGAACTGTTGAGTTGGATACAGTGACTTACCTTAACAGGTTGAAGAGGCTCAGCGCAGCTCCTACTTCTCTTGCAAGGCTCCTTCCTAACATCTCGTACTTGGAAATCCTCAATCTTATCTTCATGGCACCCCCTCTGCAAGGTGACACATACTAGTTACTCGTCTCCTTGGAAGATAAATATGAATACTTTCCAGTCAGTGAACACAAAAGGACGAGATTATAACAAAACAACACCACATAATGAAACATGCCGCATCTCTTGCACTTTCACACAATGAAATGAGCATTTACTATGTATGCACTATGTAAAAACTAGGCATACCTTCAAACTGGATCTCCAGGTACTCTTGGAGAGCCTACTTTAGTGTACAGCCAAACCTTTATGTCACCTATGAGTTAGAAAAGGCCCCACTACAGCAGACCTTAGTGTTTAAATCGTTGACAAGCTCTGTTAGAGTGTTAGGTCAAGAACAACAAGTAATCAAAGCAAATAGTGATGGTCATGCATTTTTGTTTAAATTAGGCAATGGGATCTCTATGGAAAACATTGACCAAAGTAGATTGTTCCAAGTAGATGGTATCTTTGTATTTGCATTTTGAGCAAATAGTTATGGTCTGTTTTCCTATCATATTAATTACTGCACTGGGTTCAATTTGTGATGTTTGCAAGTCAAAATAATTTTCATATGGCAGCAAAATGAAAAATATGCAATCTAGACTTTTCACTGATCATACCAAAGATAAGCTGAAAATGCAATGAATAGAACTAGTTGGCTTATTACATGGATCTTATATTCACATGTGCTTATTTTCTTAGGATAACTCGTAATTACTGTCCCTAAGAAACTTGGCCAATAGAACTGACATACAAATAACATGTCACGATGATTGCAATGGAGGAGTGACGTACCATAGCACACTGTATAGGCTCACCATTGGCTCTCCTTTTTTTGCGATGTTGCATGAAATTGCCACATACATCTTGTACTTTTTCATTGTGTAACCCTATCTGCAAGTTGACACGGCTAATTTCAGACATCTCTACATGATAATACATTGCATATCCCTTGCGCATATTTAAACCACAAATTAATTATTGTGTGTGTAGCAAAAACTAGCCATGACTCTGTGTGCTGGACTAGCAGGCACTCTAAGGGAGCCTAATGTAGTGTACTGGAATTCCTACATGCCACCTACGATTTTGTGTAATGTACTGCCTCTGTTCCTAAATATATGTCTATGTAGAGATTCCAGTATGGACCACATACATATGTATATAGATGCATTTTCGAGTGTAGATTCACTCATTTTGCTTCGTATGTAGCCTATAGTGGAATCTCAGGAAAGACTTCTATTTAGGAATGGAGGTACGAGGTAGTATCATGTATGACATCTACATATCTAATTTAGCAGCCAGTAGTAGAAATCATTGTCTACACAAAGGGATTACTGGTCGAAAATCCTAGCAAAGCACGCTGGCAGGCACAAAACAATACAAGAGAGAGAGAGAGACACGCTTACAAGATCATAGCAATGCCCCGGTCCAGGATCTTGGTTGGCCAAGCTGTTAGATCCAGAAGAAACATCGTCCTTGTAGTTTTTGCCAGCTGCATAACAGGTAACAGTGACCTGTTAGTATATTTTAAGTACACCGGGCAGGTGATGCTGGACGGGTTTAAAGGTGACAAGTACCTAGGCCGTGGCGGGTGCTTGGCATCTTGCCAGATGGTGGCAATCAAGTTAGAAACGTCAAGGGTGATGACGCTGCGCTAGCTGTCGGGGTCCGGTAAGGAGATCTAGAACCGTCGAGTTGGGTGTTTGTGGAGCGGCTCCGGTAGGGTGGACTACGGTGTGGGCGAAGCGAATATATGGCCGTGGACGAGGGCGTAGGTGAAGCTGCTCCGGTGGTTGGGTTAAGGATGGTGTTGACGATGCGGATCTGCGGCCGTGGACGTGGCGTCAGAAGCTGCTCCGGTAGGTTGGATGAGGGTGCGAGGAAGCGGATCTGAGGCCGTGGACTTGTGAGTTGGCAAAGCAGCCCCGGTAGGGTTGAAAATGGTATAGGCTAAGCTACTCTGGTGGGGTTGACGATGATGTCGGCGAAGTGGCTCCGGTAGGGCCGAGGAAGGTGTCGGCGAAGAGGATCAGAAGCCGTCGACCGGGGCGTCGGTGGGGCGGCTCCAGGGGTGTGGACAAAGCGTCTCCGGTGGGGAGTACGAATGAGCCACTGCAGATGCGCTGCGGTTGACGAGAGTACCAGCGAAGCAGATCCGGCGCTGTGGACAGGGCCGGCACTGAATGGGCTGTGGTACAGTGGTGGATGAGCAGTCTACTTGTTTCTAGGGGAGGTGGGAGGGGTAGATGCGGCCGCAGAAGCAGATCCAACGAGGTGGACGCCGCTGGCAGTGAATGGACTCTGATATGCCGGTGGATGAGCAGTCTAGGGTTTCGAGAGGGGAGGGGATAAAGGCCGATGAAGTACGAACGGCGTGATGTGAGATGCTCTGGTGCTGTGGAGTTAGTCATTTTTGCGGGAGGGGGGAGGAAATGGGGGTGCCGTGTAGTAGGGGGAACCAGAAGTTACCAAAGCAGCCCCGACCTATTATGTAGATGAGGACGGTATTGTAATTGTTGGTCTCCGTGCACCAAGGCCAAAAGGGGGAATTTCGCATGCTAAAGACTAAGGTGGCGGAAATTTTAGAAGGAGGCGGGAGATTTTGCCGCCTGCGGGATCGTTTGTATCCAGTTTCAACTAATTTTGGACCGTGCTAGCGGGAAGGTCATGCGAGACTGTGTACATGGGGCACGCGTCAGCAGTTAATAATTGGTGTGAAGTCCACCCTAGAAAAAAGACAATAACTCGGGATGATGCGCCGATAACTTGGACGTTCACACGGGCGCGGCCAATCGTACTGGTGTAGTGGCGCGTTCACAAAAAAGGGATCAAACGCTCAGCCTATGTATTTCTCGTTTAAATAGATAATTTATTGCAATTGGTTATTTACTTTAAACATAATGCATTGACGTGTTAGTGTAGAGGCGCACAAAAAGTAATGGATATTGTAGTCCGCTACTTAAAAGTGTTACCTCATATGATTACATAGCCTCCATTTCATAAAATGCGTACCCGTTGAATTCATATATGAATATTACATATATTACTTCATAATAGAACCTTAAATCATCCAAGACTAATGATTTTGAATGCAAAAGTAACAATGGTGCATGTACATGATAGCTACATTGGTTGTTTGAAGAAACATCATTGTAATTTTGGCATGCACAACTGAAAAGGTTTATTTAAATAGAAAAAAATGTGATATGTGAGTGTCCAATCTTTATACCGTTGAATCGATATTGTACCTTTGGCCACGATACGAAGTAGATATTGATTTATGTTCAAGCGATGCACGTCCATGATCGCTAGATAGTGATACGTGAATGAATTGTGCAATCTCTCTCACACGCATACATATCTCATTTCCTTGTGGGCATCGGAATCACACACGCGCACTTCGTGTATTTCTCTCCCTCCGTCAAGGTTAGTATTTGTCTTTCTACCCCATCCTACAAGTCTCTCGCACAGAAACACACACGCTCTCTCTGTCGGACACGCCCACCCCTTTAATTCCGCCCACCCACAACCACTATTGTCTCAAAGTATAATAATGTCTCTCACACATATGCCTAAGGTTAACTCAAGTCCCAGAACCATATGAATACATACAATGGGATTCCAACAGAGCACCTTTTGTTTTGAGATTTCTCTCTCTCTCTCTCTCTCTCTCTCTCTCTCTCTCTCTCTCTCACGCGCGCGCACACACACATTGTTTCTCGCTTCATATTTTCCGGCACTTGCATGCACACAATTTTGTTTATCCTCGTGATGCTTTAAGTATGCCTCACACAAATGCTATGTACCTATCCCTTAATATAGCTAGATATGGGTCACACAAACTCCTTCTCCCTACTAGCAAGATGCTCATGCATTGCACCGAACATCAAGATGCATTTGTATGAGTAGTTTATCTTGTGGGAGAAAATGATGAACGAGGGAATGCCTTATTTGCAAATGCGGAGAGGGGTGTGGGTATCTTTTTGCAAAATTTTCATGGTTTCCTTCCTATCTGTCGGGTATAAATCGGATGGCCTATATTGCAGGATGGCAGGAACACCATCATCACCAACTCTGTTTTTTTATAAGAGTAGGGATATGTAAGTGTCACTGCCCCCCCCCCCCGACAC
>LR738712.1:182751100-182795556 GCA_902687465.1 Secale cereale | reverse complement strand
CTCAGTTGGTGATGGTGGTGTGTGTGCCATCCGTCATTTTTGACCATGAGATCTGCATCTAACGGTTGTGAGGTACGTTGTGGCATTTTTGCAATAATAGCCCACTTCTTTGCTCCAATTTGTAGAAAACCCCTTATTATCTTGAAAGCAACCACATGCCTCCCTCACCTCATCAAAGCAGCCTGAGAAATATATGTATACTCCTATAAAAGACTCAGTTGGTGATGGTGGTGTGTCTGCCATCCGTCGTTTCTGACCATTAGATCTGCATCTAACGGCTGTGAGGTAAGTTGTGGCAGTTTTGCAACAATAGCCCACTTCTCTGCTCCAATTTGCAAAAAAAAAACCTTATTATCTTGAAAGCAACCACATCCCTCCCTCACCTCATCAAATCAACCTAAGAAATATATTTTGAGTGAAAAGTACTCCCTCCATTCCTAAATATTTGTCTTTCTAGAGATTTCAGTATGTGACTACATACGGAGCAAAATGAGTGAATCTACACTTCAAAATATGTCTATATAATCCGTATGTGATAGTCCATTCAAAATCTCTAAAAAGTCAAATATTTAGGAATGGAGGGAGTAATATATTAGGAGTATATCAAAACAAGAGTGATTTCTTTCAAGTTTGTGAAAGGAAAAGGCACAGGCACATTGGATCCGTCGCAACGCACAGGCACATTGCTAGTAAAAGGAAAAGGCCTGCCGCGTTCGCGTCGCACTCCCCCCCACACACGCCCGGGAATCGGGAGTACTCCACGGCCCGTCCGGCAGGACACATAGCTTAGGGAAGGCGTGTTGCCTAGCATTTTCACTTTCATGTGGGGCCGCCGTTGAGCAAACCGACTATTGGCAAACTGCACCCCGCCCGCCGCCGGGTTGGAAAACATAAACGAGGGGAAGATCTAGCTATAGCATGGAAGCCAAGAAATTTGGTGTCAGATGGGGCTCGTTGATAGAGTAGGAGCATTCCGTACTACTCTACTCCTACTAGTACGACTATACAACTAGTACTACCACTATACAACTAGTAGGTACGTGCACGGCACATCATCGTAGGAACAAAAAACGGGAAGATCTTGTTTTGGGTGATTTATCTTTTTTCTGTCAACGTAGTATGAATAATATGATGTGGGGGGCACCCATGAAGCTTATGTGGCTTGGTTGCATGGCTACGAAAGGTTAGAGAAAAATAAATAGATAATGTGTTTAGAGTGCACTCCACTAAACATATATACTTTGGATCCATTGCAAGGGGCCGACACATCTATAACTATACCCCCTATATAGTGTGTGAATAACTTTGAAAGTTGGTCATTGGATGAAGCCAATCCGATGGTACAAAGATGGCAAATCCGAGCACTACTGGCCGTTGGATATCATCTGTACATTCCACCAGATTCTGCCACATGTAGAATCTAGAAGACTCTACATGTAGAAGCATAATGCACAAACCACCAGAATCTCATGCGTGCAATGCACGTGTACCTTACCAGTACATACTATTTGGTAGTAGTAAGAAACAAATTCCGGGTTTGGCACGAGCTCGTACTGCGGAGCACCACAAGGCCTGCCGCAGGAGTTACATTTCCCTCTCGGGGCCCACGGGATCGAACTTCAGTGGCTTAGTGCCCGGCCTATGAGTCAATGACATGCGGACCTTAAATGCGGCTGGCCCACATGTCATTCTCATGGTGGTGGTGTGGTTCGCGACTCACTAGTTCGAGATGAACCGGCCGGTGGTGGCGTGGCCGTGGCGAGGGTGCCACAGCTGGGCGTCAGGGCGTTACGAGGCGTAGATGGACACACCAGCGGGTACTACCTGTAGTACAGAAGTACTCCAGCTGAGGATTGATGCCCGAGATGAAATGTGTCACAGCCGCTGGATGAATATTCGATGGTGCGGTATTTGTGGTGTCATGGGTCCGTGCGGCGTCGTGGGAATCGCGTGTGGCTGTGGTAGAAACTTGATGCTCACCGCATTTAAGGTGGCCCACATGTCATGCACACAAAGGCAGAGGGGCGGTGCTGCCGAGAGGGTTGAGGCGCACGTCGGGGGACGTGGTGCCGTGGGTTGGAGCGGCGTCGTGGGAATCGCGAGTGGCAGTGGATGACACATGCATTGCATACCGATCACTTGAAGGATTAGTAGAGAAAGCTAGGCGGATAAATAGTTCCTTATAGTCAAGCGGACCCACTCTACTACTTGTTCCAAAGACATGCACACCATCGAAATAGTCCATCTATATCAATATACATAGAGTGGGGATAATTTTTTTACAAGAGAGGAAATAGTTCATCCATCCATAATGCCCTGCTACTGGTGCAACATCTTCTTCTTCTTCTTCCTCTTCTTCTTCTTCTCATTTTCTATGGGAGACGGCTTCACAACAAGCTCTCTGGACCTTGCAGCTATCTCGAAACTCACACGAGCATCGAAGGCAGCATATCTTACCTACTCGTACGTCAAGGGATAATTCTCCCATCCAAACGACCTTAATGCCAACGTCTCGTCACCCTTCTGAAGATTTGTTCCTAGCACAAAATTTGCTACGTCAAATAGGGATGGTGTCGGTTTATCACAATCTTCAACAGGAATTTTTATTCTGGTTTGTAGGTCAGCGATGCTATTCAAATCAAGGTTGTACAGCTCCAACTTCTGTTTGTCCCGTGCGATGGCTGCCCCACAGAAGTATATGTCCTCCCGAGACAAGAAATCGTGATGCTCACCTGGTATGGAGGGCGCGCGTATGATGTGGTACACCAAAATATCATCTTCGAGGAACAGGTGAAGGACGGCGGCGCGTTGGATCTTACCAGTGGCACGCTCCGTGTACTCTGCGTCGAGACCGATGACATTCATCTCCACCTTTTGGAGGGAGTTGGATACATTGTTGATCCACTTCCGAACAACCCTTGGGTGGTCGGTGACTGTGGCAACTATGCTCAACGAGCCTTTGACAAGGACATGTTGGACGCTAAAAACCTGCATCTCGATCTCTTTCGCCATTTGGAACTGCTGGACCGGAGGGCTATGGTATGGACAATTAGGATTAGATGGCTAGTCTAACTGAAGAAGATGATTATTTATAGGGGCTTCGGAATTACTCTAGGAGGATGTGAAGAGGTTAAAACAATGTGAATGAAGTGTGGTTTGGATGCAAATGAAGATCAATGAGTAGTGAAGAAGCTGAGGAAAATCGGTTCCCGATGGAGAAGTAAATGGTAGAAGTGGCCCGCAAGCAGTTGATTAGACGACTAGGTAGACTAAATGAAAAGGCTACGCGGGTAGGCTGAGGAGTGGGGCCTGTCCCTGTACGTGCCCATCCTTCCAGCGCTACATCTGCCACTGGCTAGTTGAGGTCACTTGATGGTCAAAATACTATTATTTATCCGGTCCTCAGAGTGAAGTGACAAGACCCTGTGCCCGAGGTGACACCAGTCCAGGCGGCGTGTCTGGGTTACCAAAGTCAGCCTCACCTTGTGCACTATGCAGTTTCTGTCACCGCCGCTGTATAGCATGCCTCGCCTCGTCTCCCTCTCCCCTAGCACCACTCCATCTCCATCTCCATCTCGCCAGAGATCCTGAGGTCACTCTTCATTATCTCACTGTGCCCTTGCATACCCTCGTCTCGCTCGCCTCCCCCAGTACCACTATTCCCTCGCTAGCCGCTCCAGCACCGACAACCTTCTCCCCCGTAAATCAAGCCCCCCAAAACCACACCTTCCAAACTCCACCATGGCCGAACGCGAACCGCGCAGGATCCATATGAGTCGCAATTGGAGCAATCTCCCCAGTGACGTCCTCGACCTCTGTTGTTCGTGTATGGATATGTTGAGCGCCCTGCGGTTGGCTGCATGCTCGAGGGGCATGCACACGGCCATCATCGAAGCGAGACCAAAGCTTTTCAATACACCCTGCTTGCTGCTATCTGGTCTTGCGAGATTGGCTCACCATGATATGGTGGCGTACGTGATGCCCCTCGACTTCAATCCGATCTCCATTAGCCGAAACTTCTTTGCAGGTATGTAGTGGGTCGCCGTACATCATTTTCCTCGACTTCTATCCGATCACCATCGCCCGAAACTTCTTGGCAGGTATGTACTGGGTCGGCATGAACTCCCATTGGATGGCTGCCTTCAAAGAAGACGGTAATAAGTTGGTGCTCGTGAACTTCCAGAACTCCCATGAGATTATCCTTCCTCCGTTGGATTATATAGAGTTTTACCATCGCGGTCCTAGTCATCTAGATTACCACGTCAATTGGACGGACCTTGTTTTGCAGAAGATTGTAATCTGCCAAGTGCCCACACGACATGCGAATTACGCAAACTTCAAGCTAATTTCGTTGTTCGACCGTGGACTCGCCTATATTTACGCCGGTGCCTTCTTTAGCTGGAGACAACTCAGCTCACAGTGGATCATCGTCAAAGCTGATACACACTTCTGTGATGCTATTGAACACAATGGCATCATCTACGCGATCGACAAAGTAGATGGCACAACGTATTGCTGGGACGGCGCGTGTAAGTTGTGTCCGTCTCATGTTAACGATGAAGCCATGACACTGTTTAAACTTTTTGTGATGATTAGCATATCCCTGTTTGAGCAGAATTTGAGTAGAACTATGGCAACGTATTAGGGACGCCGTAAATCAGCTATATTTGGAATGAGTTAATTCATGCGATTGTGATCATGTCATTACAGCCAATTTGTACCCCTGAATAATCAAACGGTTAGGAATATATGGATATTCTCCTTATTTTACAGTAATCTATATACTACTACTACTAAATATGAGTGTGTATCAATGGCCATGTTAGTTTCCTCATTTTCATGATGTAGAAACATGCACCACACTGTTGGTTTCATCTAATCATACATTAGGGAAGTAAATGTGCATATGGAGAACTCTATATTTGGAAGTAGTGAAATCATGTAATGCTTACCATGTGTACATACCTATATTCGTCCTTCAGCAAACAATGGCTAGAATAATATCCTCACGGAAATTTTGCCCACAGAACATGAGTATATAACAATGCATGGTCTGTTAGTTACCTTGAAGAATATGTTTGCGAGGACAGAACATGATTCCATAACGTGCATGACATGGTAGTTTCCTGTGAGGAATCGATTGCGAGATAACATGAGTATAACAATGCATGGCACTTCTATATTTTCGAACCCAATATACATTTCCCTGTATTTTTCTCCCAGTTCCAACAGGGACATATCAATGCTGTTTCTTGCATTATCCTACTCATACACTGAACAATGCTGATCTTAAATTAACAATGCCTGTCCTTTTTGATATGATGCAGCGTCCCTACAGTTACTGCCCTTTGTAATCACACCACCTTTGCCGAAAACAGGGAAGCACAACTGGTTCCTCGCTCGATCAGACGACGGAAAAAGATTGATGATCATTCGGACACATGAGCCGGAAAAGTTATATTGCAAAACCCCCACTGTATACAAGCACCATGAAATATGTGAGTATCTGGACAGTGGCTGTTACGTCTATGAGCAGGATACCAACTTGTTGGGGCCTTCAGGATTTTTTAGTTGGAGGCGGGTAAACAGCCTTGGTTCACACTCTCTGTTTCTCGGACTCAATTATCCCATTAACCAGGAGATCACCGTTGGAAAGGACCTTGATGGCAGAGAGGCTCTGTTTAATATGGAAAACTGTGTCTACACGGCGAGCCCTAAGAGTTCGGGAGCAAACTCCCCTGATTGTCAACGATACAGCCTGCAGCCAAAAGAAGGTGAGAATGACAAAGGCATCCGGATTAACTTTGATCCTTGGATGTCTCAATTACAACAGGCAGTGATGTGGTTCAAACCTTCAGGTTAATAGGTAATTGGGCTGTTGCGTCGAAAGGGTGTAGTATTGGTGTCTCCGGATCATTAGTCGCCGAAGCGGGGCTGCAAATTATGATGGTGTTGGATCATCTCTTCGAATGACTTTGTTGTCTTTGCTGCTTGTTCTGGATGGGTAGTTCTTTCTTTTGTTATGCATATTCCTTGTCATTTGGTCATCCTCGTCTATGTCACTCTTACTATGTAATAGTTGGCTCTATTTAGAATGTCATTCTCGTCGGGGTCACGAGAGTCTGAGCGCTGCAGATGGGTGCGTTTTGGTGGTGTAGCAGGACTTCTTATGAACTACCATGTCTTGCTATTTATGTCAGTAGTAGTCACTAGTCAGTGTTTGAATGTTGTATATATCGTTGTTTCGAACTGTTTATTGTCTCAAACTACTGGTGGGCTAAATTAGGGCATCACCATTCTCCAGTGTTGAGAGTGTATCTCCTTTTTTCAAGTTATATAATTTGAGCTCAGTGTCTTTTCGATGATGTACACTTGTTTGGGCCAGTGAGGTGTCGTTGAATATAGGCCGAGTGGTAACGCAATGCCAAACAGGTCAATTATGACTCTCAAGCCGGGCTCTCAAAAGATCCTCAAAAAAAGGCCGGGCTCTCCAAAAAAGATTGAATAAGGAGTCTTAGGCCGACATGTGGGCGCCACCGGTGTTTTTGTGCGCTTGCGCGTAGAGAGCATATTGGCGCGTGTTCGAAATTCAAGCTACCTTTTCATCCCCAATCTCCCGCCCCTCCCCCACCTCTGGAATCTCGATTCCTACTCCAGTTCCCCCAAATCCCCCTCCTGTACTCCTTGTACTCAAGCTCACTATCATGTCGCCGGTCAACGCGGATCTCCGAGCCGGAGATCCCGAGGTCCGTCCTGCCTTCGGTCGCTGTGTGCTGTCGCTCAATAGTGGCATGGCGGCGCTTGACGACCAGTTTGCCGGCAAAGTGCTGATGGTAACCATCAATGGCGACCGGCCTCCCGTCTCGCTCGACGACCTTGTCAAAGCTCTTGGCATTGCGCATGACATCCAAATAAGTGACTTGCTCATCGAAGTCTATCCGCCACCGGTTGATTTCTTCGTCAGGTTCTGGCAACTTTCGACTGCAGTCGTGTGTTCGAATCTTCCCGACGTTTGTTCTGCGATGGCGCGCTGGTGAGCTTTGATCGGTGGCACCCAGGATGGGGCTCGGTGCCCTCTGAGCTTGAGTTTTTAACAAAGCTTACCTTCCACGGCATGCCTCGACGTGCTTGGAACAACGAGTCCATGAATGAGCTTATCAATGACCTTGGAGGTAAGCTCATAAGTATGTTTATTCCTCCAGACAGCTGGGCTCTGACGGTTATGGCATGGTTGAAGAAGCCGTCCACCATACCGAAGGTGATTGGTGTTGAGATACCGGTGCAGGAACCGTGGTTGTACTATTTGTCGCCACCGAGGCTGCCGTGGACCACGTTAGGGATGTACATGTATCGAGTGTTCGTGCATGTCGAAGAAGTGGTCAATCCATCAATCGAAGTCCTGCCGCCGCCACTGGTGCCAGGGTCTGTCGACAACGTCCATTACAGGAGTCATCGTCAGACTTTCCCTGTGTTGCTCGGAACGATGGATGGCACAGGGCCTACTCCATCGCGCGATGGAGGCCATTGCTTCTTTGGGAGTGGAGGCAGGGCTGGCTGCCTGGATGTGCTCTAATTTGAGGTAACAACTGAATCTTGTCAGATACTAGTTAAATCTGAGCTATGGGTGTGAAGCACTGATCTGCCAGTACATTTGATTGTGACCTATTCTAATTTTGTACCTGAACTTTTTTTAGAAAGGGTTGTACGTCAACTTAATGTGCTAGCAGAACTTATTGTGCTGTCAGTCTGTTTTCTTTGCACAGCATTCAAGATATTTCCCTGTCATTGATAAAGACGATGAACCATTATGTACGAGTTCGTTGTTTCAACATAGCCCTACCCGTAGCGATCCACTGCTTCCATCCTGATTGTGCCTGCGTGAAATTTTTGTTTGCAAGTTCAGTGTGCTATGATGTTCTATATGATTGTGTCAACTATATAAGTTTTTACTGAGCATCAGCAATGCATATGGCTGAAAGATGTATTTACGAGAATCGACCGATGGGTCTCTCTCTCTCTCTCTCTCACACACACACACACACACACACACACAAGTGGGACCTGTTGAATTATTTCTTTGCTTGTGATAGCTTTTAATTAGGTTCCACTGTAATCTACTCCCTCTGTAAACTAATATAAGAGTGTTTAGAATACTAAAATAGTGATCTAAACACTCTTATATTAGTTTACAGAGGGAGTAACTTTTTTCTTATGTTATTAATTGAGCTCAGTGACTTTAAAAAGTTGTACAGAAGCGTTGTTTGGGCCTTTCCGGCATCGCTGAATGTGGGCTGAGTAGCCATGTTAGGTTGTACTGTACTACACATGCCTTTTTTTTCAACATCAGCAATGCAACTGGGCCGACAGTTGTACACAATATCCGGGTCAACTTGTTATTCTTCACCCCGCTGGGCTGCAAACTTTCCTAGGAATTATGCATTAGGCTTAACAAGAAAATGGACTTTAAGAAACAATAAATGGGATGTAATTATAATAACTGGGCAGTAACTATAAAAAATGCACCAAACACGTAATTAGTTTAAAAAATATATTATTTTCGGAATTTGAAAGTTTTAATTTCATTACTTATTACGCGCGCAATATTTCGTTGGATTTTAACGTAATACAACTTTATTTTGAAGTTATATTTAATCTAACTAGAAATTTCGGATAAAAATATTTCGGATCACATAAAAATGTGGGATTTTTTTGAATTCTGTTTTGAGAAGTTGGTTGAAATTATTAATCGTTGTCCTAGCTAGAAAATGGGCTGTACTTTTAACAAACTATAAATGGGCTGTAGTAAATTCCATTAGAATTAAAAAATGGGTTGTACATTCCTACAAATCGCAAATGGGCTATATGTTCTCTGCCACACACTTGTGGGCCTTCTAAGTTGACGCGTCCCCTAAAAAGAACTAAGTTGACGCGTATGCTAGGCTTTGTCAACAACACACGGTTCTGGCAGCTGTGGCCGTTGGATGTCCATCCAACGGATGTCGTGCTTCTTCTTCAATCTCGGATATTCTTGCTTCAGCCGCCCAAAAAATGATTCCTCCCGCTGACATCTGGGGCGCACCGTTACGGAGGCTGACCTGTGGACCTACTAAGTTGACGCGTACCAAGGGCTTTGTCAACTTAGTCAATATAAACGATTCTAGCTGCAGTGACCGTACGATGTCCATCCAACGGCCGTAGTGCTTCTTCAACCTCTGGTATTCATCCTCCAGCCGCCCAAAGTAGCGTCGGTCGTGCCGCGTGCTCCTGCGTCTCGTGGCCGGCTGTGATGCCGCGGAGGCCTCACCGTCCCCTACTACTCCCACCGTTGGCCAGGCCATCCCTCTACTCACCCACACCCCCTCTTATTCTACGGCGACAGCAGCCTCACACCTCAGCGAACCAGTGAACCCTCGTACTCCTCTACGTGTGGGCATCCACTACCGCGTCTTCCCCGGCTCCGCGTCGTCCCCTTCCTAGGCCTCGCCGTCGTCCACCGCCTTGGTGCTCTCGGCGCGGCGTGGTCAATCTGGTCAATGTCTGACTTCCATCGGCAGAGTACTGTACGTGGAGAGGCTGACGGCTGGGTCCACGGCCACAACTCAGTTTTTGTGATTTGCCAAATAAGTCGCTTTGTCAGGCCTGTTGGGCTGCAAATCTTTCAAGACGAGGAGAGCTTCATTCGGCTGGCCGAGAAAATGGCCTATCAGTAATGAGAAATGGGCTGTACATTTTTAAAACACATCAAACCGGCAATTAGTTTCATTTTTTTCATTTCGAGATTTTAAATTGGATTGATTTTTATGTGTGGACAATTTGTTGGATTTTATATTGATATGCATTTATTTTTAAAATTAGTTTGAATGTGACTCGAAATTTCGGGATTAAAAACAGTTCGGACCGCACCGAAATATGCAAAATTTCGTATAATTTCTTAACCGTGGCCACAATATGGGCTGTAATGCTAACAAAAAGAATATGGGCTCCAAAAAAACCTTAAGAATTAGCAAATGGGCTGTAAATTATTAGAAATAATGGCAGATGGGTTGTATGACATTTTCCACAGATTTGAGGCCTTCCTAAAAAAAAGGTTGACGCACAAGCAGTGACTGTTGGATGTCCATCCAACGGCCGTCGTGCTTCTTCAATCTCTGCTCTTCCTGCTCCAGCCGCTCAAACATGCGCCGACGGGACTGCCTGCTCCCTCCTCCCTGCGGCCGGCTATGCTGCCGCGCAGGCCTCACCGCCCCACCGTACTCCCATCGCTGGCCTAGCCATCCCTCTACTCACCCACACCTACTGTTATTCTCCGGCGACGACAGACGAACCAGTAAACCCTCGTACAGTCGTACTCCCCTCCGTGTGGGAAACAACTGCCGAGTCTTCCCTACCTCTATGTCGTTCCCTTCCTAGGCCTCACCATCGTCCACCGCCCTGGTGCTCTTGGCGCGGCGTGGTCAATCTGATCAACGGCCGACTTCCATCGGAAGAGTACTGTACGTGGAGAGGCTGACAGCTGGGTCCACGGCAACCGCAAGGAAGTGCCTCCTTATTACGCGGAAAATAATTATACCTCCACCTAAAAACGGGGACCCACGAGACGGGCCACCGTATTTCGCGAAAAAAACGTTTCCCCCTAACTGCTGGGATCCGCCAGCTACATCTTCACACGCAAGGAAGTGCGTCCGGGCAAAAAAAAAAGATTCGGCCCCGTGACTGCTGGGACCCACCAGCCACATCTTCGCATGCAAGGAAGTGCGTCCGAAAAAAACGATTCGCCCCCCTGACTGCTAGGACCCACCAGCTACATCTTCGCACACAAGGAAGTGCCTGATAGTCGGGACCCACCTGGTCGAAGCGTACATAGCGTTGTCATTCTGGTCGCCAACGTGTACGTACATACTGGTCGATGTAGAGGCGCGCACGTGTCGTAGTAGAGGCACGCACGTAGCATGTACACGTACGTACAACGACAAATGTGCAAGAAATAAAATACATCCACGTTCATACATACGGGTTGGGTCTCGAACGCCTACTCGCGCATACGTACGGCCAGGGCTTGTGTACATGGCTAGGTCGGAACGGAGAAACATCGTCGCTGTTGTGTTCATGGGGAGCCAACCGGCTGGGTCGGAACGGATTGCGTCGTCGTGTTCATCAAGAGGGCTTGGACGGAATAGCCGATGGAAACGAGGCGTGGCGTACCGCAGAACGGAGGAAACAGCCTTGTGTTCGACCGGCCATGTTCGAAACGGGATCCCGTTCATCAGGAGGGGTCTGGCGTATCGCAAAACGGAGGAAACGGACCTCCTACGGTCGAAACGAGGGTCTTGTTGATTGGGACGGGTGTGGCGTACCGCAAAACGGAGGAAACAGACTTGTGTTGGAGCGCCACGGTCGAAACAGGGGTCCTGTTCATCGGGAGGGGTGTGGCGTACCGCAAAACGGGACTCCACAGGATACTGTTCATCACCACTGTCGACCCCCTCCAGCCTCCACGGGCTACTATTCATCCCCCGTCGACCTCCTCCAGCCTCCACCTGCGGCTGTTCAGCCTCCACCGCGCGCTCCTCCACCGGCTACTGTTCAACCAGCCCTCACCACGGGCTCCTGTTCAACCACCCCTCCACGGGCTACTGTTCATCCAGCCCTCCATCGTCTACTGTTCATGCAGCCCTCCACGGGGTCTTGTTCATGCAGCCCCAATCGGCTCGATCGAACGGGGTCCTATTCATGCAGAGGCGACACCATGGGGTCCTGTTCAGCTACCCCCACCGGGAACTGTTCATCCAATCCCCCCAGCAACGCTCACTATTCATGCAGAGGAAGCATCGATCGACTTCAGTTAGCAGCAGTAGCGAAGGAATCGCTCGATCGAGTTCAGTTAAGAGCCATCGGTCGATCGCTCGGGTTCAGTAACGCGTAGCCTGCAGTGCAGTCGCTTGGGTTCAGTTAGAGCCCAACGCCTCGCTCGGGTTCAGTTAGAGCCCAACGCCTCGCACCCACGTGCGTGCGTGTACGAGAGAAACACGCATCGCTCGGCCCCGACCACCCACCGTAACCGGGAACACCCCGGTATTTTCCTCGCCCTCGCTTCTACCACAGTTTTTTCCGTCATGGACGGCCCAAAGAAAGTCATGCAGCTACGTCTCCGACCCGCCCAGGACGAAAAGCCCATTTTCTGTCATGATTTTTTGTCATGATTTTTTGTCATAGAAGTAGGACCCCGCCACATCTGTGATGATACCGTGTTTTGTCACAATTATTGTCATAGAAGTGTCATAAGTATGACAGAAAAAAGTTTCGTTCCGACCAAAATGTCACGGATGTGTCGTTTTTTTTGTAGAGTGCGCTGCCGATTGTTTCCTTAGGGAGAGAGGTAAGCCAAGATACTTGATGTGGAAGATGCAACCGGACATCCCAGCTCCTAGCCCACCAAGCCATGCTTTGCTCTGCACATCTGAACGGTAGGGTAGCTGACTTTCTCATGTTAATTAGAAGGCCATAAGCTTCTCCAAACAATGTAAATATTGTCGTGCATGGTGTCAAATCCACTAGTTCCGGCCGTATGAAAAGTATCACATCATCTGCATAGATTGACAACCTTTGCTTCAATCCCACCGCAGCTAGAGTTTCCAAAACACCTCGCTCCATAGCTACCTCAAACAGTCGCTAAAGTGGTTCCATTGTGAGTCCATACAGCATAGGAGACAATGAGTCCTCTTAACACATTCCTTTGCAGTTATATGTGGTTTCGCCTAGCTTGCCATTCACCGTCACCTTGGTTATCGATGTTGCCAGAATTCCGCAGATCCAAGATCTCCACTTGTGACCAAAACCAAGATGTTGCATGACTTCCAACAGAATGTGCCATTGGAAAGAATCGAAGGCCTTTGAAATATCCAACTTGAGAAGAGCGGAAGGATTCCTCAACACATGCAACCGCCTCGCCATACAATATACTAGCATGAAATTGCCATGCAAGGGTCTACCTTTGACAAAAGTGCTCTGGTGGTGGCCCACAAGATTTGGAGGTTGCACGGCCAGCCGAGTTGAGAGAACCTTCTCAAAAAAATTGATGGCCCCATGCACAAGATTTATTGGTCGGAAATCTGATAACCCATAAGTGTAGGGGGTCGTTTGTAGCCTTTTTCGATAAGTAAGAGTGTCGAACCCAATGTGGAGCTAAAGGTAGAACAAATATTCCCTCAAGTTCTATTGACCATCGATACTACTCTACGCACACTTAACGTTTGTTTTATCTAAAATAGAAATAAAACTAGAAGTACTTAGCGGGAACTTGAAATAAATTGCAAGGCAATAAAAGTAGAGTAGTATCAAGCTTTTTGTATCACAAGAGAAGGATTTGTCCCTAGGCAGTCGATAACAAGTATCGGTAATCATTCTTGCAATTTTATATTGAGGGACAAGCACTAGCTAATACACTTTCCATACTTGGATCATATGCATTTATGATTGGAATGCTAGCAAGTATCCGCAACTAATAAAGATAATTAAGGTCGTGAAACCCAATCATAGAATTAAGTATCAAGTCCTCTTTACTCCCATACGCCATACCCCGCCTTACTCGGGTTTAAGCTTCTGTCACTCTAGCAACCCACAATAAGCGAACCATGAACATACTTCAACACCCTACAACGGGGGTCCCTCATGTTTGCGCCAGAACGGAGGGTACCATAGGACAACACCAAAATAAAATATACAATCATACCAACCAAGATCGCATGTGCCATAGGACAAAACAGATCAACTCAAACATCATACGATAGCCAAATATCATTGGGAAATAATATATGGATTTGAGCACCAAGTTTAAGTAGAGAATCACAGCAGGAATAGAGAGGTTACATCGCTGCATAGGGGGGAGAAAGTTGGTGTTGACGGTAGTAAGATTATTGATGTAGATCGCTGTCATGATCCTAGCCCCGGTGACACTTCGGCACCACCAGGAGAGAGGGGGAGAGAGCCCTGCTACCTCTTGAGCTTGCGTTGTTTTTCCCTTGAAGAGGAAAGGGTGATGCGGCACAGTAGCGTAAGTATTTCCCTCAGTGTTTGAGAACCAAGGTATCAATCCAGTAGGAGACTACACGCTAGTCCCTCATACCTACACACACAAATAAGAACCTTGCAACCAACGCGATAAAGGGGTTGTCAATACCTTCTCGACCGCTTCCAAAAGTAAGATCTGATAGAGATAATAAGATAAATATTTTTGGTATTTTTGTTATAGATTGAAAAGTAAAGATTGCAAAATAAAAGTAAAGTAAAGATAAATAGTTGATGGAAGATTGATATGATGGAAGATAGACCTCGAGGCCATAGGTTTCACTTGTGGCTTCTCTCAAGATAACAGATTTTTACGGTGGGTGAACAAATTATTGTCGAGCAATTGATAGAAAAGCACATAGTTATGAGAATATCTAGGCATGATCATTGTATATAGGCATCACATCCGTGACAAGTAGACTGAAACGATTCTGCATCTACTACTATTACTCCACACATCGACCGCTATCCAGCATGCATCTAGAGTAATAAGTTCATAAGAACAGAGTAACGCTTTAAGCAAGATGACATGATGTAGAGGGATAAACTAATGCAATATGATATAAACCCCATCTTTTTATCCTCGATGGCAACAATACAATAGGTGCCTTTCTGCCCCTACTGTAACTGGGAAAGGACACCGCAAGATTGAACCCAAAGCTAAGCACTTCTCCCATTACAAGAAAGATCAATCTAGTAGGCTAAACCAAACTGATAATTCGAAGAGACTTGCAAAGATATTTAAGTCATGCATAAAAGATTTCAGAGATGAATCAAATATTGTTCATAGATAATCTTGATCACAAACCCTCAATTCATCGGACCTTGACAAACGCACCACAAAAAGAATTACATCAAATATATCTCCAAGAGGATCGAGGAGAACTTTGTATTGAGATCCAAAGAGAGAGAAGAAGCCATCTAGCTAATAACTATGGACCCAAAAGTCTGTGGTAAACTACTCACAACTCATCGGAGAGGCTATAGTGTTGATGTAGAAGCCCTCCGTGATCGATTCCCCCTCCGGTGGAGCTCCGCAACATGCCCGAAGATGGGATCTCACGGGTACAGAAGGTTGCGGCGGTGGAATTAGGGTTTCGTGGTGCCCTCGGGTGTTTTTAGGGTACATGGATATATATAGGAGGAAGAAGCATGTCGGTGGAGCTACGGGGGGCCCACGAGGGTGGGGGTGCGCCTACCCCCCTGGGCACGCCCCGTGCCTTGTGGCCACCCTATGGCTTCCCTGGCATGTACTCCAAGTCTTCTGGGTTGTGTTTGTTCCAAAAACGACCCTCCCGAAGGTTTCTTTCCATTTGGACTCTGTTTGATATTCCTTTTCTGCGAAACACTGAAATAGGCAAAAAATTGCAAGTTGCACTGGGCCTTGGGTAAGTAGGTTAGTCCCAAAAACAATATAAAAGTGTATAATAAAGCCCATTAAACATCCAAAATAGATAATATAATATCATGGAACAATAAAAAATTATAGATACGTTGGAGACATATCAAGCATCTCCAAGCTTAATTCCTGCTCGTCCTCAAGTAGGTAAATGATAAAAACAGAATTTTTGATGTGGAATGCTACCCAACATAATTCTCAACGTAATTTTCTTTATGGTGGCATGAATGTTCAGATCTGAAAGATTCAAGACAAAAGTTTCATATTGACATAAGAATAATAAGACTTCAAGCATTCTGTAACACCCAAATTTTTTGATCTTGCTTAGGTAATAAAATTTTGACCAGGAATTGCAACTTTCCCTTCTCTGGGTTTTTCTTTGATTTTCAGAGCTTCTTTTCTATTGTTTTTGTGGAGTTTTGCCCTAGTGAAAGTTTGTGAGTATGTTGTTTGGACTTGATTGCCCTAAGCCAAGAAGAACATCCTTTCTAGTTATAGGATCATTTGCATTATTTTCTCCCTGAGCTTTATTTATTTTAAGTGTTTTCCTTCTGTTTTAGGGCCATGTTTGCACTACAACCCTTTGATGGAATTGTCCAAAAAGTCCACCAAAATTCAAGGATGTCATGTGAAGTCCCTACATCACTTCCATGCAAAAACCCTTGGGTACTCTTTGGAAAAATTGAGCAAAACATCCTCTTTTGCTCTCTGGTCCAGTTGGTCACTTCCTACTGCAGCCCTTTTCTAACTAGTTCCTTTGGCCTTGATCTTTTTCCCAACTTATAACCCACCTTGCAAAACCCTTTAGTCCAGAAGAGTGGACCCATTGGAAGATTTTTGGTTCATGTAACAATGCCATTTACCTTCTGCCCAGAACTGGAATCTTGCAAAACTTGCACTAACAAGTTTTTGCTTTTGATAAACTAACCTCACCACTCTCTTACCCATCCAAGTAGACACTGACCTGGAGAATTTGGCCACCCCAAGAGTTGCCTAGATGCCACTGGCATTTCGTCAAACACCCTGAGTGCATGACCAGTTTTGGCTTAGTTTTTGGTTTGTGTTATGAACTTGATCCCCTGACTAGACCAGCATGTCTCATGGTTTTACCCTAGCCTATAGCCCCACCCTGCCAACCCCCTTGTGGTTTGGAGCCCCCTAGCATGCCTTGGCATATTGCCGAGCATGTCACGTGCGTGCTCTGGGCGCGCCCAGGGCCCGCGTTTTGCACGTGCGTGTGCTCGGGTCGCCGCGTCGCGCCCCTGGCGCCAACCCGCCTGCAGAGCCGCGCCCGGCCTTATCCGCACACCAGAATATTCCAAGCCATCCCTGGGACTCCACAGCGCCGCCGTCAGAGCGCATTTGGCGGCACGCCGGCGATCACAGTGGATCTCTGCCATGGTCGGCACCGCCCAAGCCACACGCGCTCGCCAGCTGCCTCCGGGAGCAGCGCAAGCTCATCCGCAAGCTCGTCCGCAAGCGTTCGTCGCCGCCACGTCTCCTGCTGCTACAGAATGGCGGTCGCCGGCGATCTTATCCCCGGCCGCCACGGAACCGCCATTGCCCGCCTATATAAGGAGCCCCCGAGCTCGTCAGGCCCTCAAGCAACCTCCCACAGTCCCTCACTGATCCGCCCGTTGTAGTAGAAAGGCCAGAGGGGTCGTCTTCTTCCTCTCCGGCAACCACGGCCGCCGCCACTGTCTCGATCACTCCGGTGCCACCAGGGCCTCCCCCGCCCATCCAGCACCAACGTCGCCTTCCCCTGGACCTTGCAGAGCTGCTCGACCCCTCGAACGCGATCAAAACCCACCACAGCACAATCCCCCAATCCTGCCCGAAACTCCCTCCACTGCGGAGCTCGCCGCTGGCGACTTCTTCCGTCCCCGCCGGCCATGCGACCACCGGGAGGACCGCTTAGGAGTGACGGATCCATCCCCGGCCTCAAATGCCCCCGAGGAGCCTCCGTTCGCCGGTGACGATCACCGGAGTCCCGCCTCCGCTCTGGTAGAGGAAGAGGAGGGAGAGGCGACTGGTCAAACCTGACCAGCGGGCCCCATGGACCCATTGTGAGTGACACAACCCCATCTCCACGAGTTTTAAGTGGAGGCGTAAAACTCAGAGTACGTATTCCCTAGCCCGAAAGCGTATTCCCAGCAGAAACGTTTTCTTTTCTGTTTTAGTTTAAAAATCAGAGTTTGGCTGAACTTTGATTGGTTTTAACTTTTTCAATATAACTCCAATTGACTTGATTCTTTTTCTGCTGTTCCTCAAATTTGGTCTAGTTTATTTTCAAATTTATTTGGAAATTTTCCAGACAACTTTTTTGTGTTGTTGTGATTCTATGTATTAATTTCTTTTTCTTTCTATTAGGATTTTTGAAGAGGGAGAAAGCTTCCAAAAGTTTTGGAATGCGTTTATTCTTCCCTCTACTTGAAGGCAAGCTTTTTGAACCTTGATCTAAAGCATGTGATTACAGCGATATGGATGCATTCTTTCCTTTCATATGTGATGATATGATCCTACCCGTGAGTGCATGAGGTAGACCCCTTGCTGTGAATGTTTAATATGCACGATGGTATCCCCTCGTATGCGTCCCATGCCTAACGGAAGAAAGCCGTGGAAGTCGTGGTCTTGTGTAGACACGAGCTTGCCATTAGCTCCTCATTGAGACGGCGGAGTCCGGTATGGCTTGGTGGGGTATGACGGGCGGCGATTCTGACTGTGGTTATGGAATATAATGATTATGCTAATCATGCAAATGATGCTGAAACCTCCCGAGTCACCATAGATCGAGTCTTGTTCCAGTAACCCCCATACTCGTTTTCGTACTACCACTTGTCCCTACTACAGGTAGGGTATGGTTCAGTAAATTGTTGACCCCTGTTCTAGCACCCACCGTACAGAGAGGCCATGGTGGAAGATACCGGCTGCATCCGGTAGGCATGCCACCTGGTCCGGGGGCATGGGTGTTTCGGTTGAAGCCGAAGGGGGTAGCTTCCCCAGTTTGCACGCCTTATAAATTTGGTGATCCCATGCTAGTCGAGGTTGTAGCCTCCCCACTTAGAGTTTGACTTGACATGTGTCGTGGGTGATTCCAGACACCGGTAAGTTAAGCTGGTGTGTTCGGCCAGATGTGTCTTCAAATTAAAAGACCGTAGACGGAATTAGTCTAGAGGGACTAAAGGAATCCGTTATTCATGGGTAAATGGTACACCCTCTGCAAAGATTAAATCTATTCGAATAGCCGTGTCCCCGGGTTAGGACTACAGTCTGGGAAGGGTCAAGTGTCGGGCTTAGCGTCGGTCTTCGGAGGAGAAAACTGCTAAAACCAGAACCTTGTTTATGAAGTGTAGCATATGGTGACATTGATTATGATGAACTAACCCCTGTATTAGGTAAATTATTGAGTATCCCTGGGATGGTCCTACCTCCTGGATATTCATTGTCATCCATCTTTTCTTTATAAGCCCTTTATGTGGTGTCGCTCAGACGCCCGACTGTGGCATTTTGTTATTTACTTTTCTATAAGCCCTTTATGTGGTGTCGCTCAGACGCCCGACTGTGGCATTTTGTTATTTGCTTTTATTTATAAGCCCTTTATGTGGTGTCGCTCAGACGCCTGACTGTGGCACTTTGTTATTTACTTTTCTATAAGCCCTTTATGTGGTGTCGCTCAGACGCCCGACTGTGGCATTTTGTTATTTGCTTTTCTTTATAAGCCCTTTATGTGGTGTCGCTCAGACGCCCGACTGTGGCATAATCGTTTATTTATTTTACCTTCACTCCCTGACTGCATATGCATTCTTATACAAATGAACTGCTTGCATCATGGACTGTCATATCATAATTAACATCGTGATCATCGAATATTCTCGAGCATGATTATATTTCACCCATTGTTCATAATGGTTGCGAGTACATTCAAAGTACTCACTGGCTTGCCCCTGGCTATTGTCTTGGCCAGATGTCTTGCTTGGAAAGGAGCGTTGCGACGACTACCTGGAACCTGCGCAACGGTGATAGCAGCCTCCCGAAGATATGAGTTAACCTGGTCAGCTGTTCCCGTGGGAAATGGAGTCCCACAGACTCTGACGTGTCACAGACCGCTTCCGCCATCAGCCACTAGAAACCCTGTATTGTACTTAAAGGCCAGAATGGTCTTGTACTACATATTTCTACCTTTGCTTGGAAATTTCTGTATCAAGAGGTGCCTCATCAGCGAACAGTAATCCTGGGGCTGGTGAGCACAAGGACCAGTTTTGGGAATTTAATACCCCGAAAATCTGGTCCTGACAACCTTGGTATCAGAGCCAGGCTGACCGTTGGCTAATCATATCTTAGCCAGGTCAAAAACCTAGGTGAACCACCACACCAAACCATATCCTAACCCCGACCAAGCTTCTCGCGTAAGATACCCACATAGTGGACCGACACCTTTGGCAGTCGGTGCCCAACCTATCAGCCTAGCCTATCGATCACGCGCCAGTGACCGACACCTAAACAGTATTTTTTTTTCCCGCAAGCGTGCGAAGGAAGACCCTGTCCTTTCCTATAAATAGGGCACGCTAGCCCCAGAAACAGCACGACACATCCTCTACCTCAGACCAAGCTAAAATGCCAGGACCCATTGTACACAATGAGACCTCAGCAACCAACCTTGGAGGTTTTGTGACCGTGCTCGCAAACCTCACCCACCGTGCCTTTGCGTTAGAAGAGCCCCCAGAATATGTGGTGTACCAAGAATCCATGGGCGGTGAAAACCGTCAATTCTGGGCCACTGTACACATCTGCGGTAGGGGTCTGTCGCCAGAACGCCCCTACAGGTTCACCGGAAGGACAACTTCCTTTTAGCCGCAAGCTATCCAACTAGCTGCTCAAGAGGCTATAGTTCAACTCCGACACTTGTCGCTCATTCTACTACTACCCTAGCCGTAACGGGTATGGTAGGCCTCCCCGAGTTGCCAGCGGAGACCACGAGACAGATCCTGCATTATTGCATCTGGTGCGCTATGTAAGCATGCTAGAGGGACTTTTCGATCAAATCACCCTTGATCTGATCGCAGCTCGTGGAGAACTGCTTCGCCGAGCCCCGAGAAGAGGAGGAGACGAATCTGGCACAGAGAACCCAGTCGTGCTGTTCGAACAACCAATCGAGTCATTGAGGCCTGCCTCGGTCATTGACCAAAACGCCTTGGTGTCTCCAGAGGTGACGTGTCGCCTGTTTGGCGCACGCTCCAACGGGATCGTGGCCAACAATCCCCGAGAGGGACATCATCACTGCCCCGACCCTGCAGCCCCTCAGCCACTTCCAGCCAACGCAGATAGTGAAGCTCTTGGAGAAGCTTCAGCGTCCACAAGGCAAGGCTGCTTAGATATAACGAGGTTGATTAAATCACCCGAGTAGTACCAAGCCTTATCTTGCCCACACCGTGGTCATGTAACTTGTATGCCTATATGTATATACAGTTTACTTTTGCGCTCCTATCTCTATAGCATCCATGCACAGTTATGCCAGTGTACGAATGCCTATTTTTCAAGTGTGACTTCCAGGTACCTCACCGACACCCCTACAGTAAACACATCACTTTGCAAGACGTGAGTATCTGTAGCATTGACCCCGACCCCATATAGCGAAACCAACAATATAGATGCCCCTCATCATGATTCTATAAACCAGCCCGGTTGCTTTATAAAAGGCCACACCGTGACCTTACCAAGCATCCCTCACCTGGTGCACTGCTCTCACAGCCATTTCCATCCCCATGCCGATCCCTAGTATTTATCTGAGAACCCCAGATGCATCCCCCGGTAGTTTCGTGAAGATATTGTGGGATTTTACCTGCAGTACCATGAGTGCTACCCGTCCACCCCAGTATGAACTGCTCAAATCAAGGATCACACCATCCACCTCAAAATATTGGGCAGTAGTACACATCCCTCCCGCAAACCCAAACCAAGACCCCACCAAAGTTTCCTTCATGGGGAAATCCATGCCAACTCCTTAGATGGACATAGAGGCTGCCGCTTATGAAGCGCTTGCTCGCCTTCGATTCGCGGTGCCCTATGCCAGCGAGCGAGGATATTACTACTTTCCGAGCCGCGCAGCACCCGGATAAGCGGCATCTTTTCCTGGTGGGCGAATAGAGAGAGACCTAGCACTAGCCAACCTTACGCAGTACGTCATCACACAAGAGCGTTTGACCCAACGGATAATGGGTTATCTCCACAGCCTCGCCGATTTAAATCCTCGGATCGCCATCGGCCGACCACTGAGGCCCGGGCAGGAAAAACACATTCATCGACTGGTCAACCCGCTTCCACCGATAGAAGAAGAGTGCTCCCCAGCACCAGAGACTTTTTCACAGGACCCTGTCCATTTGCCATTTGTGTTTTAGATGTAACTACTATGATTTGTTATCCCCGCGATCTTTTCATGAGTTGTAAGCTATGTGTCGTGTCTTGTGTTAATTAATTTAAATATATGGGATAATTTCATTGTTGATAACTCTTGACTTAATTTATTTTTACGCTAAGTAAAAACCTGGAGTGAACTATTAATTGTTTTCTTTCCTGAGTTATTACAACATATCCCTCCGCATAACGTAGATATTTTTTTATTTACTCGCACAGCACCGCAACAGTAGAATTACAACTCCGGCCACTCCACACAGTACACTAGGTTGCTAATCCTCGTACGCCAGTTGCAGCTAATTGACCACCTCTCTAGCGCACCACAGTCTCTTGAGGAGAAACTCGTGGGAGTTTATTCAAGCACTAGTTGCCTATCGCGCACTAACCGCCGTTAGCACCTGACACCCACGCCTAATCCTCGTGATCGCCGCCGCCGCGAAGAGCTAGCACCCGAGCCGCAGCATTACAACGATCGTCGAGGATCATCGCACACAAAAGCACGGATACCCCCAGCAATGCCGCCAACCTCACGCACCCCAGGACCATGCACCAGTCCGGCATCACCTCCGCCATTAGAGCCTCGACCCGAGCTCCTGCAAACACAAACGGAGAGGGGTGAAGGGAGAAGAAGAAACAAAGCTAGGTGAGTAGAGGAAGAAGGAGCACCTCGGCCGTTTTATAGCTCGAGATCGGTGTACAGTGGGCGGAGTCCACCAGCGCCGCTCGTCGCCCGACCGCCGGTGTTCGGAGGCGAATCCGCGAGCAGTGCCGACAGCATGCTGGCCCGCGAGGTGAGTGCACGCTGCACCGGCAGCTAGCACACCGCGCACTACGGCGGTACGGCCTAGATGCCCTACGAGCTAGCCGTCGCCGGTGGAGAAAGCGCGGGAAAGCGCGCGGGAGGTAGGAGAAGAGAGAACCACAGGTAGAAGAAGAGACTGACAGTGGGCCCAGGGCCCACCTGTCAGCCAATGAGAGCACTGTGCTCTCGGGTGCAACCAGCGTATTTGAGAATTTAGAAATTTTTATTTCTAAATTTACTATAGCCCGGAGTAGAAAATATCTCGTTTTCCCACGACCATAGATTTTTCCACGCAGCGCCAGTATATCACCCTGCAGTATACCACCACTTATTGCCCATGCACTGTAGTGGCATTTATTTGCATTAGCAGAACGGTTAACTTTGGTAATATCTCTGTGTGGCTGTAGAAGATTATATAGCAACCCTTAGCAAATCTCGAGGACGAGATTTTTCTTAAGGGGGTGGTGTTGTAATACCCAATTTTTTTGATCTTGCTTAGGTAATAAAATTTTGACCAGGAATTGGAACTTTCCCTTCTCTGGGTTTTTCTTTGATTTTCAGAGCTTCTTTTCTGTTGTTTTTGTGGAGTTTTTCCCTAGTGAAAGTTTGTGAGTATGTTGTTTGGACTTGATTGCCCTAAGCCAAGAAGAACATCCTTTCTAGTTATAGGATCATTTGCATTATTTTCTCCCTGAGCTTTATTTATTTTAAGTGTTTTCCTTCTGTTTTAGGGCCCTGTTTGCACTACAACCCTTTGATGGAATTGTCCAAAAAGTCCACCAAAATTCAGGGATGTCAGGTGAAGTCCCTACATCACTTCCATGCAAAAACCCTTGGGTACTCTTTGGAAAAATTGAGCAAAACATCCTCTTTTGCTCTCTGGTCCAGTTGGTCACTTCCTACTGCAGCCCATTTCTAACTAGTTCCTTTGGCCTTGATCTTTTTCCCAACTTATAACCCACCTTGCAAAACCCTTTAGTCCAGAAGAGTGGACCCATTGGAAGATTTTTGGTTCATGTAACAATGCCATTTACCTTCTGCCTAGAACTGGAATCTTGCAAAACTTGCACTAACAAGTTTTTGCTTTTGATAAACTAACCTCACCACTCTCTTACCCATCCAATGAGACACTGATCTGGAGAATTTGGCCACCCCAAGAGTTGCCTAGATGCCACTGGCATTTTGTCAAACACCCTGAGTGCATGACCAGTTTTGGCTTAGTTTTTGGTTTGTGTTATGAACTTGATCCCCTGACTAGACCAGCATGTCTCATGGTTTTACCCTAGCCTATAGCCCCACCCTGCCAACCCCCTTGTGGTTTGGAGCCCCCTAGCATGCCTTGGCATATTGCCGAGCACGTCGCGTGCGTGCTCTGGGCGCGCCCAGAGCGCGTGTTTTACACGTGCGTGCGCTCGGGTCGCCGCGTCGCGCCCCTGGCCCCAACCCGCCTGCAGAGCCGCGCCCGGCCTTATCCGCACACCAGAATACTCCAAGCCGTCCCTAGGACTCCACAGCGCCGCCGTCAGAGCGCATTTGGCGGCACGCCGGCGATAACAGTGGATCTCTGCCATGGTCGGCACCGCCCAAGCCACACGCGCTCGCCAGCTGCCTCCTGGAGTAGTGCAAGCTCATCAGCAAGCTCGTCCTCAAGCATTCGTCGCTGCCACGTCTCCTGCTGCTAGAGAATGGCGGTCGCCGGCGATCTTATCCCCGGCCGCCGCAGAACCGCCATTGCCCGCCTATATAAGGAGCCCCCGAGCTCGTCAGGCCCTCAAGCAACCTCCCACACTCCCTCACTGATCCGCCCGTAGCAGTAGAAAGGCCAGAGGGGTCATCTTCTTCCTCTCCGGCAACCACGGCCGCCGCCACTATCTCGATCACTCCGGCACCACCAGGGCCTCCCCCGTCCATCCAGCACCACCGTCGCCTTCCCCTCGACCTTGCGGAGCTTCCCGACCCCTCGAACGCGATCAAAACCCACCACAGCATAATCCCCCAATCCTGCCCGAAACTCCCTCCGCCGCGGAGCTCGCCGCCGGCGACTCCTTCCGTCCACGTCGGCCAGGCGACCGCCGGGAGGACCGCTTAGGAGTGACGGATCCATCCCCGGCCTCAAATGCCCCCGAGGAGCCTCCGGTCGCCGGCGATGATCGCCGGAGTCCCGCCTCCGCTCGGGCAGAGGAAGAGGAGGGAGAGGCGACTGGTCAAACCTGACCAGTGGGCCCCATGGACCCACTGTCAGTGACACAGCCCCATCTCCACGCATTTTAAGTGGAGGAGTAAAACTCAGAGTACGTATTCCCTAGCCCGAAAGCGTATTCTCAGCTGAAACGTTTTCTTTTCTGTTTTAGTTTAAAAATCAGAGTTTGACTGAACTTTGACTGGCTTTAACTTTTTAAATATAACTCCAATTGACTTGATTCTTTTTCTGCTGTTCCTCAAATTTGGTCTAGTTTATTTTCAAATTTATTTGGAAATTTTCCAGACAACTTTTTTGTGTTGTTGTGATTCTATGTATTAATTTCTTTTTCTTTCTATTAGGATTTTTGAAGAGAGAGAAAGCTTCCAAAAGTTTTGGAATGCGTTTATCCTCCCCTCTACTTGAAGGCAAGCATTTTTGAACCTTGATCTAAAGCATGTGATTGCAGCGATATGGATGCATTCTTTCCTTTCATATGTGATGATATGATCCTACCCGTGGGTGCATGAGGTAGACCCCTTGTTGTGAATGTTTAATATGCACGACGGTATCCCCTCGTATGCGTCCCATACCTAACGGAAGAAAGCCGTGGAAGTCGTGGTCTTGTGTAGACACGAGCTTGCCATTAGCTCCTCGTTGAGACGGCGGAGTCCGGTATGGCTTGGTGGGGTATGACGGGCGGCGATTCCGGCTGTGGTTACGGAATATAATGATTATGCTAATCATGCAAATGATGCTGAAACCTCCTGAGTTGACCATAGATCGAGTCTTGTTCCAGTAACCCCCATACTCATTTTCGTACTACCACTTGTCCCTACTACAGGTAGGGTTCAGTTCAGTAAATTGTTGACCCCTGTTCTAGCACACACCATACAGAGAGGTCATGGTGGAAGATACCGGCTGCATCCGGTAGGCATGCCACCTGGTCCGGGGGCATGGGTGTTTTGGTTGAAGCCGAAGGGGGTAGCTTCCCCAGTTTGTGCGCATTATAAATTTGGTGATCCCATGCTAGTCGAGGTTGTAGCCTTCCCACTTAGAGTTTGGCTTAACAGGTGTCGTGGGTGATTCCAGACACCGGTAAGTTAAGCTGGTGTGTGCGGCTAGATGTGTCTTCAAATTAAAAGACCGTAGACGGAATTAGTCCAGAGGGACTAAAGGAATCCGTTATTCGTGAGTAAATAGTACACCCTCTACAGAGATTAAATCTATTCGAATAGCCGCGTCCCTGGGTTAGGACTACAGTCTGGGAAGGGTCAAGTGTCGGTCTTAGCGTCGATCTTCGGAGGAGAAAACTGCTAAAACCAGAACCTTGTTTATGATGTGTAGCATATGGTGACATTGATTATCATGAACTAACCCCTGTATTAGGTAAATTATTGAGTATCCCTGGGATGGTCCTACCTCCTGGATATTCACTGTCATTCATCTTTTCTTTATAAGCCCTTTATGTGGTGTCGCTCAGACGCCCGACTGTGGCATTTTTTTATTTAGTTTTCTATAAGCCCTTTATGTGGTGTCGCTCAGACGCCCGACTGTGGCATTTTGTTATTTTCTTTTCTTTATAAGCCCTTTATGTGGTGTCGCTCAGACGCCCGACTGTGGCATTTTGTTTTTTACTTTTCTATAAGCCCTTTATGTGGTGTCGCTCAGACGCCCGACTGTGGCATTTTGTTATTTGCTTTTCTTTATAAGCCCTTTATGTGGTGTCGCTCAGACGCCCGACTGTGGCATAATCGTTTATTTATTTTACCTTCACTCCCTGACTGCATATGCATTTTTATACAAATGAACTGCTTGCATCATGGACTATCATATCATAATTAACATCGTGATCATCGAATATTCTCGAGCATGATTATATTTCACCCATTGTTCATAATGGTTGCGAGTACATTCAAAGTACTCACTGGCTTGCCCCTGGCTATTGTCTTGGCCAGATGTCTTGCTTGGAAAGGAGCATTGCGACGACTACCCGGAACCTGCGCAATGGTGATAGCAGCCTCGCGAAGATAGGAGTTAACCTAGTCAGCTGTTTCCGTGGGAAATGGAGTCCCACAAACGCCGATGTGTCACAGACCGCTTCCACCATCAGCCACTAGAAACCCTGTATTGTACTTAAAGGCCAGAATGGTCTTGTACTACTTATTTGTACCTTTGCTTGGAAATTTCTGTATCAAGAGGTGCCTCATCAGCTAACAGTAATCCTGGGGCTAGTGAGCACAAGGACCAGCTTTGGGAATTTAATACCGCGAAAATCTGGTCCTGACACATACTAACAAAGCAATTATGTCTTCTCAAAATAACATGGCCAAAGAAAGTTTATCCCTACAAAATCATATAGTTTGGCTATGCTCCATCTTTGTCACACGAAATACTCAAATCATGCACAACCCCGATTTCAGCCAAGCAATTGTTTCATACTTAAAAAATTTCAAACTTTTTCAACTTTCACGCAATACATGACCGTGAGCCATGGATATAGCACTATAGGTGGAATAAAGTGGTGGTTGTGGAGAAGACAAAAGAGGAAGATGGTCTCACATCAACTAGGTGTATCAATGGGCTATGGAGATGCCCATCAATAGATATCAATGTGAGTGAGTAGGGATTGCCATGTAACAGATGCACTAGAGCTATAAATGTATGAAAGCTCAACAAAAGAAACTAAGTGGGTGTGCATCCAACTTGCTTGCTCACGAGGACCTAGGGCATTTGAGGAATCCCATCGTTGGAATATACAAGCCAAGTTCTATAATGAAAATCCCCACTAGTAAATGAGAGTGACAAAACAAGAGACTCTCGATCATGAAGATCATGGTGCTAATTTGAAGCACAAGTGTGGAAAAAGATAGTAGCATTGTCCCTTTTTCTTTTTATTTTTTTATTTTTTCCTTTTTTTGGGCCTTTTTTTCTTTGGCCTTTCCTTTTTTTTATTTGGGACAATGCTCTAATAATGATGATCATCATACTTCTATTTATTTACAAGTCAAAGATTACAACTTGATATTAGAACAAAATATGACTCTATATGAATGCCTCCGGCGGTGTACCGGAATGTGCAATGAATCAAGAGTGACATGTATGAAAAATTATGTATGGTAGCCTTGCCACAAATACGATGTCAACTACATGATCATGCATGGCAATATGGCAATGATGAAGCGTGGCATAGTAAACGGAACAGTGGAAAGTTGCATGTTAATATATCTTGGAATGGCTATGGCGATCGTTGCAGAAAATCAAAAAATATTCCTACGTATCACCAAGATCCATCTATGGAGTTTACTACCAACGAGAGGGGAGTGCATCTTCATACCTTTGAAGATCGCGATGCGGAAGCGTTGCAAGAACACGGTCAGTGGAGTCGTACATGAAGCGATCTAGATCGCGGCCGAATCCGATCTAAGCACCGAGCAATGGTGCCTCCGCGTTCAACACACATGCAGCCCGGTGACATCTCCTGTGCCTTGATCCAGCAAGGAGAGAGGGAGAGGTTGGGGAAGACTCCGTCCAGCAGCAGCACGACGGCGTGGTGTTGATGGAGGAGCGTGGCAATCCAGCAAGGCTTCGCCAAGCACCGCGAGAGAGGAGGAGGAAGAGGGGTACGACTGCGCCAAGAGAGAAGGAGAGTCTCGTGTATGGCAGCCCCAAAACCCCCACTATATATAGGGGAAGGGGAGGGGCTGTGCCCCCATCTAGGGTTCCCCCCTAGGGGTGGCGGCGAGCCCTAGATGCATCTAGGGGGCGGCCAGAGGGGGAGAAAGGGGGGGCACACCCTAGGTGGGCCTTAGGCCCATCTGAGCCTAGGGTTTCCCCCCTCTCCCTTTCCCTGCGCCTTGGGCCTCTTGTGGGAGGCGCACCAGCCCACCTAGGGGCTGGTCCCTTCCCACACTTGGCCCACGCAGGCCTCCGAGGTTGGTGGCCCCTCCCAGTGGACCCCCGGATCCGTTCCGGTGGTCCCGGTACGTTACCGATAACGCCCAGAACAATTCTGGTGACCAAAACGTGACTTCCCATATATAAATCTTTACCTCCAGACCATTCCGGAACTTCTCGTGACGTCTAGTATCTTATCTAGGACTCCGAACAACATCCGGTAACCACATACATCTATTCCTTATAACCCTAGCGTCATCAAACCTTAAGTGTGTAGACCCTACGGGTTCGGGAATCATGCAAACATGACCGAGACATATCTCCGGCCAATAGCCAACAGCGGGATATGGATACCCATGTTGGCTCCCACATGTTCCACGACGATCTCATTGGATGAACCACAATGTCAAGGATTCAATCAATCCCGTATACGATTCCCTTTGTCTACCGGTATAGTACTTGCCCGAGATTCGATCGTCGGTAAACCGATACCTTGTTCAATCTCGCTATGGCAAGTCTCTTTACTCGTTCCGTAACACATCATCCCGTGACCAACCCCTTAGTCACATTGAGCTCATTACGATGATGTCTTACTGAGTGGGCCCAGAGATACCTCTCCGTCATACGGAGTGACAAATCCCAGTCTTGATTCGTGCCAACCCCACAGATACTTTCAGGGATACCCATAGTGTACCTTTATAGCCACCCAGTTACGTTGTGACATTTAGCACACCCAAAGTACTCCTACGGTATCCGGGAGTTGCACAATATCATGGTCTAAGGAACAGATACTTGACATTGGAAAAGCGTTAGCATATGAACTACACGATCTTGTGCTAGGCTTAGGATTGGGTCTTGTCCATCACATAATTCTCCTAATGATGTGATACCGTTATCAATGACATCCAATGTCCATGGTCAGGGAACCGTAACCACCTATTGATTAATGAGCTAGTTAACTAGAGGCTCACTAGGGACATATTGTGGTCTATGTATTCACACATGCATTACGATTTCCGGATAATACAATTATAGCATGAACACTAGACAATTATTATGAACAAGGAAATATAATAATAACCATTTTATTATTGCCTCTAGGGCATATTTCGATCAGTCTCCCACTTGCACTAGAGTCAGTAATCTAGTTACATTGTGATGAATCGAACACCCATAGAGTTCTGGTGTTGATCATGTTTTGCTCGTGGAAGAGGTTTAGTTAACGGATCTGCGACATTCAGATCTTTATGCACTTTACAAATATCTATGTCTCCATCTTGAATATAATTTCGGATGGAGTTGAAACGATGCTTGATGTGCTTGGTCTTCTTGTGAAACCTGGGCTCCATGGCAATGGCAATAGCTCCAGTGTTGTCATAGAAGAGAGTCATCGGGCCCGACGCGCTTGGAATAACTCCTAGGTCGGTGATGAACTCCTTCATCCAGACTCCTTTGTGCGCTGCTTCAGAAGCAGCTATGTACTCCGCTTCACATGCAGATCCCGCCACAATACTTTGCTTGCAACTGTACCAGCTGACTGCCCCACAATTCAAAATATACACGTATCCGGTTTGTGACTTAGAGTCATCCAGATCTGTGTCGAACCAAGCATCGACGTAACCCTTTACGATGAGCTCTTCGTCACCTCCATAAACGAGAAAACATATCCTTAGTCCTTTTTAGGTACTTTAGGATGTTCTTGACCCCTGTCCAGTGTTCCATACCGGGATCACTTTGGTACCTCCCCACCAAACTTATTCAAATATGCCTTTATGCTTTCCAAGAGTTCTACATCATTTCCCATCAGCAATATGTCATCCACATATAATATGAGAAATGCTACAGAGCTCCCACTCTCTTTCATGTAAATACAGGCTTCTCCATAAGTCTGTATGAACCCAAACACTTTGATCACCTCATCAAAGCGAATATTCCAACTCCGAGATGCTTGCACCAGCCCATAGATGGAGCGCTGGAGCTTGCATACCTTGTTAGCATTCTTAGGATCGACAAAACCTTCCGGCTGTACCATCTACAGTTCTTCCTTAAGAAAGCCATTAAGTAATGCCGTTTTGACGTCCATTTGCCATATCTCATAATCATAGAATGCGGCAATTGCTAACATGATTATTCAGCATCGCTACGAGAGAGAAAGTCTCATCGTAGTCAATCCCTTGAATTTGTCGATAACCTTTAGCGACAAGCTGAGCCTTATAGATGGTCGCATTTCCATCCGTGTCAGTCTTCTTCTTAAAGATCCATTTATTTTCTATGGCTCGCCGATCATCGGGCAAGTCAACCAAAGTCCACACTTTGTTATCCTACATGGATCCTATCTCGGATTTCATGGCTTAACGACATTTGTTGGAATCCGGGCCCGCCATCACATCTTCATAGTTCAAAGGTTCACCGTTGTCCAACAACATGATTTTCAGGACAGGGTTGCCGTACCACTCTAGTGTGGAACGTGTCCTCGTGGACCTACGAAGTTCAGCAGTAACTTGATCCCAAGCTTCATGATCATGATCATTATCTTCCTCTCTAGTCAGTGCAGGCACCACAAAAAGATCTTCCTGCGCTACGCTACTTTCCGGTTCGAGAGGGGTGACAATCACCTCATCGAGTTCCACTTTCCTCCCACTTACTTCTTTTGAGAGAAACTCTTTCTCCAGAAAGGATCAATTCTTGGAAACAAAGACCTTGCCTTCGGATCTGAGGTGGAAGGTATACCCAATAGTTTCCTTAGGGTACCCTATGAAGACGCATTTTTCCGATTTGGGTTCGAGCTTTTCAGGTTCAAGTTTCTTGACATAAGCATCACATCCCCAAACTTTTAGAAACAACAACTTCGGTTTCTTCCCAAACCATAGTTCATACGGTGTCGTCTCAACGGATTTAGATGGTGCCCTATTTAAAGTGAATGCGGCAGTCTCTAAAGCATAACCAAAAAATGATAGCGGTAAGTCAGTCAGAGACATCATAGATCGCACCATGTCAAATAGAGTACTATTACGACGTTCGGATACACCGTTACACTAATGTGTTCCAGGCGGTGTCAATTATGAAGCAATTCCACATTTCCTTAGGTGCGTGCCAAATTCGTGACTTAAATATTCTCCTCCACGATCTGATCGTAAGAACTTTATTTTTCTGTCACGTTGATTCTCAACCTCATTCTGAAATTCCTTAAACTTTGCAAAGGTCGCAGACTTGTGTTTCATCAAGTAGACATGCCCATATCTACTTAAGTCATCAGTGAGGGTGAGAACATAACAATAGCCACCACGAGCTTCAACACTCATTGGACCGCACACATCAATATGTATGATTTCCAATAAGTTGGTTGCTTGCTCCATTGTTCCGGAGAACGGAGTCTTGTTCATCTTGCCTAAGAGGCATGGTCCGCACGTGTCAAATGATTCATAATCAAGAGACTCCAAAAGTCCATCTGCATGGAGCTTCTTCATACGTTTGACACCAATATGACCAAGGCGGCAATGCCACAAGTATGTGGGACTATCATTATCAACCTTACATATTTTGGCATCCACACTATGAATATGTGTAACATCACGTTCGAGATTCATTAAGAATAAACCATTGACCAACGGGGCATGACCATAAAACATTTCTCTCATATAAATAGAACAACCATTATTCTCAGATTTAAATGAGTAGCCATCTCGCAATAAATGAGATCGAGATACAATGTTCATGCTCAACGCTGGTACTAAATAAAAATTATTGAGGTTTAACACTAACCCCGAAGGTAGATGCAGAGGTAGTGTGCCGACGGATATCACATCGACCTTGGAACCATGCCCGATGCGCATCGTCACCTCATCCTTCGCCAGTCTCCGCTTATTCCGTAGCTCCTGCTTTGAGTTACAAATGTGAGCTACAGCACCGGTATCAAATACCCAGGAGCTACTACGAACGCTGGTAAGGTACACATCAATAACATGTATATCACATATACCTTTGATGTTGCCGGCCTTATTATCTGCTAAGTATTTGGGGCCGTTCCGCTTCCAGTGACCCATTCCCTTGCAATAAAAGCACTCAGTCTCAGGCTTGGGTCCATTCTTTGGCTTCTTCCCGGCAACTGGCTTACCGAGCGCGGCAACTCCTTTGTCATCCTTCTTGAAGTTCTTCTTACCCTTACCTTTCTTGAACTTAGTGGTTTTATTCACCATCAACACTTGATGTTCCTTTTTGATCTCCACCTCCGCTGATTTCAGCATTGAATACACCTCGGGAATGGACTTCTCCAGCCCTTGCATATTGAAGTTCATCACAAAGCTCTTGTAGCTAGGTGGGAGCAACTGAAGGATTCTATCAACGACCGTGTCATCTGGGAGATTAACTCCCAACTGAGACAAGCGGTTGTGCAACCCAGACATTTTGAGTATATGTTCGCTGACAGAACTATTCTCGTCCATCTTACAACTGTAGAACTTGTCGGAGACTTCATATCTCTTGACTAGGGCATGAGCTTGGAAAACTATTTTCAGCTCTTGGAACATCTCATATGCTCTGTGTTGCTCAAAACACTTTTGGAGCCCCGATTCTAAGCTGTAAAGCATGCCGCACTGAACCAGGGAGTAATCATCACTACGTGACCGCCAGGCATTCATAACGTCTTGAGTTGCTGGGAAAACAGGTGCATCACCTAGCGGTGCTTCAAGGACATATGCTTTCTTGGCAGCTATGAGGATGATCCTCAAGTTAAGGACCCAATCCGTATAGTTGCTACCATCGTCTTTTAGCTTGATTTTCTCTAGGAACGCGTTGAAGTTGAGGGCAACATTAGCGTGGGCCATTTGATCTACAAGACATATTGTAAAGATTTTAGACTATGTTCATGACAATTAAGTTCATCTAAACAAATTTAATGAACTCACATTCAGATAGACATGTCTCTAGTCATCTAAGTGATACATTATCCGAATCGACTAGGCCGTGTTCGATCATCACGTGAGACGGACTAGTCATCAACGGTGAACATCCTGATGTTGATCGTATCTTCTATACGACTCATGTTCGACCTTTCGGTCTTCTGTGTTCCAAGGCCATGTCTGTACATGCTAGGCTCGTCTAGTCAACCCTAAGTGTATCTCATGTGTAAATCTGGCTTACACCCGTTGTATGCGAACGTTAGAACCTATCACACCCAATCATCACATGGTGCTTCGGAACAACGAACCTTAGCAACGGTGCATAGTTAGGGGGGACACAATTCTTGAAATTTTAGTGAGAGATCATCTTATTTACTACTGTCGTTCTAAGCAAATAAGATGTAAAACATGATAAACATCACATGCAATAAAATAGTGACATGATATGGCCAATATCATTTTGCTCCTTTCGATCTCCATCTTCGGGGCTCCATGATCATCATCGTCACCGGCATGACACCATGATCTCCATCATTATGATCTCCATCATCGTGTCTTCATGAAGTTGTCTCGCCAAACATTACTTCTACTACTATGGCTAACGGTTAGCAATAAATTAAAGTAATTACATGGCGTTTTCAATGACACGCAGGTCATACAATAAAATAAGACAACTCCTATGGCTCCTGCTGGTTGTCATACTCATCGACATGCAAGTCGTGATTCCTATTACAAGAACATGATCAATCTCATACATCACATATATATCATTAATCACATCCTTTTGGCCATATCACATCACACGGCACATGCTGCAAGAACAAGTTAGACGTCCTCTAATTGTTGTTGCATGTTTTTTTATGTGGCTGCTATAGGTTTCTAGCAAGAACGTTTCTTATCTATGTTAAAACCACAATGTGATATGCCAATTTTTATTTACCCTTCATAAGGACCCTTTTCATTGAATTCGATCCGACTAAAGTGGGAGAGATAGACACCCGCTAGCCACCTTATGCAACTAGTGCATGTCAGTCGGTGGAACCTGTCTCACGTAAGCGTACGTGTAAGGTCGGTCCGGGCCGCTTCATCCCATGATGCCCCCGAATCAAGATAAGACTAGTAGCGGCAAGTAAATTGACATGATCTACGCCCACAACAATCTTGTGTTCTACTCGTGCATAGTAACTACGCATAGACCTAGCTCATGATGCCACTGTTGGGGATCGTTGTAGAAAACCAAAAAAATTCCTTACGTATCACCAACATCCATCTATGGAGTTTACTAGCAACGAGAGGGGAGTGCATCTTCATACCTTTGAAGATCGCACTGCGGATGCGTTGCAAGAACGCGGTCGGTGGAGTCGTACACGAAGCGATTCAGATCGCGGCCGAATCCGATCTAAGCATCGAACAATGGTGCCTCTGCATTCAACACACGTGCAGCCCGGGACGTCTCCCGCGCCTTGATCCAGCAAGGAGAGAGGGGGAGGTTGGGGAAGACTCCGTCCAGCAGCAGCACGACGGTGTGGTGTTGATGGAGGAGCATGGCAATCCAGCAGGGCTTCGCCAAGCACCGCGGGAGAGGAGGAGGAAGAGGGGTAGGGCTGCGCCAAGAGAGAAGGAGAGTCTCGTGTATGGCAGCCCCAAAACCCCCACTATATATAGGGAAAGGGGAGGGGCTGTGCCCCCATCTAGGGTTCCCCCCCCTAGGGGTGGTGGCCAGCCTATAACGCCCCGGACACACCCGCCGGTGGTCATTACTCCTGGCGGGATCTAGACTGGCCTCACATATCAATACTAGTCTTTTCTGCGCACTTTGTCCTCACTCGTGCGCACCCGGGAGTAACTTCCCGATCGGTCACCCATCCTGAAACTACTCCAAGCTGAGCACGCTTAACTTTGGAGTTCTATCCGAATGGGCTCCCGGAAAAAAAGGAATTCCTTATTGATATGAGTAGTCTATCATCCCTAATAAGCCAGGCCATCACATACACCCTCACTCAGAGGAACCGACGTCCTCGTCGGGCCACAGGAACGTTCCCTCTTGGCACAACCGTCTGTGCTTCCAGGACAGCACATGTGCCATGCCGTGTGCCACGACGAGTCACAAACGTCATCCACAACATGACTGCAAACTGTCCGCAAACATCCGTGTAACCGCGAGGGTCGGCTCTCATACCAACTTGTAACGCCCCGGACACACCCGCCGGTGGTCATTACTCCTGGCGGGATCTAGACTGGCCTCACATATCAATACTAGTCTTTTCTGCGCACTTTGTCCTCACTCGTGCGCACCCGGGAGCAACTTCCCGGTCGGTCACCCATCCTGAAACTACTCGAAGCTGAGCACGCTTAACTTTGGAGTTCTATCCGAATGGCTCCCGGAAAAAAAGGAATTCCTTATTGATATGAGTAGTCTATCATCCCTAATAAGCCAGGCCATCACACAGCCCTAGATGCATCTAGGGGGAAGCCAGAGGGGGAGAGAGGGGGGTGCACCCAAGGTGGGCCTTAGGCCCATCTGAGCCTAGGGTATCCCCCTCTCCCTTTCCCCGCGCCTTGGGCCTCTTGTGGGAGGCGCACCAGCCTACCTAGGGGCTGGTCCCATCCCACACCTGGCCCACGCAGGCCTCCGGGGCTGGTGGCCCCTCCTGGTGGACCCCGGGAACCCTTCCGGTGGTCCCGGTACGTTACCGATAACGCCTAGAACAATTCCGGTGAACAAAACATGACTTCCCATATATAAATCTTTACCTCCAGACCATTCCGGAACTCCTCGTGACGTCCGGAACTCCTAACAACATTCGGTAAACACGTACATCTATTGATCAACGAGCTAGTTAACTTGTGGCTGATGGTTACGGTTTCCTGACAATGTACATTGGTTGTCATTGATAATGGGATCACATCATTAGGAGAATGATGTGATGGACAAGACCCAATCCTAAGCCAAGCACAAGATTGTGTAGTATGTATGCTAAAGCTTTTCCAATGTCAAGTATCTGTTCCTTAGACCTTGAGATTGTGCAACTCCCGGATATCGTAGGAGTACTTTGGGTGTGCCAAACGTCACAACGTAACTGGGTGGCTATAAAGGTACACTACGGGTATCCCCAAAAGTATCTGTTGGGTTGGCACGAATCGAGACTGGGATTTGTCACTCCATATGACGAAGAGGTATCTCTGGGCCCACTCGGTAAGACATCATCGTAATGAGCTCAATGTGACTAAGGGGTTGGTCACGGAATGATGTGTTACGAAACGAGTAAAGAGACTTGCCCTAACGAGATTGAACAAGGTATCGGTTTACCGACGATTGAGTCTCGGGCAAGTACTATACCGGTAGACAAAGGGAATGGTATACGAGATTTATTGAATCCTTGACATTGTGGTTCATCCGATGAGATCATCGTGGAACATGTGGGAGACAACATGGGTATCCAGATCCCGCTGTTGGTTATTGGTCGGAGATATGTCTCGGTCATGTCTGCATGATTCCCGAACCCGTAGGGTCTACACACTTAAGGTTCGATGACGCTAGGGATATAAGGAATATATGTACGTGGTTACCGAATGTTGTTATGAGTCCCGGACGTCACGGGGAGTTTTGGAATGGTCCAGAGGTAAAGATTTATATATGGGAAGTCACTTTTTGGTCACCGGAATTGTTCTGGACGTTATTGGTAACGTACCGGGACCACCGAAAGGGTTCCGGGGGTCCACCGGGAGGCGCCACCAGCCCCGCAGGCCTGCGTGGGCCAAGTGTGGGAATGGACCAGTCCCTAGGTGGGCTGGTGCGCCTCCCACAAGAGACCCAAGGCACAGGGAAAGGGAGAGGGGGGAAACCCTAGGCTCAGATGGACCTAAGGCCCACCTAGGGTGCGCCCCCCTCTCTCCCCATCTGGCCGCCCCCGTAGATGCATCTAGGGCTGGCCGCCACCCCTAGGGGGGAACCCTAGATGGGGGCGCAGCCCCTCCCCTTCCCCTATATATAGTGGGGGTTTTGGGGCTGCCATACACGAGACTCTCATTCTCTCTTGGCGCAGCCCTACCCCTCTTCCTCCTCCTCTCCCGCGGTGCTTGGCGAAGCCTTGCTGGATTGCCACGCTCCTCCATCAACACCACGCCGGCGTGCTGCTGCTGGACGGAGTCTTCCCCAACCTCTCCCTCTCTCCTTGCTGGATCAAGGCGCGGGAGATGTCACCGGGCTGCACGTGTGTTGAACGCGGAGGCACCGTTGTTCAGTGCTTAGATCGGATTCGGCCGCGATCTGAATCGCTTCGTGTACGACTCCACTGACCGTGTTCTTGCAACGCTTCCGCATCGCGATCTTCAAAGGTATGAAGATGCACTCCACTCTCGTTGCTAGTAAACTCCATAGATGGATCTTGGTGATACGTAGGATTTTTTTTTGATTTTCTGCAACGACCGCCAACAAAAGGCTCCTCTAGCTATGATAAGTCGCAATGCGGTAAGTTGAGTTCATATAGATTAAACGTATGCTGTCTAGGCTTGCATCATCCAAAAGCTCAGCCGTAGTAGGCAGCCACCGTAGAGGCCACTTCTTCTTGTCCTGAGTGTACCAACCCATTGTATCTCATGGAACGCATAATATTCTCCTGTTGCATGTAGCTAGCTTGCTAATGAAATAGTCTTGTGTTGTCGTCCCCCTCACGCAGCTATAACATCCGCGATTGTTGCCTTGCTATCGAACGCTCCAGTGAACAGAGGCCCAAAAGTTTGCGCTTCAAGCATTTCCTCATCTCTCATTCTACATTGGACAAGTTCCTTGACTCCATTGCAACATCCAATCATGTGATCACCTATAAGGCAATGGCAATCTGCAATTTCACATTCCCAATCCAATGGTCACTCCACTTCTGTAAACCCTTTGCCGTGGCCCTTAACTTATTGTGTCGCGTGTGGTAATCATTTGAGGCTGGCGGCGTCGAATCCCATGCCGTTTGCACCTTCTCCATGAAACCGCCTGCCTTGACCCAGAAAGCTTCAAAACGGAATCGTTTGTGGGTTTTGATCTCCACGTTCATATCCAACAAAAAAGGACAGTGGTCCTAGACCGACGTACCTAGAGCGGATAGAAAGCACGTTGGTAACGCGGCATCCCAATCATTAGAACCAAAGATGTCGTCGATCTTTTCCAATGTTGAATTCTACCGCTCATTAGACCACTTGTACCGACGTCCATTCAAGTACATCTCCTTCAACTCAAGTATATTTAGTTTAGCCCGAAATCTGCCCAACATCCTCTGGTTCATCAAGTCATTGCTCTTGTCCTATTGCTTCGCAATCATATTAAAATCCCCTGCCAAGAGCCAAGGGCCAACGTGCTACTCCCTTATGTCCACCAGTTCTTGCAAGAACTCCACTTCGTCCATGTCCTCATGAGGACCATAAACACAAGTTAGCCACCACTCCACCGCGCTTGGAGATTTCACAATAGCCGTGAGCGAGTTACTTTGGTAATGTGGGTTGGATAGCATGGAGGTCGTCTCATCCCAAGCTACCATGATGCCACCGCGCGTCCCTATAATTGGGACATAGAAGAACTTGGTAAATTTATTCCCAAGACACCGTTGTACAACTACTACCGAGATCTCTAGTAGCTTGGTCTCATGAAGGCAAACGATGCCAGGATTCGCCACTAGCACGACCTAGCGAACCGCATCTCTACGTGCCAAGCATTTAGCCCACGTACATTCCACATGATCATTCCCAAAGGTTGTGCATTTATAAAAAAAACCCTACATACTCCACGAATGCATGCGCCTAGGCCACGATGGCTTTGGCCTAGGGCATGTCCTGTAGTGGTGTGCCCGGCGACTCCCACCCAAAGAGGGCCATAACTGCTGCTATGTGAGCATCTGATAGTGGGTGAGAAAAGAGCTCCATGTACATGCCGAGTGCCTCATTGGAGATACCCTCCTCGTGTGCCAAACAGAGCTTGCGTATGAGAACCTAATGTTGTTAGTTGGCCCCATGTTTAGCTATCCTCGCACTTCTCCGAAGCGTGACATCCAGTCGCCTCTTCTTTCTGGGCTTGCACAATTGCACCCCAAGGTTACGTGACTCCAGCCGCGCTAAGATGGGCTCCAGTGATTTGCGCATGCTCTCGCATAGCCGCGCCACCTCCTCAGGCCCAGGTCCAGTAAGCATAGGTGTGCAAGGGGCAGGTTGGCCGCATGTGGCTCCACGCTCCCCGAGAGTCTCACCTGGAAAGTATCCCATGCATGCACTTGGCCTACGCATTCGTCCAAACTATCCCATGCATTGCCTCATCAATCGCCAGCCAATCGTCCATGGTGTCGATCTCCAGCTCCCCGTGGTCCACTTGTTGCTCCCCAGATGGCTGGATGGGGCCAGTCCCATTGTGATGTGCATGTGAATCATTGGATTCCTCTGCCGCTTCTGCTCCACAGGAGTTCCCAGCCAATGGGAAAACCTGCGACCCACCTACAACCATGCTCGCCCAATCCTGCATGCACCCAGGCCCTACCGGCAACTCCATCGAGCCAACCAAAATATTCAACTACAAAAAAATACACTTCCATGATGATACGTGTTTGTCACAGTAGGTCACGTTTTCTGTCATGCATGTACATCCATGACGATTTTATGACATAATCAAGATAGTCATACCTGTGTTATCGTAGAAGTGTTCCATGACATTACCAAAATTATCATCACGGAAGTGTCCACTTCCATGATGATAAATCGTGCGTCACAGAAGTGCTTTCGTCAAGGGTGACTGACACGTGGCATCCACCCTAACGGAACGCCGTTAAGCTATCGGGTCCGGTTTTGGATCCGATAACCCGTTAACAGCCCCGACCAATGGGGATTTTCCACGTGTAAAATCATCATTGGCTGTAGGAAACACATGTCGGCTCACCGTTGGGACAGATGTCATCCACTCATTGGACACAAAGCGCCTATGATACGTCGACACGTGGAACGGCCCAACATAGGCCCATTACTGTGAAAAGGCCGGCCCGTTTGACTTGGTCAAAAGGTGGCGGGCCGGCCCATGGTAAGCCTGTTAATGGCCTCTTGGCATGTAGCCCATTTACAGCCCGCTAACCCAGGGCCCTTTTACGGCCTATCCAAATTAGGCCCAGTAGCGTCATCTGGGCCGTCCAGTATAATTCCGTTCCATTTTAACATCCGGCCCATGTATGGCCCATGACGTCTTTCGGCCCATATGAGGCCCTTAGTAACCCTCAACCCATTAACGACCCGTGGTAAAACTGGCCCATATTGAACAATGCCGAACAGAGGCCCATTCCTGTGAAAAGGCCGACCTGTTTGACTTGGTCAAAAGGGGACGGGCCGGCCCATGGCAAGCCTGTTAACGGCATGCTCGCATATAGCCCATTTACAGCCCCCTAAACCAGGGTCCGTTTACAGCCTATTCGAATTAGGCCCAGTAGGGACGTCCAATATAGTTCCAGCCCGTTTTAACTTCTGGCCCATGTATGGCCCATGACGTCTTTCGGCCCATATGAGGTCCTTAGTAACCTTGGGCCCATTAACGGCCCATGATAAAACTGGCCCATATTGAATAGTGTTTCACTTTATACCCATTAACGACCCATTATTCCGTTGGGCCGTTCCCAGCCCATGTTATCTTTCGGCCTTCTCAGGGCCCATGTATTCTTGGGCTCATTTCCAGCATTCGTTTACTTTAGGCCCGTTACTGTCATTTTCTGCTTGTGGGCCAAATGCAGCCCGTGGTTATAGTCGGCCTGTTTGTGGCCCGTTAATACGTTGGCCCGTTTTCATAGCGTCATCATATACGGCTGATTAACGACGGCCCATTATGGTCGGCCCGTTATGGTCGGCCCGTTATGGTCGGCCCATGAACAGACGATTTCAACTCTAGCCCATTTACGACCATAATGTGGTCTGTTATTGGGCCATGTTTGGCCAACCGATCATACGGCCCGTAGAAGGCCCATTGTTTCTACGCCCTGTAGAAGGCCCGTTGTTTCTACGGCCCTTAGAAGGCCCATTGTTTCTACGACCCGTAAGAGACCCATGTTAACTATAGTAAATATGTAGCCCATGGTTAATGTGGCCTAGTTTTAAAAAAATAGGCTATTGCGGCCACTAGCAAACCGTGGAAAAAGAACTGCACTGACTACAAGAAAACAAATAAACAAGACAATAAGGAAATAAATAGGCAAGCAACTTACGCTAGGCTATCACGGCTATTACATATATTACATCCACTGGGCATCAAAGTTCGCCACCAGTGCAAATATAGGGAACAAAGCAGCATATAAACGCCGCAGCAAAACAAGTCCATAACTGAAACCACTTCAGAAGAGCTCAAGAAACAATATCCTGGGTACCCATAATGCTGGCAAGATGCTTAGCAAGCTTATTAACTTTCTCTTGTTTGGCGCTTAAATCCTCCAGCACTTGTTGTTGCACCAGAAAGTATGCATCTAAATTCTGCAGGGACTTTCTCAGTCCTTTGGCTTCCTGTCGCTTAACATCTGATCGATGTCTTTCAACTTGAAGTTGAGACTCAAGAAGCCGAACTGATTCAGGCAGCGAGTTTGAAGAGCTGGTGCCAGCAGTAGTAGCCAGTAACTCGAACACTACATCAAGACAGGACTTTGGGGTTGTCTTAGTGTCTTCAATATAGTTTTTATCAGCTTTCTTGGAGAACAACAGGGATGTCTCACTATCTTGAACCTGATCTGCATTACTTCCTTTACCATTGCATAACGGGGTACTCTTCTCCAATATTTTATCCGTGTTCTAAAGGAGAAACAAACAAACACATCACAGATTTACAATGTAGTGTATGAATCTCATTTTGGTAAACCAGTTCAGTAGTAAGGTGGACAAGATAACAGCATGAAACAAACATATATCTATGTAGTGTGGCCATTGTATGGTATATATCATTCTAGTTTATGGTGCCAAATCAAGATAGATACAGTTCGAATCATATCTATTTAAGACAAAGCAGCATAGAAAGAATATAAGTGTGGGAAACTACACAGCAATAACAACACTTGTAATGTGCATGGCATGAGAACAAAACTGTTTATTCAATTGAAACTGAAATCAAAATAGAGAAAATTACAACAGCAAACACTTTAAAGAACCAGGTTTAAAACATACCTGTTGTGCCATTGGAGTTTCAATTGCATCCTTCAAATTTGAAATTAGTTGGTATGAGTAAATACAGTGATGCAAGAGCAAAGTAGTATGAGCCATAGCTACAGAACCTGACCTGAGAACAATTCTTCTTCTGCTTTAAGCGTCGACTTGGGGTTCAGAGTGGTGGTCCTCATGCTTTGGACCCTACAGTTTCCTTACTAACTGCTCGTGTTTGGGTGCTGTGTGGTGGAGACGGTGTTGTGTCAACGGGAACTGGGTTACTATCTGTCGGGGTTGGGGTTAGAAGGGGTGTAGCTAGTTCTCTGTCCAACTAGGTAGGGGTACAATCTGTGTGAGTGTGGGTTATGCGTGGTGGGGCTGGTTCTTGGGCAAGTACAACCGTGGTTCTATCTCCATCGACAGGTAGCACGATCTTTTCTAAAGACCGTGTTTTTACTCCCACAAATACTGCCATCACCCCCTCCAATTGAAATGGCTGATAAACAAGAAAAGTAATTGAATGTACAGACATTGTAAGATAGACAGGTGCAATGGATAGTAGGGAAGAAAACAAGGCATGAAATAATTCACATTTATGTTGTCTAACCTAACAAAATAGCAGGACATAATTTCACATATATGATGGCTAATTAAACATGATAGCATGACACGATTTCACATGTATGATGGCTAACTAAACAGGATAGAATGACATACTTCAAAATATGATGACTATGTAAACAGGATGACATGATATAACTATGCGATGTGTCTATTAAAGTGGTTGGCATGCCATAAATCACAAACATGCCGTCGATGGAAACATGATGGCATGATATAATTCATGGATAGAATGACATAATTCAAAATATGATGACTATGTGAACAGGATGAGATGACATAACTATATTATGTCTTTAGAAAATGGGTTGGCATGCCATAATTTAGATACATGCTGTCTATGTAAACATCATGGCATGATACAATTCAAATATATGATTTATATACTAAGGAAGTGAGCAGAGGGCAATCGCATATATGTTGTGTCAACTAAGGAGATGGCATTCAATATCGTGTATATGATGTAAAAACTAAGCATTGCAATACAACATACGCATGATATGAGTAATATAACCCTGCCAAGTTTGAGCATACACCTGAGGGGGATAATAGGACTGGTCATCTGCCTCTGAATCCTCCTCTGAAGAGCTATCTGTAACCAGCAATATATCTGCTTCACCAGGTAGCATTGTCTGCTCTGAAGACCTTGTTTTCACTCCAGATTTCTCCATCACCAATTCAAATGGCGGATGCACAGGAAGAGCAGTTGAATAAAAAAACATTGTCGACAAAAGTAATGAGAAATACAAAAAAGGACGGCATGATATAATTCACATATATGACGCTTGGCTAAACAACATGGCATTGCGTAATTCAAATATATAATGCCTTGCAACAAGATAGCATTGCACAATTCACATATATAAAGTCTTGCAAAAATATGGCATTGCATAATTCACATATATGGTAATTAGACACTAAACAGGTGGCATTCACACAAATCCTGTCTAAACTAAGCAAATGACATAACAATGCAAGATACCATACGCACGATATGAGCAACCTAACCCTGCCAAGTTAGAGCATGCACCTCGGGGGGGGGGGGGGGGG
>LR738712.1:182694656-182750975 GCA_902687465.1 Secale cereale | reverse complement strand
GGGGGGGGGGTAGGACTGGTCATCTATCTCTGAATCCTCCTCTGAGGAGTTATCTTCCTCTTGATTACGATCCGAAATGGGTGGAGGGGGGCTGCCTTTGCGCTCACCATGGAGCGACGTCTGCATGAAATTTTATTGCCATGCAAGGCTCGTCTCTTTTGATCTACATGTTCTGTTCCATTGTGTACAATAACTGACATGCATAGGAATAAAACATAGTGAGATTATGTAAGGAGTGCATGCACAAATCCAGAGTGAAGGCAGCAAACTGTGGATATACCCAAAACCAATGGTAGCAGGCAGATAATAGCTTTAGTTAAAAAATACAGATAATGGCTCCTTTAATGTTTGTTTGCACGCAACATGAAACTCATAGTAGACACCCAATATGTACCCCAAAACCATTTAAAACTCAAGTTTTAGCATAAGTTTGGACCTGAGTCGGAGTCTAATAGGTGAACACGACGATAAAGTAGCATGTCATTATATTAAGCGATGCATAACGTAAGCAGACACGGAAGAGTGCGACCTCTCTTGCGGACTGATGACCCACAAGTGTAGGGGATCTATCATTGTCCTTTCGTTAAGTAAGAGTGTCGAACCCGACGAGGAGCAGAAGGAAATGATAGGCAGTTTTCAGTAAGGTATTTTCTGCAAGCACTGAAATTATAGGTAAGAGATAGTTTTGTGATAAGATAATTGGTAGCGAGTGACAAACGGTGTAAGTAAATAAGGTGCAGCAAGGTGGCCCAATCCTTTTTGTAGCAAAGGACAAGCCTGAAAAAACTCTTATATGAAGGAAAGCGCTCCCGAGGACACATGGGAATTATCGTCAAGCTAGTTTTCATCACGATCGTGTGATTCGCGTTCGGTACTTTGATAATTTGGTATGTGGGTGGACCGGTGCTTGGGTGCTGCCCTTACTTGGACAAGCCTCCCACTTATGATTAACCTCTAATGCAAGCATCCGCAACTACAAAATAAGTATTAAGGTAAACCTAACCATAGCCTGAAACATATGGATCCAAATCAGCCCCTTACGAAGCAACGCATAAACTAGGGTTTAAGCTTCTGTCACTCTAGCAACCCATCATCTACTTATTACTTCTCAATGCCTTACTATAGGCCCAAATAATGGTGAAGTGTCATGTAGTCGACGTTCACATGACACCACTAGAGGAGAGACAACATACATCTCATCAAAATATCGAACGAAGACCAAGCTCACATGACTACTAATAGCAAGACTTCTCCCATGTCCTCAGGAACAAAAGTAACTACTCACAAGACATAATATTGTTCATGATCAGAGGGGTATTAATATGCATAATGGATCTGAAAATATGATCTTCCACCAAATAAACCAACTAGCATCAACTACAAGGAGTAATCAACACTACTGGCAACCCATAGGTACCAATCTGAGGTTTGGGTACAAATATTGGATACAAGAGATGAACTAGGGTTCAAGAGGAGATGGTGCTGATGGCTTCTCGCCCCTCGTTGGTTACCCCAAGTGGAAGGTTGAGATGTAGCGTAGTGGCAAATTTCCCTTGGCAAAGGTACCAAGGATCGAATCCCGTGAGACTCCGAGGGTCGACAAGTAGGTGTCAACGGCGCCAGAAACTTAGCGGTTGACGGGACCTGCACACAGATACATATAACTTTGCTCCCAACGAGTACAGAGAGGTTGTCAATCCCTCCGGCCTTGTTCTTTACAAAGGATCAAACACAAGAGATAATAATGATAGCTGTGACTGCAACTAGGAAATAAAAATAGGAAGTAAATAGAAGGTGTGATCAGCGGTGGTAATATGGACCGGGGTCCCATGATGTTCACTAGTGATGTCTCTCTCCCAAAAGATGATAAAATAGAAAAGCGAGGTAAACAAATTACAGCTGGGCAATTGACAGGATTATGTGCGCAAACCAATGCTAACTATGCTGCAAAGAAAGGTAGAGGCTCAAAAGCATGGGCGGTACGCCAAGGCAAGTAGACCGAAATCCATCTGCATCTACTACTAATCATCCACCTTGAGATATCTATCCAGAACATCTCGCTGGTATTAAGTTTCAAATCCCACCCAATGTGTAAACTCAAAGCAACAGACAACTGCATTAAAATAACTTTGCATAAAGTAAACAATCCTTGCACCCGCAAGTACAAGCATCGTTGTTTTCTCCCTTGTGGCAACAACACATCCCCTAGACTCATGTTTCTGTCACTCAAGCTAGTCTTCAGGGGTCATGAACCCACAATCAAGCATAACGCTCCCTCTTGGAGTTACTACCTACTACTTGGCCAAAGCAATAAACAGCAACGGAGAACATGCAAGAATTACTCAAGAACAAAGATATAAAAGAGGTGAATCAAATATATTACTCAAACACAATCTGAACATAGTCTCATAATCCATCAAATCCCAGCAAACTCAGCAAAGCAACAGTAGAAAGATTACATATGTGCCTCGATCATGTAGGGCAGCTGACGAGGTCTAAACCATGAAGAGCAAAAGAGGGGAGGAGAACATCACATAGCTACTGATCATGGACCCATGGTCCAAGGTGGACTACTCACGACTCATCCGGGAAGCGTCCATGGTGGTGGAGAAGCTCCCGGTGGTGGTTCTCCCCTCCGGCAGGGTGCCGGGAAGAGTTCTCCTGATGCTCCCGATCTTGGAAGCGCTGCGGCGGCGGAACAGAGGCGAGATCGCGAAAAAGGGTTCTGTCCTCGAGGGTTTCGGGACGAGAGGGATATATATGCGAAGGTGGGCAGCCAGAGGCGGAGCAGGGGCCCCAGGCGCCCCCCTGGCGCGGCCAGGGGTGGGGCCGCGCCAGGTGGCCACCTGGGCCTCCCCTGGCTCCCCTCTGGCCCATCTTTGGTTCTTCGCGAAGCTTCCTGTACGCTGATTTTTCCTATATTTTTCCTGGAATTTTTGGAGCGCTTTTAATATGGGGGAAACCTGAAATAGAAAAACAGCAGAAAACAGGAACTGGCACTGTGGTGCACTGAGTTAATAGGTTAGTCCAAATATGATCAAAAGTGCATGGAAGTGCATCAATATCATAGCAATATCACACAAAAGAAGCATGGAGCAAGCATAAATTATAGATACGTTTTGGACGTATCAACATCCCCAAGCTTAATTCCTGCTCGTCCTCGAGTACGTAAATGATAACAAGCATAATTTCTGTGGTGACATGCTATCAACCATATAAGAACTTTTAAGTAAAGCAATCAAGGCATGTAATTCAATTCAAGTCATAACAAGCAAGAGTCTATATTAGCATTGTAACAAGCAACATAAGAACATAAAGGTGCAAGAGCTCTCGCTGTCCGTGACTCGAATGTCTCCAAATGGTGTTTGCGTGCAAGAAAAGGGATAGGGATATACGAGAGAGTAAAACATAGTTTTTGTATTGTTGATAACTTAATCTACTAAAGTTTCACACTTGGTCTTCTTTGGAATCTTATCTTGACTCATCCCCAGACCACTAGCCAGGTACAAGTCAAAATGATCCACTCCCTTTCGATATTTTGAGCACTCCTGCAATGGATGAGCGTAAGCAATAAAGTTGACACTTAGGATGGCAAAGAGAGAAAATGATGAAGGGGGAAGACAAAAAAAGGTGTGAAAGGCTCACATCAACGAGGACAATCATAGGCGAGAGAAAGCCAAATGATAGATATGATGTGAGGAGTAGGGATTGCCATGCAACGGATGCACATATGAGCTAAGGTAAGCTCTCCAATGGAACTAGTGGGGGTGCATCCAACTTGCTCGCTCAAGTAGACCTAGAGCTCTTTTGAGGAGGCTCATCATTGGAATATACAAGCCAAGTTCTATAGTGTGAAGGTCCCCACATAGCTATATGCATGAATGATAATCTCTATGGAGTACAAGGTATAAGATGGAGTACGAGTGTGGATCTCTCAAAAGGAATAGTAGTGTGCCCCCTTCTCTCTTTTTATTTCTTTTTCTCCTTTTTCTATTTTTTTATTTTTTTGTGGCCTCAATGGCTCTTTCTATTTAACTCTCATTTGTCCTCTTTGGGATCTTTTGATTTTGTCCTCTTTGGGATCTTTTCCTCACTTTAGGGGCAACACTCTATATATTACAAGAAGTATAGAAGATCTTTCACACTTTACAAAAGTACTCAACATAAAGAAGATGAAACTATCATGATGTATGCAAATGTATGCCTCTGCCAGTGTAGCAGGATATGCAATGATACTAGCGCGTCATGTAGCAATGATTAGGGCAAGGCCCAACTAGCATGCGGCTCATCGATCAAGCAAAAGCATGTATGACATGAAGATCAAGTCATGAGAAGATGGATGTTGCATGGCAATGTATCTCGGAAAGGCTATGGAAATGCCTTGATAGGTAGGTATGGTGGCTGTTTTGAGGAAGGATATAATGAGGCTTATGATGACAGAGCGTATCGTGCCAAGGATTTGGATGCACCGGCGAAGTATGCGCCAACTCTCGAGGTGAGAAAGGGCAAAGCACGGTACCGAAGAGGCTATACTAGGTGGAAGTGTCAACTTTCGAATACTCACATTAGTCCGAAGAACTCATGCACTTATTATCGGTAACTCTCAATCTAATTAGGAGGTTCACAAAGAGACAAGTACCCCGAGGAGGAGTGTATGGGGGTTTGGTTATCCTTGCGCATCCTCGACTCACGGTACGTGAGTGTACTCTAATATTCGATCCCTCCAAAGATTAGTGATCCATCTAGTAGCTAAAGTTCTCAACTATTTTGTAGGTTTTCGAAAATAAACACGGATTGCCCAAAATACGACATCTATCACTAATAGGATAAAGCTCTTGACACCAAAAGTTCAGACATTACTCATGGCAATACCTCAAAACTATTGCAAGTTACTACTAAAATTAAATAGCAACCTCAATTACCTACTTTAAGTTAAGACACACAACTCAGTGCAACATGCAAACTCTCTTAACAAGATAAACATGAAAACTCAAGAGAGTTCAGCAACTAACTAAACAAAAGCTCTTTAAAAAGAAAAGCATGAAAACTAAGAGCTAAACATGACAGCAGCTATGGAAAGACAAAGAACACACACAGCAAAGATAAGCATGAAAATCTTATGTTGTGTTCTAGGTTGAAGTGGAGCGTGTTTCTATCACACACACAAAGAAAGCTGGGTTCTAACTTGTTATGAACAGCAAGCAAAGCTAAAGAAAACTAAAAAAAGAAACTAAGAGCAAGACGCTCCAAGCATAGCACATAACGCATGAAGTGATAAGAATATAGTGGAACGAAAGACGAACTGATAATTGTTGATGGAGAAGGGGATGCATGGGGGCATCCCCAAGCTTAGACGCTTGAGTCTTCTTGAATATTTCTTGGGGGTGCACGGGGGCATCCCCAAGCTTGAGCGTTTGACCCTCCTGAATCTTCTTTTATCATCTTCCCTCGCACACTTGAAAACTCCCTTCATACATAACTCATCATAATCTGATTAGCGAGGTTAGTACCCACAATAAAATAATTTTCCCTACTGGAAATAAAGATAATCTTGAAGAGCTACTGTTTCTCAAGATTGCCAAAAGGTTTTTGCAAAGAAAAAGCAAGCTCAAGGTTTGCAAAACGAAGAAAAGGCAAAACATGACAGAATCTGTGAAAAACAGACCAGCAGGTAGTAAATAATTTTTTCGGGGCACTTCTACAACTCAAATCAAAAAACTCAGAACGGAGCTCGAAAGCCAATTGTATAGAGCACGCTGTCAAAAAATTTCACATCAAAAAGATGATCTGGTGATTTTATTCGAATTTTTCTGTCCAAGGACAGAATCTGTTTTCTGGACAGCACGTCACAACTTTTGAACTTTCTTGCAATCGGAGGCTAAACTTGGCACAAAGCTGAAAAGAAAAGATACAATGATGATGCTACTGTAGTAACAAACATCAAGACACAACAAAAGCAAAATAAAACCTAATTCGTTGTGGGCTGCCTCCCAAAAGCGCTTTCTTTTATGCCTTTAAGCTAGGCATGATGCAAAAAGATCAAGTTGTATCAATTGAACCATCATCAAGATCATCAAAAAGCTCTTCAATAGTACAACTAGTCTAAAGAGGACTTTCAAATAAAGGCCTAATAAAGATACTTCTAGGGAGAAAACCAAAAGGTGGAAAGTCAATGGGAGATTCATTTATAAATTTATCAAAGAGAGGTATTTCTTCCAAAGTCTTCACAGTTTCAACCCCTTTGGCAATAGATGGATTACTTTTGGAACGAGGAGCCTTTGGAACGTAAACGAACTTAGGTTCCTTCTTTGCCGGAGTTTCTACCTTTTTGGCTTTGATTGAGGAGAAAGTAGTTCCTAAAGTGTCAAAGATTTCCTCAATCTTGTCTATCCTAGTGGAATCCAAGTCATGGGATTTGATGGTCTCCAAAGTTTTGATAATTTTATGCATGGAGCTATCAAGCCTATTCAAATTCCCTTGGATCTTACGGTCCAACTCATTTATCTTATTAATGCTTGGCATCTCTAGATCTATCTTTTCAAGTTTTTTCATAATGTGAGCTAGGGTAATGTCCTCTTGAATGCTAACAACAGGGGGATTTCCAACAAGATTTTCCATAATACTAAGAGATTCCCAAACTGGGGCTTCTAGGAAATTTCCATTGATAGCAGAATCTAGAATAAAGCTATTCCAAGAAGTAATTCCAACATAAAAATTTCTAAGCAGGATAGTAGTAGATTGCTTCTTGGTGGCTCTTTTTTTAGAATAATTAATTCTATGCCAAGCATCTTTTAGACTTTCACCACCTCTTTGTTTAAAGGTGAGCACTTCTGCCTCACCAAAGGCAAAAGGACCAGACATAATGCCAACTAAAAGCAAGATAACTATTTTTGTGATTTTTGGTAAGGGACACTAAAGCAAAAACTGAAAGGTAAACTAACAAGACTAAAAAGGAAAGATAAAAGATAGCGTGCAACTCCCCTATCTTGAAGAGTGGAGTCCCCGGCAACGGCGCCAGAAACTTGCTTGATGGCTTCTCGCCCCTCGTTAGTTACCCCAAGTGGAAGGTTGAGATGTAGCATAGCGGCAAATTTCCCTTGGCAAAGGTACCAAGGATCGAATCCCGTGAGACTCCAAGGGTCGACACGTAGGTGTCAACGGCGCCAGAAACTTAGCGGTTGACGGGACCTGCACACAGATACAGATAACTTTGCTCCCAACGAGTACAGAGAGGTTGTCAATCCCTCCGGCCTTGTTGTTTACAAAGGATCAAACACAAGAGATAATAATGATAGCTATGACTGCCACTAGGAAATAAAAATTAGAAGTAAATAGAAGGTGTGATCAGCGGTGGTAATATGGACCGGGGTCCCATGATGTTCACTAGTGATGTCTCTCTCCCAAAAGACGATAAAACAGCAAAGCGAGGTAAACAAATTACAGCTGGGCAATTGACAGGATTATGTGCGCAAACCAATGCTAACTATGCTGCAAATAAAGGTAGAGGCTCAAAAGCATGGGCAGTACGCCAAGGCAAGTAGACCGAAATCCATCTGCATCTACTACTAATCATCCACCTTGAGATATCTATCCAGAACATCCCGCTGGTATTAAGTTGCGAATCCCTCCCAAAGTGTAAACTCAAAGCAACAGACAACTGCATTAAAAGAACTTTGCGTAAAGTAAACAATCCTTGCACCCGCAAGTACAAGCACCGTTGTTTTCTCCCTTGTGGCAACAGCACATCCCCTAGACTCATGTTTCTGTCACTCAAGCTAGTCATCAGGGGGCATGAACCCACAATCAAGCATAACGCTCCCTCTTGGAGTTACTACCTACTACTTGGCCAAAGCAATAAACAGCAACGGAGAACATGCAAGAATTACTCAAGAACAAAGATATAAAAGAGGTGAATCAAATATATTACTCAAACACAATCTGAACATAGTCTCATAATCCATCAGATCCCAGCAAACTCAACAAAGCAACAGCAGAAAGATTACATATGTGCCTCGATCATGTAGGGCAGCTGACGAGGTCTAAACCATGAAGAGCAAAGAGGGGAGGAGAACATCACATAGCTACTGATCATGGACCCATGGTCCAAGGTGGACTACTCACGACTCATCCGGGAAGCGTCCATGGTGGTGGAGAAGCTCCCGGTGGTGGTTCTCCCCTTCGGCAGGGTGCCGGGAAGAGTTCTCCTGATGCTCCCGATCTTGGAAGCGCTGCGGCAGCGGAACAAAGGCGAGATCGTGAAAAAGGGTTCTGTCCTCGAGGGTTTCGGGACGAGAGGGATATATATGCGAAGGGGGGCAGCCAGAGGAGGAGCAGGGGCCCCAGGCGCCCCCTGGCTCGGCCAGGGGTGGGGCCGCGCCAGGTGGCCGCCTGGGCCTCCCCTGGCTCCCCTCTGGCCCATCTTTGGTTCTTCGCGAAGCTTCCTGTACGCTGATTTTTCCTATATTTTCCTGGAATTTTTAGAGAACTTTTAATACGGGGGAAACCTGAAATAGAAAAACAGCAGAAAACAGGAACTGGCACTGTGGTGCACTGAGTTAATAGGTTAGTCCAAATATGATCAAAAGTGCATGGAAGTGCATCAATATCATAGCAATATCACACAAAAGAAGCATGGAGCAAGCAGAAATTATAGATACGTTTTGGACGTATCAGGTGCTGGTGCAGATGTTGATGAAGATAGCCCTTCCCAAGATGGGAGAGTTGTTGGTGATGACGGCGGTGACGATTTCCCCCTCCCGGAGGGAAGTATCCCCGGTAGAACAGCTCTGCCGGAGCCCTAGATTGGTTTCCGCCTCGGTTCCGCCTCGAGATGGCGGCGTGTGGTCCTGAAAGCCTCTTCTTTATTTTTTCCAGGTCAAAACGCTTCATATAGGAGAAGATGGGCACCGGGGCCTGCCGGCTGGCCCTCGAGGCAGGGGGCGTGCCCTGGGAAGGGGGCGCGCCCCCACCCTCGAGGCCAGCCAGTGGCCCCTCTCGTGGGTTTCTTTCGCCAGATATTTATTATATTTTCTGAAACGACGTTCTATGGAGTTTTAGGGCTTTTGTAGTTGTGCATAATAGGTTTCCAGAGTTTGCTCCTTTTCCAGCCCAGAATTCCAGCTGCAGACATTCTCCCTCTTCATGTAAACCTTGTAAAATAAGAGAGAAAAGGCATAAGTATTGTGACAAAACATGTATGAACAACCCATAATGCAATAAATATCAACTTATATGCATGATGCAAAACGGACGTATCAACTCCCCCAAGCTTAGACCTCGCTTGTCCTCAAGGGAAAGCCGATAACGAAAAATATGTCCACATGTTAGAGATTAAGGTGTCGATAAAAACAAAATACGGACATGAGGGCCTCATGATCATTCTCATAACAACAACTTATATAAATATAGTGATATCATTCTTATGCTAAAGTAACGATTCATCCACAATATCAAGTATGCATCATAAACTTCATTGGAAACTAACAAACTTTGGTCTCGGTCATTGAAGCAATTGCAATTTATCGTAATATCGGAAAGTGTTAATATAAGAGCTTTTCAGCAAGCCTACATACTCAACTATCATATAGTCTTTCACAATTGCTCACACTCACGCAATACTTATGTTTATGGAGTTTTAATCGAACACCGAGAAAGATAGGGGCTTATGGTGTTGCCTCCCAACCTTTTACCTCAAGGGTAATGTCAACAGTAATAGATCATGAAAACTTACATCCAAGTGGGTATATATGTCTAGATGTTTCCAACACAATGTGCTTGCCAAAGGATATATGTCCGTCGCTTTTATAACTTCCATATCACAAGATCGTATAAAGCTAATTTCTCCCACACTAATAAATCATACATATTTTAGCGGATTCGCAACATGACAACTTACTTGGAAGGATCTTTCTCAATCCATAGGTAGGTATGGTGGACTCTCATGGCAAAACTGGGTTTAAGGATGTATGGAAGCACAAGTAGTATCTCTACTTGGTGCAAGGAGTTTTGGCTAGCATGAGGGGGAAAGGCAAGCTCAACATGTTGGATGATCCATGACAATATACTTTATTTCGGATATAGGAAGACATAACCCATTTTGTTGTCTTCCTTGTCCAACATCAACTCTTTAGCATGTCATACTTTAATGAGTGCTCACAATCATAAAAGATGTCCAAGATAGTATATTTGTATGTGAAGCCCCTCTTCTTTTATTACTTCCTATTAATTGCAACAATGACCAAAACTATGTTTGTCACCTCCCAACAACTTTTATTTATCATACTCTTGTATGCGAAGTCATTACTTCCCATAAGATCGATATGATCTCTTTGATACTCTTTTGTTTTCTTTCTTTTTATCATGACCCAAGTGAGGAAATCAAGCCCTTGACTCAGCACTAATCTTTATTATATAGCTCACAGACTCGATTACAAAGGATAAAGCTCACCAAGCAAAAGCTCAGGACTAGATCATACAAACTTTATTCTAATAGATCAATATACTACCAAAAGGATCGAACTAAGTAAAACAGTAAAGATAGGAGTGATGGTGATACGATACCGGGGTCACTCCCCCAAGCTTGGCAGTTACCAAGGGGAGTGCCCATACCCATATGATTATGTCTCCTTCTTCGGGGGTGGTGATGATGGAGTTGTTGATGATGTAGGCTTGTTGTTCGTCTTCCATGGCATGGGCTCACCATCGTAGAAGGATGATCGAGTCTCCGGGATACTCAAATCTGCAACCAAACTCATGTTCTTGAATCTATATTCATACTCACAATTTTGGTTCTGCATGTCATAGATCTGGGCTTGGAGGTGATCGATCTTCTCTTGAAGATTGGAGATGGCTTCCCCGAAGATCCTTGAGTCCATCTTGAGGTTGTTGGCAAGCTCCGAGATCATCATGTGATTGGCGTCGAGTCCTCGTTCCACCATACCTTGGCACTTGAAAACTTGTTGCTCCATTGCTTCAAGTCTTGTCTCCATGCTTTCGGTCCTCCTCGACCCCTCAACATCACGGATGTGCAGCACCCCCTCATGCAACTCCATGGTTTTGGGGTGGTGCAGCACCTCCGTGAGGTAGGGGTTGATGACCTTCTCGAAGAACTTGTCCTTGGGGGTGTTGGAAGACACCATGATGATCTAGATCTGTCAAAAACAGCAGCTCGAAACGAAAACAGAGGATTTTTGCGTGATACATAGGTCAAAACCTTCGGGAGTATATATAATGAATTTTTCCCGAACAAAAGGAGTAATCCACAAAAAAACGGAGTCCATGGGACACACGGGATGTCCTCGAGGCAGGTGCGCACCCTCGGAAGGGGGGCGCGCCCTGCACCCTCGAGAATGCCCCGTGTCTCTTTCGGACTACGGTTTATTTTTCTATTATTCTAAATATTCCAAAACGGAGAGAAATTGCTTTCAGAACTGTTTTGGAGTCGGTTTACTTACCGTATCACGTACCTCTTCCTTTTTGGAGGCTGAATCTCTCTGGAAAGTGTCCCTTATGTATTCCTCCGGGGTTATGGTTTCAATATAATTAGTTTCAACATTTATAGGATTACCTGAGATATAACTTTTGATTCTTTGACCATTCACCACCTTCGGATTTGTGCCTTCGAAGTTGTTGATTTTTATGGCACCGGAACGATAGACCTCCTCGATAATGTAAGGTCCTTCCCACTTGGAGAGAAGTTTTCCTGTAAAAAATCTTAAACGGGAGTTGAATAGCAAGACATAATCACCTACGTTAAACTCACGCTTTTGTATTCTTTTGTCATGCCATCCCTTAACTTTTTCTTTAAACAGCTTGGCATTTTCATAGGCCTGGGTTCTCCATTCATCGAGACAGCTAATGTCAAATAACCTCTTTTCACCGGAAAGTTTGAAATCATAGTTGAGCTCTTTAACAACCCAATATGCCATATGTTCTAGCTCAAGAGGTAAGTGACAAGCTTTTCCATATACCATCTTATATGGAGACATACCCATAGGATTTTTGTATACAACTCTATAGGGCCATAATGCATCATCTAATTTCTTGGACCAATTCTTTCTAGACCTATTAACTGTCTTTTGCAAGATTAATTTCAACTCCCTATTACTTAGTTCTACTTGACCACTAGTCTGTGGGTGATAAGGTGATGCAATTATATGGTTGACATCATACTTAGCAAGCATCTTACGGAAAGCACCATGATTAAAGTGTGAACCACCATCAGTCATTAGATATCTAGGGACTCCAAACCTCGGAATTATAACTTCTTTAAGCATCTTAATAGAGGTGTTATGATCAGCGCTACTAGTTGGAATAGCTTCTACCCACTTAGTAACGTAATCAACAACGACTAAAATATGTGTGTACCCATTAGAGGCAGGAAAAGGTCCCATATAATCAAAGCCCCAAACATCAAATGGTTCAATAACGAGTGAATAATTCATAGGCATTTCTTGACGTCTACTAATATTACCAATTCTTTGACATTCATCACAAGGTAAGACAAACTGACGGGCATCCTTGAAGAGAGTAGGCCAATAAAAACCGGATTGCAATACCTTGTGTGCAGTTCTATCTCCTGCATGGTGTCCTCCATAAGCTTAGGAGTGGCACTTGCGTAGGATATGTTCCTGTTCATGCTCAGGTACACAACGTCTAATAATACCATCTACTCCTTCTTTATAAAGATGTGGGTCATCCCAGAAGTAATGTCTCAAATCATAGAAGAACTTTTTCTTTTGCTGGTAAGTGAAGCTAGGAGGGATAAACTTAGCAACAATGTAATTAGCATAATCAGCATACCAAGTAGCAGTACGAGAAGTACTTATGACAACTAGTTTTTATCAGGAAAGCTATCATCAATAGGTTGTGGGTCATCAAGTATATTCTCTAACCTAGACAAGTTATCTGCTACGGGGTTCTCAGCTCCCTTTCCATCAATAATATGCAAGTCAAATTCTTGCAGCAAGAGAACCCATATAATAAGTCTAGGTTTAGCATCTTTCTTTTCCATAAGGCATTTGATAGCAGCATGATCAGTGTGAATAGTTACTTTAGAATCAACGATTTAGGGTCTAAACATATCACAAGCAAATACAACTGCTAAAAATTCTTTCTTAGTGGTAGCATAATTTCTTTGGACACTATCTAGAGTTTTACTAGCATACTAGATAACATTCAATTTCTTATCAACTCTTTGCCCTAGAACAGCTCCTACAACATAATCACTAGCATCGCACATAATCTCAAAGGGTAAATTCCAGTCAGGAGGCTGGAAAATAGGTGCAGAGATCAATGCTTTCTTAAGTATTTCAAATGCTTCTAGACAATCATCATCAAAGACAAAAGGAATATCTTTCTATAAGAGATTAGTCAGAGGCCTGGAGATTTTGGAGAAGTCCTTAATGAACCTCCGATAAAACCCGGCATGACCAAGGAAACTTCGTATACCTTTGATGTCCTTAGGGCATGGCATCTTTTCAATAGCATCAACTTTAGCTTTGTCAATTTCAATACCTCTTTCAGAAATTTTATGTCCCAAGACAATGCCTTCATTAACCATAAAGTGGCACTTCTCCCAATTCAAGACAAGTTTAATGTCTTCACATCTCTGCAAAACTCGATCAAGGTTGATTAAGCAATCATCAAAAGAAGTTCCATAAACAGAGAAATCATCCATGAATACCTCAATAATCTTCAGAGAATATAGCCATCATGCATCTTTGAAAGGTAGCAGGTGCATTACATAAACCAAAAGGCATACATCTATAAGCAAAGGTACCGAAAGGACAAGTAAAGGTGGTCTTTTCTTGACCCCTTTTGACACAGGTATTTGAGAGAAACCAGAATAACCATCTAGAAAGCAGAAATGAGTATGTTTGGAAAACCTCTCTAGCATTTGATCAATAAATGGCAAGGGGTAATGATCTTTCTTAGTAGCTTTATATAACTTAAGTAAATCAATTACCATCCTATAACATGTAACTATTCATTGCGGGATCAATTCATGTTTATCATTAGGGACAACAGTCATACCTCCTTTCTTAGGAACGCAATGGACATAACTTACCCACTGACTATTAGCAACTGGATAGATAATACCTGCTTATAGGAGATTTAGTATTTCCTTCCTCACCACGTCTTTCATCTTAGGATTTAACCGTCGCTGATGATCAATAACTAGCTTAGCATTTTCTTCCAATTTTATCTTGTGTTGACATATAGCGGGACTAATGCCCTTAAGATCATCCAGAGTATATCCAATAGCAGCTCGGTGCTTCTTCAGAGTTTTCAATAATCTTTCTTCTTCCTGCTCTGAAAGGTTAGCACTAATAATAACAGGATATATCTTCTTTTCATCAAGATAAACATACTTAAGATTATCAGGTAAAGGTTTAAGTTCAAACACGGGATCACCCTTGGGTGGAGGAGGATCCCCTAGGATTTCAACACGCAAGTTGTTTTTCAATACGGGTCCCTGTTTAAAGAATATTTCATCTATTTCCCTTCTCTCATTCATATGCATATCATTTTCATGGTCTAGCAAGTATTGTTCTAAGGGATCATTAGGTGGCACGACAATAGAAGCAAGACCAATAATTTCATCCTTACTGGGTGGTTCTTTTTCAAGGGGTTGTCTACGGAATTTAGCAAAGTTAAAATCATGAGACATATCCCCTAATCCAACAGTGACATTGTCTTTCACGCAGTCTATCTTGGCATTAACGGTATTCAAGAAGGGCCTACCGAATTTAATGAGACAGAATGCATCTTGTGGGGAACTAAGAACAAGAAAATCAGCTGGATATTTAACCTTCCCACACAAGACTTCAATATCTCTAACAATCCCAACTAGTGAAATAGTATCTCTATTAGCAAGCTTAATAGTAACATCAATCCCTTCTAACTCAATAGGTGCAATATCATGCATAATTTCGTTATACAAATCAAGAGGGATGATACTCGCACTAGCACCTACGTCACATAAACCGTGATAGCAATGATCTCCTATCTTAAAGGAGATAACAGGCAAGCCTACAATAGGTTTATGTTTATTCCTAGCATTGGGTTTGGCTATTCTAGCAGACTCTTCTTGGAGGTAAATAACATGTCCATCTAAATCTTCTACCAAGAGATCTTTAACCATAGCAACACTAGGTTCAACTTTAATTTGCTCAGAGGGTGTAGGTGTTCTAGTATTGCTCTTACGAACTACAGTTGAAGCTTGCATGATCCTTTATCCTAACAGTGAAAGGTGGTTTCTCAATATAAGCGATAGGTATAACAGGATCAACATTATAAGTGACAGTCTTTTCTTCAACTTTAATAGGTTCAACTACTTTTACTTCAATAGGGGGATGGTATTTAAACCACTTCTCCTTGGGGAGATCAACATGAGTAGCAAAATATTCACATAAAGAAGCTACTATCTCAGAGTCAAGTCCATATTTAGTGCTAAACTCACGAAAAACATCGGTATCCATAAAAGCTTTAACACAATCAAACTTAGGGGTCATACCTGACTCCTTACCTTCGTCGAGATCCCAATCTTCAGAGTTGCGTTTAATTCTTTCCAATAAATCCCATTTGAAGTCAATAGTCTTCATCATATAAGAGCCAGAACAAGAAGTATCGAGCATGGAGCGATTATTATGAGAAAGCCAAGCAATTTTTTTTTTGAATAATCATTTATCTTGAAAGCTCATTATTGGGGCATGAATATAACATTGACTTCAGCCTCCCCCAATCTTGAGCGATGCTTTCTTCTTCACGAGGCCAGAAATTATAACTATAATTACGATCACGATGAACCTGGTGCATAGGGTAGAACTTCTGGTGAAATTCCAACTTCAGACGATTATAGTTCCAAGATCCCATATCATCGCATAGCCTAAACCATGTCAATGCATCTCCCTTCAAACATAAAGGGAAGACCATCTTCTTGATAACATCCTCGGGCATACCTGCAAGCTTAAACAATCCACAAACTTCTTCCACATAGATTAGATGTAAATTGGGATGCAGTGTTCCGTCTCCTGTATAGGAATTTTCAAGCAGTTTCTCTATCATACCCGAAGGAATCTCAAAGCAAACATTTTCAATAGGTGCAGTAGGTTGAGGAGCAACCCTTTGCTCTTCTGCTCGGGGTGAAGATTCCCCGAACAAGCCCCTCAAAGGATTTTGAGCCATAGTAACAAGTGACAATAAATTTCAGCACACTGTATAAATTTTTCCTTACCAAAGGCGCTTCACCCCCCGGCAACGGCGCCAGAAAAGAGTCTTGATGACCCACAAGTGTAGGGGGTCTATCGTAGTCCTTTCGATAAGTAAGAGTGTCGAACCTAACGAGGAGCAGAAGGAAATGATAGGCAGTTTTCAGTAAGGTATTTTCTGCAAGCACTGAAATTATAGGTAACAGATAGTTTTGTGATAAGATAATTGGTAGCAAGTGACAAACGGTGAAAGTAAATAAGGTGCAGCAAGGTGGCCCAATCCTTTTTGTAGCAAAGGACAAGCCTGAACAAACTCTTATATGAAGGAAAGCGCTCCCGAGGACACATGGGAATTATCGTCAAGCTAGTTTTCATCACGATCGTCTGATTCGTGTTCGGTACTTTGATAATTTGGTATGTGGCTGGACCGGTGCTTGGGTGCTTTCCTTACTTGGACAAGCCTCCCACTTATGATTAACCTTTAATGCAAGCATCCGTAACTACAAAAGAAGTATTAAGTTAAACCTAACCATAGCCTGAAACATATGGATCCAAATCAGCCCCTTACGAAGCAATGCATAAACTAGGGTTTAAGCTTCTGTCACTCTAGCAACCCATCATCTACCTTTTACTTCCCAATGCCTTCCTCTAGGCCCAAATAATGGTGAAGTGTCATGTAGTCGACGTTCACATGACACCACTAGAGGAGAGACAACATACATCTCATCATAATATCGAACGAAGACCAAGCTCACATGACTACTAATAGCAAGACTTCTCCCATGTCCTCAGGAACAAAAGTAACTACCCACAAGACATAATATTGTTCATGATCAGAGTGGTATTAATATGCATAATGGATCTGAACATATGATCTTTCACCAAATAAACCAACTAGCATCAACTACAAGGAGTAATCAACACTACTAGCAACCCACAGGTACCAATCTGAGGTTTGGGTACAAAGATTGGATACAAGAGATGAACTAGGGTTTGAGAGGATATGGTGCTGGTGAAGATGTTGATGAAGATATCCCTCCCCAAGATGGGAGAGTTGTTGGTGCTGACGGCAGTGACGATCTCCTCCTCTAGGAGGGAAGTACCCCCGGCAGAACAGCTCTGTCGGAGCCTAGATTGGTTTCTGCCTCGGTTCCACCTCGAGACGGCGGCGTTTGGTCCCAATGGCCTCTACTTTATTTTTCCAGGTCAAAACGCTTCATGTAGGAGAAGATGGGCACTGGGGGCCTGCCGGCTGGCCCTCGAGGCAGGGGCGCGCCCTAGGAAGGGGGGCACGCCCCCACCCTTGAGGCCAGCCGGTGGCCCCTCTCGTGGGTTTCTTTCGTCAGATATTTTTTATATTTTCTGAAACGACGTTCTGTGGAGTTTCAGGGCTTTTGGAGTTGTGCAGAATAGGTTTCTAGAGTTTGCTCCTTTTCCAGCCCAGAATTCCAGGTGCTGGCATTCTCCCTCTTCATGTAAACCTTGTAAAATTAGAGAGAAAAGGCATAAGTATTGTGACAAAACATGTATGAACAGCCCATAGTGCAATAAATATCAACTTATAAGGATGATGCAAAATGGACGTATCACGGACCCGTGTAGTCCTCAAGATCATCTGCTCAGTTGATGATGGTAATGCAGTTGTCGTGGTTGCAGGCAGCTGGAAGAAGATCTGAGGTGGCGAAAGACAGTCAGGAGAGCGGATCCTTGCTGTGGTGAACCCTTCCGTCGTTGGAGCAGTTAAGCTGGGGTGGAACACAGCACCGCAGGAGCAGGACAAACCACACAAGGTTTTCTTTGACACATATCTGTAAGAGAAGTAATTGTGTAAGGGCTTGTTTGAATTTGAGGATTCTGACAACGCAGGATAGGAAATAGACAGGAATAGGATAGGAATGCACGTGCAAAACAGAGAATTTAAAAACACAGGATTTCTGCCATTCTGGGTGTTTGGTTCACAAGAATTGGAAGATCACAGGATGCAAAGAAGCATGGTGATATTAAGTCAAACCATAAGAAGTGTACAACCTCTTTGGCGAAGGCATGTCGATCTCAGCGTGATTGGGTTGGCCGGTGAGGATGCTCCGAGTGACTTAGCTGACGGAGGAGGGGAAGAAGATCTTAGGCGCCTGGAGATGGAGCCCGAGGTACTGCACCACTGTGATGGAGGGTTTCGTCGTTGGAGCAGCTCCGGTGAGTTGTACGACGCCGAGGCTGAAGTAGGACAAGAGAGACAACGTTAACCTGAGTGGAATTCTAATAGCATCTCCAATAGATGACGTAAAATACATAACCTCATCTCTGAACTTAACTGTCGAAACTGAATTTAACTATCAAAACTGAAATTAACTGTCGAAACTGAATTTTGCTGTTGAAACTGAATTTAACTATCGAAACTGAACTTAACTACCGAAACTGAATTTTGCTGTCGAAACTGAATTTTACTGTCGAAACTGAACTTAACTGTCGAAACTGAATTTTGCTATCGAAACTGAATTTAACTGTCGAAACTGAACTTAACCGTCGAAACTGAATTTTGCTGTCGAATCTGAATTTCACTGTCGAAACTGAACTTAACTATCGAAACTGAATTTTGCTGTCGAAACTGAATTTTACTGTCAAAACTGAACGCACTAGAGGTGATTCTACACGTGAGTCGACTGACCTTTTCATCTCTGGTCAGTCGATTTTGCACCCGTTGGATACAAAATCAAGGGCATGCAGTTCATCTTCAACATCCACCCCCCTGAGCCACCAGCCACCACCGGCCAAATAGCCGCCCCTGCCGCCCGCGGCCGGCGGTGCGCCGCCCCACCTGCCCGGAAAACACTCCCCACCGCCGGCCCGCTGCCGCCCCAGCCATCCCTGTAGGTCCCCCGTGCCGAGCTTTTTTTCCGGCGATCCCCACGCCACCGCCCCACCATCGCCGGCAACCACCGCCCCCACCCTGAACCCTAAGATAGATAGTGGGGTACCTCTCCGGCGAGCCCCCCTCCCTGCTGCGGCTGGTTCTTCCTTAACTCCGGCGAGCCGCCCACCCCCTTAAAATTGGCTGACCCAAAAGTCGATTCAGTCGACTGAAGTGTAGCTAAATCGGAGCAACATCGCAAGCAAGATCAAGACCGAGAGCAGCAGTGCGAGCAAGAGCAAGAGCAAGAGCAGACTAGGCAGGGGACTGAGAGCAAGAGCAGAGCAGCAACGCGAGCGAGAGCTAAAGCAGCAGTAGCTCGTGCTGATGTGGACGTTGCCGTAGAGGGAGCGACGCCGTGGAGGAAGTGGCCGGCGACACCGCGTGGATGGAGCCGCTCCGTGTCGACTCGGGACTGAGCACCGGCAGCACTGTGAGATTGAATCAAGAAGAAAATGCGGGGATTAATGTACAACCTCTTTGGTGGCGCTGATTAGGACGAAGCTTCATCCGAGGAAACGGTGATGATGATCCTCTTCCGGTGGTGCAGGTGAAGACGGCGGTGTGGGAACGTGTCGAATTACGGGCTCCACAAACCCAAGAAGATCTAACACAGGGGCGTGAACGAAGATCTCTCCCACTCACGTCTACCTAGTGTCTCGCTCTCGCTTAGTGAAGAGATTCAAGCAAACAACAAGTGAAGCACACGAGAGTTTACCTAGGTTCATGCCACCCTATGGTGTAAAACCCTACTTCCTGCTTTGGTGGATTGGCCTCAGGAGGGCTAGAATATGAACTAGTACAGTGGTTCCTGAGCTCAGGAGGGGAGCTCAGGAGGGCCGAGAGGCAAGAGTTCTTGCTCCTTTGCGTGGTGGCCGAGTTTTTGGATCTCTTGACTTGACTTGACTTGACCCAACTTGACCCGTCCCTCATAGTGGGGATCCTAGATACTCATATAGGCGGCCATGGTTCTCTTCCCCCGAAATGTTTAGGTGGGAAGGGATCCCACAACGGCCATTTTTTAGTGGGAACACAAGGACGTTCCTACCCTGATAAAAGCGGACTTCGCCTGCAAAAGGATCAGGCGGTGACGTGGTGGTGGGCTCGGTGGTGACATCCTCCCCGTCGTCCTTGCGGTCTTCAGTCTTGTTGCACCAAAGGGGAAACCTTTGTCCCGCTTCTCGGGAACCTGCGCCTGTGCTGCCTCCTTTGCACCGAAACGGTAACTGCACCGCTGGTGGGCACTGGCACCCGCTGGCGCGGTGCATCACTACTTACGTCGCTGCCTCCTCCTGAGGCAGGCTTGGCCTTGGATTCTCCGCCCTCCAGAGCACCTTGCCGAGGCCGCTCTTGAGGTGGTCTTGACATTGTTCTCCTCGCGAGGTCTAGCCCCCTCACGAGGGTCCTGGGTAGCTGGTCGACCAGCTGGGCCGTACTAGGCAGTGGCAGGAGCGCGCTACGGCCCGCAGACAGGCAAGTCTGGGTACCCTGGTTCCCAGGACGCCGACAGTAGCCCCCGGGCCCAAGGCGCGCGCGGAGTTGGCTTCGAGGTGAAGCCTTAGCCGAGGACGAAGCGTCGTGGGCCCTAAAAAGGCTGTGGGCCAGGCTGGCGCGTGACGGTTGGATGGGATGTGGGCGACCCCGCTCCCCACGTAGTCTCGACAACCATGAAGTTTGACAAAAAGGGGCCGTCTCCGCTGCAGGGGAGTTATCGCTTCCCTTCCTCCCTGCTCAGATCTCCTCCTACGCCTCCCGCCTTCCTAAATCGCCTTTATCCTCTGGCACCTTCAGCAATGGCGAAGTAGAGCAAGGGTACCGCGCCGGCGACCGGATCTGCTTCTTCCCTTGAGGCGACACTCGAGGAGTCCTCCATCACCAAGGAGGAGGACTACTCAGAAGACCAGCCTTTCTTGTCGAGCATCCACAACGAGCATGGCCCAACGGGGATCTGGGCCGGATCCACCGCGACGCGGATCTTGCCGAAGTCCTGCTACCCCTTCTTTCTTCACAGCATCTCCATCGGGCTCGTGCCGCCCTTCTGAGAGTTCTTCTACGCCATCCTGGAACATTACCAGGTGCATGCTCTCCACATCCAACCTCGCTCCATCTTCGTCCTGTCGCTCTTCGCCTTTTACTACGATGCACTCATGGGGGTGAGGCCGTCTATCGCCCCCTTCCGCCACTTCTTCTCCATGCGTCGGTACGACGAGGGTCCGTGCTTGGGCTGTGTCTCCTTCGTCTTCTAGTGCCAGGGCTGCCGGCTGATCCGGAAGAGGTGGGTCTATCTAGATGCCCAGCGCGTCCATCCACTTCTGGCGCTGCCTACCACCCGTCTGTTGAAACGCGCCGACTGGAGCTATGCGAAGCTCACTGACCCCCTTGCCGGGACTGTTCTGGCAAGGATTGAAGCCGACCTGGGCTCGAGGCTTGAAGGGGGCCAGATCGTGAAGGAGTTCTTGAGGCAGTGTCTCGCGCCGCTACATGCACACTCACGCCCCATGTGGGAGCTGATGGGTGATGACGACAGGCTCCGGCTGTGCTCGGGGGCGCTAGCCGAGGCCGATATGGACTTCGCCTCAGTCACTCTCCTAGGGATTGTTCCTGAATACCTCTCCGGGATCCACCTGCCGTTGTATAGCCGCCCTGACAAGGTCGAGCTGTTGAAGGCCGTGTCAGGTTTCGGGGCGCCCATGGACGCTCCGCCTACGGTTGACATGTCTTCTGGCACCGACGATGGGAGCGACGAGGGGGACTCCGAGGAGACCCTGGACGACGAGGGGGACTCTTCCGAGGCGTCCGGAGGAGCAGTGGCGTCAGGCGCAGGTGCCGCCGGACGGCCCCAGGCGACCACTCCATGACGATCCGGACGCGCTGCATCCGGGAGAAGCAACGTGGCGACCCCGCCGAGGAGTGTCGTGCTAGTGAAACTGGTGACCATGGCTGCGCCCAGGACTGTGGCCTCGCGCCTTGCCAAGATCCGGGCTACCGGCATGCCCATAGCGCCAGCGGCTGCAGCCGACCTGTTGGTGAAGAGGAGGGAGCGCCTCGCCTCCGACGAGTAAGTGTGCAACCTCTTGTTATCCTTAGTTGCTGTGTCCCTGACGCGCTTGTCCTGATACAGCAGTCTGGGTGGTGTGATGAAGAAGGCGAAGGGGGAGGTCACGTCGCGGTGCCCTGCTCCTCCTCCTGCTGATGTGGCCGCGGAGAAGGGTGCCACGACTCTAGGCATCTCGGTCAACTAGGCCATCGGGCACACGACAGCGGCATCGCTTGAGAGTGTCCTCGCTGTTTGCGAGGAAGCGGCAGCTCCTGCTTCGGCTGCTTCAGCGAGGGGGCCGGAGCCCACGAGCCCCTGGTCGAGTAGGCGGTCTTGTCGGTGCCTGTGCGCCAGCCGACGCAGCCTGGCCTTGAGACCTTGGAGGCTGCCTCTGCCGCGCTGGGTCGGCTTCGTACTGAACTTCAGGGTGGTGACGGCCACGCGATGGAGGGACGCCTGGGGCTGATCTCCGGGTTGCTCCTGGCAGACGAGTCCGCGCGGGCCTCCTGGATCCAGCCTCAGCGATCGCTGCCAAGGGTCGAGAGGAAGCTGCGGCAGCCACGCTGGCATGTGATGCTGCACGAGCCGACGTTGTGTCCTTCAAGAAGCGCTACCTCGAGGCGGAGAGCGAGCTGGAGGCCCTTCGCGAGGAAGGCACTAGGCGCGCCCTGGAGCTTGAGGGGTTGGGGAAGGAGCTCGAGGCGCAGAAGGTTGAGACGTCCCGACTACAACAGGAGCAGCTTGATGACCGCGCGAGCCTAGAGAAGCTTAAGGTTGAGGTTGAGCAGGCCAAGGCGACCCAAGCTGCGCGCGACAAGGAAGACGCCCTTGCGGCCTCAGCAACAGTGAGTCGCGAGGCCCTCGCCGCCTTTGATCTTGAGGCCCGTACGGCGCTGCGGGCCGCCTCTGGGGAAGGGTTCAAGAAGCCGCTGGCCACCCCGGAGGAAGGCCCCGCCGGGCTCCTCGTCATGCTTGCGAAGTCCCTGCGTGAGGTTGCGGCCGCAATTGTCCAGTTAGCAGATGTGAAGAGCCGCACACTCCTTACCTTGGTCCTGACGCAGGTGTGCGGCCACCTAAGTCTTCATGACCCTGATCTTGACCTGGCCTCGCTGTCCGAGCCCGTGACCACAAGCATAGAGGGCACGACTGCTGAGGCCCTGTGGGCGAAGGTCACGGGGCTGGTGGAGGCGTTCCTACAGGCCACCGCTACCGCAGCCGAAGAGGCGGAGACCGGTGATGATGCGCTTGGTGATGTCTAATCTGCTCCTGTCCAGAGAGAGAAGTGCGAGTGCCTCGGGGAGGCATAAGAACTTTGTTTGAATTTGTAAAACTTGGTATTATTGTAATAACTTGATGATTTCCGTGCCTGCTTCCTTTCATGTTTGCTTAGGTGCTCTGCGTCGGCAGGGCCCATCCCCGCGCATACCTCGATCGCCATTGAGCCCTCGAGGTGAGTGGGGTTATCGTAATAACTAGACTCAAGGGATGAGGGGCTACGTGGCTAGTGAGGCCCCTGGGTCGCGATGCCCAGGGGTCCCCCTTGATGTTCAAGCGATCCTGTTTGCGTTCTGCGTCGGCAGGGCCCAGCTCCGCGCATACCTTGATCACCATTGAGCCCTCCGGGTGACCGGGGTTATCGTAATAACTAGACTCAAGGGATAGGGGCTACGTGGCTACTGACGCCCCTGGGTCGCGATACCCGGGGGTCCCCCTTGACGTACGAACGACTCTCATAAGGGAGAACGAGCACCATACCTTTCTCACGAGCCTTCGCCTTGGATGGGGGCGCGAGAAGGCTAGGTGTCTGGGCACCTGGTAGGGTGGCGTCTGCCAGGCGTGACCTGAGCATAGCCCCCGTGCCTAGCCCCCCTCGCAACACCCATCCAAGGAGAAGCTGTGAGCGTCGTGAGCTGAAAAGCTCCTTGAGGTTGGTGCGACCACTGGGGGCCGTCCTCAGTTGTTTATAACTAGCGCAGAGCAGAGAGATACCACACTTGCGTGGAGTGTGGGCATAACCAGGCCTCGGTCGTAGCGGCCAGCACGGAGCTTGGTGTTTCCACTGGTTTGTGGGCATAACCGCTCCTCGGTTGGTTCTGCCAGCGCGGAGCATGGCACTTCCACTGGACCGTGGGAGGGAGCCTCCCACCGGTAGAGACTCCGGGGCGTGTACAGCCCCGTCCAGACACGTGGCTTGCACGACAGGAGAGCCAAGGTGTATATGGGCCCTCCTCAGGATGAGCTGAACGACTCTGAGGAAGTTCTCATGATCTTATGCATCACTCACAAGACCCTACCCTGAGGCGGGTTGTGTCTGAGTCTTCTTCTGCAAAATGTGAAAATAGAGGGGTTGTGTCGACCTGCGCCGAGTGCATCTCTAGAGGGTATCGCATGAGAAGGCCACCGCACCAACGACCCCAGGAGGTGACGTCACGGCAATGGCTCGTGAGACAGAGCTTAGCCGCTGGATTTGTCGGTGCTGCAGGGACGGACCCGAGCACAGACGCCGTGCCCAGTCTTCTCATGCAACGATACAAAAGAAAAACAACCGGCGCATGGTTGCCGCGTGAGCGAGGCACCTGCCACAGGCCCCTACTTACCCATCCACGATTAGCCCATGCGAGAACAAGGCACCAAGGACCATGGGAGGTGACGTCACAGGAATGGCTCGCGAGACAGAGCTCAGCCCTTGGGTTTAGCGACGCTGCAGGGGCGGATCCGAGCACAGACGCCATGCCAGTCCTTAATCATGGGGCGGTCGCGAGTGGGCTCACAAGGGCTCATGACCTTAGTGGCGGTGAGAACGCCAAGCATGCAGATAATGCGAATAGAAAGAAGCAACTAGCCTTGATCATGCACAAAAAGGAGACAACTGCGGGGGAATAGCCCCCAGCAGCCCGAGGATGATGCAGCCTGGGGGGCGCCCTCGATTGGATACATGAAGCATCACCTGATACTTGTCGAAGAAGAGTTGAGGTAGCTGAAGACGCGAGCCATGCGGGTCGCTCCTGAAGATCGTCGGGCTCCTGAGGCCCAGGGTCTCTGGAGGCTCTCAGCGGTCACGTGGGTCCGGTTCTCGCTCTGTCCGGACCGCCTGCCACTGAGCCTCCCGAGCCCCCAAGGCCTGCCACGCGAGGTGCTGGAACGTGGCAGCTGTGTTGCGGAAGCCGAAGAGTGTGCGGGCATAGCTGCAGGGGAGAGCCCTCCTCCGGCCAACCATCGTCGGCCAGAAGGGCTCCAAAGAGGCGGCTCGGTTGAGACCCGCGACGTCAAGGCAGAAGAGGAAGCGGTCGCTCGAGCTGCAAGCAGGTGAGCTCAGGGTTGTGCGGTTACACCCACCACGGATGAGCCTTGCGTACTGAAGTTATTCGGTAACCTGGTCGATGAAGTCCTGAGCCCCGAGCGCTATGCAGTCCATGCTGGGCTCACAAAAACGCGCATCAAGACACGCCTGCAGGTGGTGCCTGAACACCTCCCTCGAGACGTTGGTCAGGCCGGAGACACTCCAGAGGAGAGCCCCCGAGCCCGTCCTGAGAGGGGCGTCGGGCACGCCTCCCTATGCAAGGGTGGAGGGCGCCTCGTCGGCAGGCGCGGGTCCTGAGGCGGAGCCGCCTGGAGCCCCCGCGTCCTGAGGTCCGTTGACGGGCAGGTTCTTGTTCTTCTTGGGGGCGGTCTGCAGGGCAAGGACGGCTCCATCCTCATGAGAGTATTCGATCGCCGCAGTCTGGTTGGCGCGCTCCAGGGAACGCAGCGCTTCCTTCTCGTCGGAGAAGATCGTGATGACTCCGCCACTCCCGGGCATCTTGAGGACGTTGTAGCCATGATGGGTCGTTTCCATGAACTTGGTGAGGGCTGGATACCCAAGGATGGCGTTGTACGGGAGGTGGATGTTGGCGACGTCGAAGTCGATGAGCTCGGTGTGATAGTTGTCGTGGTCACCAAAGGTGACGGGAAGGTGGACCTGCTCCATCGGAAGTGTGGAGCCATCCGTGACTCCATAGAATGGCTTGGTCGGGTGGAGCTGATCGTAGGGGACCTGGAGTGTCTCGAAGGTCTGGACGGAGAGGACGTTGAGTCCTGCTCCACCGTCGATGAGGGTCTTGATCACGAGGACGTTGCTGATGGTCGGGGTGCAGAGCATCGGGAGAGCGCCTGGGGCTGCGGTGCACTTGAGCTGGTCCTTGGGGTCAAAGGCGATGACTTGCTTGGTCCACCTGAGGTTGCGCGCGGTGTCAGGCCTGGGAAGCGCCGCATTCACCTCACGGGCGAACTGCTTGAAGAAGCGATGGGAAGCCGGAGCATGGGCTCCTCCCAAGATGCATACAACTGCATGCGGCTCCTGGAAGCCCCTGCCCCATCTCCCTAGTGGTCGTCGTCATTCCTTCTTGGCGGTGGTGGCAGCGGCGGCAGGCCTCCATTACCCTGAGGGCAACCCTCACGAGGCTAGTCGCGCTAGGGGGTGTCACGAGGCTGCTCCTCCCAGTTGTCTTCACGAGGCTGTTCGCGCCACCCTTGGTGTGAGTTCCTGCCGTCCCAACGTCCTCCACCTCGGCCTCCTCCAGGGCCGTAGACGCGGTTGTCGCGCTCAGGGCGCTGCCCGACACGCATCGCCCTGAGCTCCTGGCAGTCGTTAGTGTTGTGGCTGTGGACATTGTGGAAGACGCAGTACGGAAGGTTGTCTCTAGGGGAGGGTCGTCGTAGCCACAGCCACGCTTCACTTCTGGCTCCACAGCCAGCACGGCGGGCCCCTTGCGCTTTGCTTCTTTGGCCTTGGTCTTCTTGTCGTCTGCGTCCGCCTCAGGCAGCTCCTGGAGGGAGAGGCATCCTTCCTCCACCCTGGCGCACTTTGCCGCGAGCTTGAACATGTCGAGGGCTGTGCACATGTCCTCATGGATGGTGAGCTCCTCCCTCATCCTGAAGTCACGGACGCTGTAGGAGAACACCGAGATGACGGCCTCGTCCGAGACCCTAGGGATCCGGAGGCGCATGGTGTTGAAGCGTTGGATGTACTTTTGTAGGGTCTCACCCGGCTGCTGTCTCACGCGGCGCAGATCCGCAGCCGCCGGGGCTCGGTCGCGGATGCCTTGGAAGTTGGCGATGAAACGCTTACGAAGCTCCCCCTAGGGGGAGACGGATCCCACGGGGAGGTTCAGGAGCCAGGAGCGTGCGCCATCCTTGAGGGCCATGGGGAACCAGTTCGCCATGACCTACTCAGTGCCATTGGACGCCTCGATGCTCAGCTCATAGAGTTGGAGGAATTCCGTGGGATCGGTTGTGCCGTCGCAGCGCGGAGGCAGGACTGACTTGAACTTGCCGGGCCAGATGAGGCGCCGCAGCTCAGGAGCTAAGGCACGACATCCAGCTACGCTCATGATTGCAGGCGCCCCCTGCACCTGCGGTGCTGGTTCTTGGGGCGCTGGCGCCACCGCCTCCTGTGGTGTGCGGTCCTGGCGCTGCGGGCCAGGGGGCCCATGAGCCCCTGCCTAGGGATGCGGAATCACCTGGCAGCTCTCCTCATCGCGCGCGTGGGCTCTGCGGGGCGGCTCACGCCGCGGAGCCTCGTGCCAGACCTCCTGGCCGGCGCCGTAGAGTGGAGGCGGAGCCGGGACTCCATGGCCTTCATTCCCCGCCAGGGGCGACGGGGGATGGGAAGAGTGCGTTGGTGTAGGTGCTGCCCCAGCGGCGTTGACGAGCTCGGTGATGCGGTGGAGCCACTCGTCGTCGAGTTCATTTGCCGGGCGGTAGCGCAAGAGCTCCCGCGCCATCAACAGCGCAGGCTGCTGATAGACCGGCCCGCGGCGGACCAGCGAGGACGACGCCGCAGCCGGTGAGGGTGAAGGCGTCGCCGTGCGGCCATCACGCCGCACGGACGGCGGCAGCGACGAGTCCTGCTGCTCGTGGACGGCTGGGTCGGTGGCAACGCTGGCGACCGGCGAGTTGGGGCTCGGCGGCGTACTGTTGCCCGCGGGCGCCGTCTGAGCGACGTTCGTGGCATGGCGGGTGGCGCAAGCTCGGCGTGTGTCCACCATGGCTGTGGAGCGAAGTCGACGACGAGAGCTGGACGAGGTCCTCGGAGAGGCGAGATCTTGGCACGCACCCTACGTGGCGCGCCAAATGTCGGATTATGGGCTCCGCAAACCCAAGAAGTTCGAACACAGGGGCGTGAACGAAGATCTCTCCCACTCACGTCTACCTAGTGTCTCTACCTCGCCTAGTGAAGAGATTCAAGCAAACAACAAGTGAAGCACGCGAGAGTTTACCCAGGTTCAAGCCACCTTGTGGTGTAAAACCCTACTTCCTGCTTTGGTGGATTGGCCTTAGGAGGGATAGAATATGAACTAGTACAGTGGTTCCTGAGCTCAGGAGGGGAGCACAGGAGGGTCGGGAGGCAAGAGTTCTTGCTCCTTTGCGTGGTGGGAGAGTTATTCGATCTCTCGACTTGACTTGACTTGACCCAACTTGACCCCTCCCTCATAGTGGGGATCCTAGCTACTTATATAGGCGGCCAAGGTCCTTTTCCACCGAAATGTTTAGGTGAGAAGGGATCCCACAACGGCCATTTTTGAGCGGGAACACAAGGACGTTCCTACCCTGACAAAAGCGGTCTTCGCCTGCAAAAGGATCAGGCGGTGACGCGGTGGTGGGCTCGGTGCTGACATGCTCCCTGTCGTCCTTGCGGTCTTCGGTCTTGTTGCACCAAAGGGGAAAGCTTTGTCCCGCTTATCAGGAACCTGCGCATGCGCTGCCTCCTTTGCACCGAATTGGCAACTGCGCCGCTGACGGGCGCTGGCACCTGCTGGCGCGGTGTGTCACTGCTTACGTCGCTCCCTCCTCCTAAGGCAGGCTTGGCCTTGGATTCTCTGCCCCTCCGGAGCACCTTGCCGAGGCCGCTCCTAGGGATTCTTGACGTTGTTCTCTTCGCGAGGTCTAGCCCCCTCGCGAGGGTCTTGGACAGCTGGTCGATCCGCTGTGCCGTACTAGGCCGTGGCAGGAGCGTGCTGCGGCCCGCAGACAGGCAAGTCTGGGTACCCTGGTTCCCAGGACGTCGACAGAATCGAGGTGGCGTGAAAGACGAGGGGAACGTCGGGGCAGCTCCTTGGAGGTGGAGGACAGGGTGGCTGAACAGGCGGGATGACTAGATCGACGACGGATCCTCATCCGGTACGGTGGATGAGGGATGTCGAGGTGTTGTGGTGGACGACATCGTCGGGAAGAGGCTCCGGCTCGGTGGCGGACGGAGGAGGGTGTGGGGCCTCGTGGGTTTTGCCGGCCTCGGGGTACGAATGGGTGGGCGGCTGGGATGGGAGTGGGGAACCATGGCTTAGGGACTCGCTTGTCCGAAATGTGGGGTAAGTTACGAAAGTACCCCCATCGATTTGAGGCGGTTCTTTCGGTTCACGGGTATCACGGGCATTTCGCGTGTCGGGATTTCATAGGAGGTGAGAATTTTCGCGCGCGTTGAAATTTTGGAATAACAAGGCGCGGGTTGAGATGGTGGGAGTTGTCGGAGCACAACGAGACAAATATATATATCTTAAATATTTCGGGCTAACAAGGCGCGGGTTGAAGAGGCGGGAGTTTCGTAGCATGATAGACAGAGACACTAGCTTGAAATTTCGGCATAACAAGGCGCGGCTTGAAATTTCGGGAGAACAAGTTTAACGTGTACCCAAAAAAAGACAATTTAGACTAGTATGATATACTACGTACAATGTGTTTAACACGCACAACACCCACACAGACACCATTTAGACTAGTAAGGTACACATGCATTGCACGCATGAGATTTGGCAACCAAATTATGAATAAGTACCACATTATAGCATGTAAGCTTTGAGTCATATATGCATGATGTAGATGTTTTTTTAATTCCTATAGTCCATTTCATTCAAAATCATCTAGTTTTTATAAGAAAGCTAATCTATTTTAAGATTCATGGATTTGTGCGTTGTAAGGCATAAAGTAAAAATAAATCATGTAGAAAAACATTTGGGCAATTCTGATACGGAATATTCTAGAACAAAGAAGAAGTGCTTGTGTTTTGAGGTTTGTGCATTATGCTTAAGTTCAACCATAGAGTCTTCTAGATTGTACATGTGGCAAAATCTGGTGGAATCTAGATGATATCCAATGGCCAGTAGTGCTCAAATTTGCCAGCTCTGCACCAACGGATTGGCCTCATCCAACGACCATCTTTCAAAGTTAAAGTTATCCGCACACTATATAAAAAATATAAAATTTCAATATATATATATATATATATATATATAGGGGTATAGATATAGATATGTGATGGGAAAGCCACCCATCATCTCCAATTTGAATAGTGTGTCCATGCACGGATGCAATGTGGCCAAATGATGTCTGCCATCGGTATATCAGATTGAAACCAATCTGACCTTGTTCAATGTGTATACATTGCAACATGCTCGTTTCCAAACCACATAGCGCGGATCTCTGTTATATTCATGCATGCATGGGTTTCAAACATCATGATCTCTTATTCAAATATTTGAATTCAACTTTACATTGATTATGACCTCACCTAGTCTTTTACACCCACACATTGGTCTTCTCTTTATAATTGTACCACTAACTTTCTCTCGTGCATGCATGCACACACACTACCAGTCAGCATTATCCATCGCACACGTGCAATATTTTTCTTAAGGTTGGTCTCCCATGAAGGCACACACATACACACACACATCCCCCTCTCCATCATATCGGGCATTCTTTATCTCTCACGTGCATGCACAATGATCGATGTTCCTCTATGTGTGTGTGTGTATAGCTAGGTCTTTCATAGTTTTCCAGATAAACCGATCAATCTATATATCTAGTGAGGTATCACCTTCTATCCCACGTCCACATCGATCAATCTATACCTCTCTATATAGGATTACATATATAGCTAATACACCCACATTAATTATATATCCAACGCCCCCCTATCATCATCCATGCCTTCTGCTTCATCTCTCAGACGCGCGCACAATGGCGAAGATAGGGGGCAACAAGGACCCTGCCCCCCCCCCCAATATCACTATATATCGAGGCTAATATGAATGTGATCATTAGAAAATTGTTGGTAAAAATGGTTTAAGTTGATGAATTGGCCCTCCTCGTAAAGGAATAGCAATGCTTGGCCCCCTAGCTCATGGGACATTTTTCATGGCTCCGCCACTACGCGCAACAGCGCACGTTCTCGCCCCCTCTCTCTAAATATCGATCTCGCAATTGTGCACTCCTTCATAGTCTCCCTCCACTCGGCCCCTCGCACCATCTTCTAGCCCCCCACTGGATTTTGCCACATGTACAATCTGGCAGACTCCATGGTTGAACTTAAGCATAATGCACAAATCTCAAAACAACAGTGGTTCTCCTTTGTTCTAGAATCTTCCATATCATATCTGCCCAAACTTTTTTTCTAGTTGAACTGTCATTATTTGTTTTTACTTTATGCTTTACAACGCACAATTCCATGAATCTTAAAATAGATTAAGGCTTCCTTGATTCAAAGGATTCTCAAAGGAATTTTGGAGGATTCTAATCCTTAGGAATTTTTCCTATCTTGGTTGTTTGATTCATAGGATTGTAAACCATAAGAATTTTTTCCATATGATTCATTTGCACTAGATTTCATAGAAAACATCCCATCCACTCAAACCTCTTAGAATGAATTCTGCATTTTTTCTATGCACAATCAAACACTCGTACCATCCTGTAGGATTCAAGACGACATTCCACTCTAATCCCATGTTCTTCCTATTCCCGCATTTTGGAAATCCTACGAATCAAAGAGGCCCTAGGTTTATTATAAAAACTAATTGATTTGAATGATATGAACTATAAGAATTAAACAAAGGTCTACATCAGCCATATATGACTCATAGCTTACATGCTACTGTGTGGTATTTATTCGTAATTTGGTTGCAAAATCTGACGCGTGCAATGCACGTGTACCTTACTAGTACTTTGAGTATGTGCAAAATATAATGGCACGCTACACAGTGTCTCTCTTACAGTTCATGAAGCCACGTGGCACATGTGGAGGCGTTGTCCCGACATCCTTGTGTGGATTGATCACAGTGACGTGATGCTGGTTCCAGAAGAATGTACTCGTCCTCCCTAAGCCGCACTGGCGGTACATGCACGAAGCGAAGATGTGCACGCACGCCACGCACGGACTCATTCCCTCGCACGCACACGCGGGTACACGGGAGGACGCAATTTTGTACCAAGATCCACCCCATGTGATAATTTGACACCTGTAAAGTCCTTCACTTCATTGATGGTCAATGACTATAGCGCATGCAAATTGAGTGGACGTGAGGGCAGAAGAAAGACATTACCACTCCACTGCGCGCATGCGAGTAGTTAAATCATGGGTTGCTAGTAGTACTTCCATTGGTCTCCTTCGTATTTTGTGCCAATTTTTGACAGTAACATAATATTTACGCACCTGAGCAATGTAGTCTACTTGAAATTTTTATGTTCCACTAAACTCATCGGGAGCTGTTTCAGGCCTCGAAACCAAAAACCATCAATTAATCGTTTTACCTTGTTCCCATCACATTCGAAAGTACTAGTGCTACCATTAAGTGCAAGCCTGCTCACACCTACCAGTACGTACCAAACCTGAACGTGTTCCATGCAGGTTTTAGTACTAGTGCTAGTACTTAGGTTATAAAAAGAGGAACTACCTAACCGAAAATTACTATACCTTCCTCCTCATACGTCCTCCTTCTTCGTCCGTCCTTGCCATGGCCGGTGTGCAGAGCTCTAGGTTGAGAACTACTCGTAACAAGCGAGCGGCAACCATGGTTGTGGAAAAAAAAGAGGGCTCGCTGCCACGCAGAGACCTCGAAAGATCTCTCACGGGCAGGCGATGGCTCTCAGGAGCGCCCTAGACGCGGAGGCGAACATGCCGAGCTGGCGGCGCTGGAGTCTTTCTCCCTCGACGGCATGCCCGATCAGCTCAATAAGCACCTCAATAAGCAGAAGGAGTTCATCCACGGCTTGGTGGAGCTGCTGAAGGAGAGCCTCAACGACATGCACGCTGAGCTCAATGAGCAGGGGCAGTTGACCGCCGGCTTGGTGATGCTGCTGAAGAAGAGCATTGCCTCGGAGAAGAAGGCGACTTGCGAAATCCTGCAACTTCAGGAGGACTAGGCGAAGCTCTGCCACGAGCTCGACCTGCTGAAGGAGGAGAACGCCGACTGGAAGAAGCTGCGTGAGAATAGTAGTTCCTCGATGAAGATGTTGCAGGCCCTCGTCATGGAACAGAAGGAGGAGTTGGCGAAGCTACGCATCGAGCACCCGGCTGATGTCAAGGTACGTAATACGGCCATGGAACAGATGATGAAGGCTCGCGTCGAGAAATCCCGCGTCATGGACACAATGATGAAGATGGCAGAGGAGACGCGCAAGGAGTGGAGGTCGTGGAGGCGATGAAGAAGCAGTTACGACTCCGCGGCCAGCAACCCTTCGTGTAGTGAGAGCAGCGCCCCAGACTTGTGTGTGCGTCTTCCTTCTTTTTTTGGGTGATAATCCTCCTTCTTCTTTTGCTCCTGTGTTTCTTATTTTGCTTCGGGTGTTTCGCCGCACGTGTCACCTTCTCTGGGAGGCATGAATAGAACAATGCAAAAAATGAGATGACTAGCAAATTAGATCATTCTTTATCGCCAATAGAACAATGCCTCTTGCTAGTAATATATAATAAGAGTAGAGAGTAGAGGATATGGCACTGGGCTGCCGTGTTTCGTGCTCTTCCGTCGTACTCCACTGGAAAACTTGAGTATACCGCACGGTTCTTTGCTCCTCCTCAGGTCATCGGCACATTTATACGAGTAGTCAAATCACAAGGCCCCGCCTTCTAGTAGTAATGAGCCGTCAAATCACAAAGGCCACTCGCCTCTCGTGAAAAGGACCAAGCTAGACTGCCGCGCCTTCTAGCCTTTTAATAAATTTTGAGCACGTCTCGTCACATTCCAAATTACTACTACTACCACGCTATAATTAATTGCAAACCTGTTCACACCGATCACAACCTAAACGGTTTCTCACTTAGGAGCGTATTAGTAGTACTCGGTTATAAGATGACTGCAAATTTCTCCTCAACACCTCATCCACAAAAAACAATCAAGTCAAACAAGCCATAGCCAGCGTGGATTCTGGATCGAGAGATTTCCACCAAGGAGAGGTGAGCATGGAAGAGGAAGCACGAGAGATGTCTCGCCTCGCCGCGAAAGCAACCGTCACGTCCAGCCGCGCAGCAGTAGCAGCACAGAGGTCCCACCGTGCCGCCAAAGCAGCACGGAGGTCCTGTCGTGCCGTCGATGCAGCAGACTGGTCCGGCCATGCCGCGGAAGCAGCAGAGATGTCCCTCCATGCCGCCAAAGTAGCAGGGACGTCACGCCACGCCGCGGCAGCGTGGGAAAATTTCTCGTGGGCGGGCGAGGACTCTTACATGCGCATGCATGCGATAGTCCATAGCCAGATGGATCAGATCTCCGACTGGGCGAGGATGTAGGACGAGGCTACTGGCGTCATCAGGCAACTAGGGGAGAGCAATGCGAAGCTCCGGGACGAGCGCGACCTGCTGAGGGCGAAGATCGCCGGAAGGGCGAAGCAGGAGGAGGAGACCACTGCCGTGTTGCAGAGGACGGGCGTCATCATCAAGAAACTTATGGACGAGAATGCCATGCTCCGCATCGAGCGCAACAGGCTGGTGGAGGAATCCATGGATGCTGTCAAGCAGCGTATTAAGGACATGAAACTGATTAAAGAGATCATCACCCGCTGTGAGAACTAGTCTCCGCGACCTGCATCGCATAAAAAAGTAGAGATCAGCGAGCCAGATCGTTGTATGCGTCTTTCTTCTTATTTTTCCCGTGTGTATTTTGGGAGTAGCCGCATGTGGCTTTTCTAATTATCTTCCTAATTATGTAAGACAATTATTATCCACTCTCGTCGTCCTTATATATATATTCATCAGTCTTGCTATAAGTCTGTGGCACCCCGGCTCAGAGCGACCGGTTTACCCTGCATTGCTAGCCCAGAGACCTTGTCCTCTGGCAACACACAACATCTTGGTACAGAAAACAACCTATTGATACTAGCGGATCAAAGTTTTACATTACAACTGGTAGCGAGGCCAAGCGGCACACACGGTGCGGCTGAACAATATGTACATTATTTAGTGAACATAAAAGGCCTCGGTCATAACATCTACGAGGTAGCGTAACGACTTCGTAACAAAACTCCATAGCACAGGGACACCGACGTAGACACGATCTAGACTCAGACGGCACTCCTTTCCAGCGAAACCTTCCTGAAATCTGGCATGACACGCCAGGTCAGTACATTGAATGTACTTGCAATCTTACAACAAACATAATCATAATGACAAAAAATATCATGATAATTATTCAATTATTAAAATGCAACAACATACGTGTGTATGAATATAACCAACATGTTGTGTGATACGTCTCCAACGTATCTATAATTTTTGATTGTTCCATGCTATTATTTATGAAGTCTTGGATGTTTAATGGGCTTTATCATACACTTTTATATCATTTTTGGGACTAACCTACTAACCCAAAGGCCCAGTCCAGATTGCTGTTTTTTGCCTGATTCAGGGTTTGGCAGAAAAAGAATGTCAAACGGAGTCCAAAATGAATGAAACCTTCGCGAGAGATATTTTTGGAGAAAATCATGCACATGGAACTTGAGAACCACGTCAGGGGAGCATCGAGGCGCCACGAGGGTGGGGGCGCGCCCCCCTTCCCAAGGCGCGCCCCCTGCCTCATGGGCCCCTCGAGCACCCCCCCCGGTGTCCTCCTTCCTCCTATATAAGTCTACATACCCCGAAACCATCAGCAACAGAGAGAAACCCCTAATTCCATCGCCGTAACCTTCTTTTCCCGTGAGATCCCATCTTGGAGCCTGTTCCGGAGCTCCACCGGAGGGGGATTCATCACGGAGTTCTTCTTCATCATCATCATCGCCCTCACCATGAGTTGTGACTAGTTTACCACAGACCTTCAGGTCCATAGCTAGTATCTAGATGGCTTCTTCTCTCTCTCTGGATCTCAATACAAAGTTCTCCTCGGTCTTCGAAGAGATCTATTCGATGTAATCTCTTTTTGCAGTGTGTTTGTCGAGATCCGATGAATTGTGAGTTTATGATCAAGATTATCTATGAGAAATATTTGGTTCTTCTCTGAACTTTTTATGTGTGCTCATAATATCCTTGCAAGTCTCTTCGAATTATTGGTTTGGTTCGGCCTACTAGATCTATAGTTCTTGCAATGGGAGAAGTGCTTGGCTTTGGGTTCAATCTTGCAGTGTCCTTTCCCAGTGATAGTAGGGGCAACAAGGCACGTATTGTATTGTTGCCATCGAGGATAAAAAGATGGGATTTATATCATATTTCTTGAGTTTATCCCTCTACATCATGTCATCTTGCTTAAGGCGTTACTCTGTTCTTATGAACTCAATACACTAGATGCATGCTGGATAGCGGTCGATGTGTGGAGTAATAGTGGTAGATGCAGAATCGTTTCGGTCTACTTGTCTCAGACATGATGCCTATATAAAATGATCATGCCTAGATTGTCTCATAATTATTCGTTTTTCTATCAATCGCTCGACAGTAATTTGTTTACCGGCCGTAGAATATCGCTATCATGAGAGAAGCCACTACATAACACTATGGCCCCCGGGTCTATTCTCAACATATTAATCTACATCTACTTTACTTTTACCGCTTTTATTTATTGTTCTTATAAACAAAAATACCAAAAATATAAACTATCATCTCTATCAGATCTCACTCTCGTAAGTGACCGTAAAGGGATTGACAACCCCTTATCGTGTTGGTTGCGAAGTTCTTATTTGTTTGTGCAGGTGCGAGGGACTCACGCGTGGTGTCATACTGGATTGATACGTTGGTTCTCAAAAACTGAGGGAAATACTTACGCTACTGTGCTGCATCTCCCTTTCCTCTTCGAGGGAATACAACGCAAGCTCGAGAAGTAGCAAGAAGAATTTATGGCACCGTTGCCGGGGAGGCTTACGCAAAAGTCATATACCAAGTACCTATCACAAACCCTTATCCTTCACATTACATTTATTTGCCTCTCGTTTTCCTCTCCCCCACTTCGCCCTTGCCGTTTTATTTGCCCTTCTTCCACCGTGTGTTTATCGTTCGCTTATTTCGTGTTTGATTGTGTGCTGCTTGCTTGTTTGTCATCATGTCTAGCACACCTATCATTATCAACACTCCCGAGAGTGAGGTCCTCAACTTTAAACAAAGGGAGGAAGAAAACCTAAAAGATGCCTGGTATAGAATTTGCAACGCTCAAAATAGATCTAATAGGAAGCTTTCCACTTCTGTGCTTCTTCGCAATTTTTATGTTGGCATAACTCCGTGGAATAGATTTATCTTAGATACCATTACCGGAGGGAATTTCTTGGGTAGCCATACCTTTGATTCTTATAATGCTATGACTGAATTATTTGGCTCACCACCTCTTATGATTAATGGGACCGTCTTGACTTTGGAGCATGTTATGCAACTGTTAGAAATCATTGAAAACAAAGTTGCTACGGTAGAACTAGTAGAGAACCTGGATAGAAAAATCCATAATGAAATCACTCAATATGGATCTAAGGTAGGAGTTGTTCTGAAAAATCTTGAGGAGAAGGAGCCCATAGTTAAAGAAAAGCTAGATCAGGATTCTACTAGAATTAATAAGCTTGCGGATATTATCACTAATGTGGGTTCTGATCTTTCCGCTATAAAAAACTACTCCAAATACCTCTACCACCAAATTATCTAAGTTCATGTATGTCCCTAAAGACAAGGGTGAAACATCTAGAATTGCGGATCTCAAGTCCATAAGTGCTCACCCTAATTTTCTTACTTTTGCAAGAGACCCTTTTGACACCTTAGAATTTCTTGATTTCTTGCCGAATACTTTGATTATTAATAGCGACGAAGAAGTGCCTAAGAATCATAAGTGCTTAATCAAAGAATTGCCTTCCAAAGATGGCAATACCTAGATTTATCTTGTATCGTGCCTAGCTAGGGGCGTAAAACGATAGCGCTTGTTGGGAGGCAATCCAATTTTATATTTTTTGTTTTTGTTGCTGTTAGGGAATAAATATTTCATCTAGCATCTGTTTAGATGTGGTTTCATGTTTTGTTTAGTGTTTGTGCCAAGTAGAACCTTTGGGAAGATGTGTGTGAAGTTTATGTGATCTTGCTGTGAAAAACAGAATCGTTGGTGCTCACTAGAATGGTCAACAGATTTTACTGGAGCGTGCTATTTAGTTGATTCTTTTTGAAGATGATTAATAGACAAATTCCTCAAATTTAACAATTTATTTTGAATTTTTTGGAGTTACAGAAGTATGCTAAATCTGCAGATTACTACAGACTGTTCTGTTTTTGACAGATTCAGTTTTTCGTGTGTTGTTTGCTTATTTCAATGCATCTATGAGTAATATTTGGAGGTATGAACCATAGATAAGTTGGAATACATTAGGTTTAACATAAATATAAACAAATAATGAATTCATTGCAGTACCTTTGAGTAGTGGTTTGTTTTCTTATACTAACGGAGCTCACGAGAATTTTTTCCTAAGTTTAGTGTTGTGAAGTTTTCAAGTTTTGAGTATTGCTTTAATGGACTATAGAACAAAGAGTAGCAAAGGCCTACGCTTGGGGATGCCCATGGCACCCCAAGTAAAATTCAAGGATAATCAAAAGCCTATGCTTGGGGATGCCCCGGGAAGGCATCCCCTCTTTCGTCTTCATCCATCGGTAACTATACTTGGAGCTATATTTTTATTCACCACATGATATGTGTTTTGCTTGAAGCGTCTTGTATAATTTGAGTCTTTGCTTTTTAGTATGTCACAATCATCCTTGCTGGACACACCTATTTGAGAGAGTTAAATATGGCCTAGGAATTGTTAGAACACTCTATGTGCTTCACTTATATCTTTTGAGTTGGATAGTTTTTGCTCTGGTGCTTCACTTATATCTTTTAGAGCACGGTGGTGGTAATATTTTGTAGAAATTGATGAACTCTCATGCTTCACTTATATATATTTGAGAGTCTATTAAAACAGCATGGTAATGTGTTTAGGCTAATAAAACTAGTCTTCACATGATAGACATCCAATGTCAATGTAGTAAAAAAATTCACACTAAGTGCATTGAATAGAATGAGATGTTGGATGCTTGATAATTGTTTTGAGATATGAGGATAGTGATATTAGAGTCATGCTAGTGGAGTTATTATGAAACTGAGAAATACTTGTGTTAAGGTTAGTGATTCTCGTATCATGCACGTATGGTGAACCGCTATGTGACAAAGTTAGAGCATGAGGTATTTGTAGAGTGCCAACCTTTGTGTGGAGGTCGGGGGCGCGCGATGGTTAACTCCTACCAACCTCCCCCCTAGGAGCATGCATTGATTGCTTTGTTTTGATGACTCATAGATTTTTGCAATAAGTATATGAGTTCTTATGACTAATGTTGAGTCCATGGATTATACGCACTCTCACCCTTCCACCATTGCTAGCCTCTCTTGTACCGCGCAACTTTCGCCGGTGCCATAAACCCACTATATATCCTTCCTCAAAACAGCCATCATATTATTCCTCAAAACAGCCACCATACCTACCTATCAGGGCATTTCCATAGCCATTCCGAGATATATTGCCATGCAACTTTCCACCGTTCCGTTCATATAACACGCATCATATTGTCATATTGCCATGCATGATCATGTAGTTGACATCGTATTTGTGGCAAATCCACCATGCATAAGTTTTCATACATTTCACTCTTGATTCATTGCAATCCTGGTACACCGCAGGAGGCATTCATTTAGAGTCATACTTGTTGTAGTATCGAGTTGTAATTTCAAGTTGTAATAAAAGTGTGATGATCATCATTATTAGAGCATTGTCCCATGTGAGGAAAGGCCAATAAAAAAGAGAGGGCCCAAAAAATTATTGAGGGGCTAATAAAAAAAGGAGAAAGCCCCTCCAAAAAAAATGAGAGAAAAGAGAGAAGGGACAATTGCTACTATATTTTTCCACACTTGTGCTTCAAAGTAGCACCATGTTCTTCATGATAGAGAGTCTCATGTTTAGTCACTTTCATATACTAGTGGGAATTTTCATTATAGAACTTGGCTTGTATATTCCAACGATGGGCTTCCTGAAATGCCCTAGCTCTAGTGCATCCGTTGCATGGCAATCCCTACTCACTCACATTGACATCTATTGATGGGCATCTCCATAGCCCGTTGATACGCCTAGTCGATGTGAGAATATCTTCCTCCTTTTTGTCTTCTCCACAACCACCTCTATTCCACCCATAGTGCTATGTCCATGGCTCACGCTCATGTATTGCGTGAAAGTTGAAAGGTTTGAAAAGGTAGAGCATGAAAACAAGTGCTTGGCTGAAATCGGGGTTGTGCATGATATGAATATTTTGTGTGATGAAGAGGGAGCATAGCCAGACTATATGATTTTGTAGGGATAACTTTCTTTAGCCATAGTATTTTGAGAAGACATGATTGCTTTGTTAGTATGCTTGAAGTATTATTATTTCTTATGTCAATATAGACTTTTATCTTGAATCTTTCAGATCTGAACATTCATGCCACAAGTAAGAGAATTGCATTGAGAAACTATGTTGGTTAGCATTCCACATCAAAAATTCTTTCTTTATCATTTACCTACTCGAGGACGAGCAGGAATTAAGCTTGGGGATGCTTGATACGTCTCCAACGTATCTATAATTTTTGATTGTTCCATGCTATTATTTATGAAGTCTTGGATGTTTAGTGGCTTTATCATACACTTTTATATCATTTTTGGACTAATCTACTAACCCAAAGGCCCAGTCCAGATTGTTGTTTTTTGCCTGTTTCAGGGTTTTGCAGAAAAAGAATATCAAACGGAGTCCAAACGGAATGAAACCTTCGCGAGAGATATTTTTGGAGAAAATCACGCACAGGGAACTTGAGAACCACGTCAGGGGAGCATCGATGCGCCCACGAGGGTGGGGGCGCGCCCCCTGCCTTGTGGGCCCCTCGACCACCCCCCGGTGTCCTCCTTCCTCCTATATAAGTCTATGTACCCCAAAACCATCACCAACAGAGAGAAAACCCTAATTCCACCGCTGTAACCTTCTGTTCCCATGAGATCCCATCTTGGAGCCTGTTCCGGAGCTCCGCCGGAGGGGGATCCATCACGGAGTTCTGCATCATCGTCATCATCACCCTCACCATGAGTTGTGAGTAGTTTACCACAAACCTTCGGGTCCATAGCTAGTATCTAGATGGCTTCTTCTCTCTCTGGATCTCAATACAAAGTTCTCCTCGGTCTTCGAGGAGATCTATTCGATGTAATCTCGTTTTGCGGTGTGTTTGTCGAGATCCGATGAATTGTGAGTTTATGATCAAGATTATCTATGAGAAATATTTGGTTCTTCTCTGAACTTTTTATGTATGCTCATAATATCCTTGCAAGTCTCTTCGAATTATTGGTTTGGTTTGGCCTACTAGATCTATAGTTCTTGCAATGGGAGAAGTGCTTGGCTTTGGGTTCAATCTTGCGGTGTCCTTTCCCAGTGACAGTAGGGGCAGCAAGGCACGTACTGTATTGTTGTCATCGAGGATAAAAAGATGGGGTTTATATCATATTGCTTGATTTTATCCCTCTACATCATGTCATCTTGCTTAAGGTGTTACTCTGTTCTTATGAACTCAATACACTAGATGCATATTGGATAGCGGTCGATGTGTGGAGTAATAGTAGTAGATGCAGAATCATTTCGGTCTACTTGTCTCGGACGTGATGCCTATATACAATGATCATGCCTAGATAGTCTCATAATTATTCACTTTTCTATCAATTGCTCGACAGTAATTTGTTTACCCGCCGTAGAATATCGCTATCATGAGAGAAGCCACTAGAGAACACTTTGGCCCCCGGGTCTATTCTCAACATAGCAATCTACATCTACTTTACTTTTACCGCTTTTATTTTATGTTCTTATAAACAAAAATACCAAAAATATAAACTATCATCTCTATCAGATCTCACTCTCGTAAGTGACCGTAAAGGGATTGACAACCGCTTATCGTGTTGGCTGTGAAGTTCTTATTTGTTTGTGCAGGTGCGAGGGACTCGCGCGTGGTCTTCTACTTGATTGATACCTTGGTTCTCAAAAACTGAGGGAAATACTTACGCTACTATGCTACATCTCCCTTTCCTCTTCGAGGGAATACAACGCTAGCTCGAGAAGTAGCACTGTGCTCATGCCTTTGTGAAAATAGTCCCTCGGACTGACTTACCAACGGTGATCATTCTTAATACACCAACTTTTCCATCTCAACATAACATATCCCGTGATCTTTCCGGCGATCACAACCCTGACCATACTTGGTCTCAATCATCTCGGTGGCTCTTCCACCATCTTCAACAGTGCAAAGTTCATAACTTAGTGAGCAAAATTTTATTAAATGTTGACCCATGGTGTGACCTACTTTCGAGCGTGTCCGTGACCGTGGAATCGGCTATCGATAGATTAGTTACACTCTGCAGAGGTAGTGCACTGTACCCACACCACGGAACCCATGCCCTCGCTCTCCCATTCGGGTGGACCAACGGCGTTCCGACGAAACCCTTCCATTGCCATGACACTCCCTCGGCCACTCTGACTCACTTCCCATCGGAAGAGCCCTGGGTGGCCCCGTGCCTACCAAAGGCACAACGACCACTGTCGTGGCCAAACATAATTGTGCCAAACAGGGACTCGGTACCATAAACTCATCAACGGGCACACAAGGTTATGTCTGCTTACCGGGCTAGGGTACCGCATGCCCATAACCTTCCTTACTTGGAGGTACCGACCAGAGGCATGAAAACGGACCGAATAAAGGCCTTCACATAAAGGAAAATGTGGTTGCACTGGGAAAAACTCGATTCAGTGGCACCAGGACCCGGTCAATGCTACCTCTTGAGCTTGCAATGTATTCCCTCGAAGAGGAAAGGGAGATGCGGCACAGTAGCGTAAGTATTTCCCTCAGTTTTTGAGAACCAAGGTATCAATCCAGTAGGAGACCATGCGCCAGTCCCTCGCACCTGCACAAACAAATAAGACCTTCGCAGCCAACGCGATAAGGGGTTGTCAATCCCTTTACGGTCACTTACGATAGTGAGATCTGATAGAGATGATAATTATATTTTTGGTATTTTTGGTATAGAAACATAAAGTAAAGAAAGCAAATAAATAACGGCGGCATAAATTAACGGGAAAGTAATATGATAGAGATAGACCCGGGGGCCATAGTTTTCTCTAGTGGCTTCTCTCATGATAGCGATATTCTACGGCGGGTAAACAAATTACTGTCGAGCAATTGATAGAAAAGCGAATAATTATGAGACTATCTAGGCATGATCATTGTATATAGGCATCACGTCCGAGACAAGTAGACCGAAACGATTCTGCATCTACTACTATTACTCCACACATCGACCGCTATCCAGCATGCATCTAGTGTATTAAGTTCATACGAACAGAGTAACGCCTTAAGCAAGATGACATGATGTAGAGGGATAAACTCAAGCAATATGATGAAAACCCCATCTTTTTATCCTCGATGGCAACAATACAATACGTGCCTTGCTACACCTACTGTCACTGGGAAAGGACACCGCAAGATTGAACCGAAAGCCAAGCACTTCTCCCATTGCAAGAACTATAGATCTAGTAGGCCAAACCAAACCAATAATTCAAAGAGAATTGCAAGGATATTATAAGCACACATAAAAAGTTCAGAGAAGAACCAAATATCTTTCATAGATAACCTTGATCATAAACTCACAATTCATCGGATCTCGACAAACACACCGCAAAAAGAGATTACATTGAATAGATCTCCTCGAAGACCGAGGAGAACTTTGTATTGAGATCCGGAGAGAGAGAAGAAGCCATCTAGATACTAGCTATGGACCCCAAGGTCTGTGGTAAACTACTCACAACTCATGGTGAGGGCGATGATGATGATGATGAAGGCCTCCGTGATGGATCCCCCTCCCGGAACAAGCTCCAATTTGGGATCTCCATGGGAATAGTAGCTACGGCGGTGGAATTAGGGTTTTCTCTCTGTGTATGGAGTTTCTGGGATACGTAGGCATATATAGGAGGAAGAGGGGCACCAGGGGCCACCGGGCCTGCCCTCGAGGCAGGGGGGCGCGCCCCCACCCTCGAGGGTGGGTCCCCTGTCCTCTGGCTTGGCCCCGAAGTTTATCTCGCGTGCTTTTCTCCAAAAATATCTCCTGCGAAGTTTTCATTCCGTTTGGACTCCATTTGATATTCCTTTTCTGCAAAACCTTGAAATAGGCAAAAAAACAGCAATCTAGACTGGGCCTGTGGGTTAGTAGGTTAGTCCAAAAAATGATGTAAAAGTGAATGATAAAGCCCATTAAACATCCAAGACTTCATAAATAATAGCATGGAACAATAAAAAATTATAGATATGTTGGAGACGTATCAGTCAACAAATTATTCAAGTTGAGTTATTAGCAAGTTCAACTTAAAAATAACCGGTGTCATAAAATGCCATGACAATGCAACACACAAATATGCATTACCATAAATAATTGGGCCAGCTTTAACATACTAATTATAAGCATCAACAACTTTCTAATATTCCTCTAGTTAGGATTTACTTTCAATTAAAACAGAATATATTCTAGCAAAATTTTACCATAGTTCTTATGCAAGAAAATGACTTCACATAAATATTTATATCCATAACCATATTAGTTCCAAACTTTCTTCTATTTACATCAACAACTTAATCAACTTCCAACTTTCTGTAAACTAAATATAACAACTAAATCCAGCAACCAACAAAATACAAATAACAAAAATAATTCATATGCATGGATTAAATCATTTATTCAAGTTGGAAAATCAAAAATATTGAAATGGCACCATGAAAATGTTGCCGTGGCTTGCCTTAGTGCAAATGAGGTTCACAAGCCTCCTCGTGATCCTCAAGACAAGCTTCACCTTCTGAAAAGATTTAAAAGTACAAAAATAAAATATCAAGAACCATTCTAAAATTCACCAGAAAATCTACACAGCACAGAAATATCTCATTTTTGGTGTGCTGCAAGATTTCTGTACAAAGAACACAGTGCAAAAAGAATCAATTCATTTGGACTTATGGTTAAAAAGTTATTGCAGTTTGAAGTTCTCTAGAATATATATAAATTTGAATTTAAATAAACAGACTGGGGGGTGACGTCAAAGGCGTAAAGACCCAGGGCGCCACCACTCGTAAAGCTTCACGCGCGTATTGAGTGGCTGACTAGCGGGCCCCTCTAGTCAGGTGAGGGGGAGAGGGAGAGAGGAACAGAGACGGCCGTGGCTTCGCCGAAGCGCGTGCCGGCGACGAGAGCTCCTTGGCCAAAACAAGAGGGATATATCTACAGAGGGGATAGAGGTGCACCTGCCCGTACCCTTAGCGTGGCTAGGGGTGGTCGGACGGCGTCGGAAACGACCTCACAAGCGGAGGCAGAATGGGGTGGTCGCCGGAGTTGAGGACGACGATGAGCAACGGCGACTCCAGAGGTTCCAACTAGGTGGAACGGCACCACCAGAGAGTGGCGGAGGTTCTGGAAGGGTTGCCCTGGCCTGAGAGGGGCTGGAGCTACCGCGTTGACCCGAGGGGATCGCCGGCGAGCTCAAGCTCGGAGACGGCGGCCTGCGGCCTGGCCGGTCGGGCTACGGCTTCCTACGCAGTTGTGGGGTGTGTGGGAGTGGAGTGAGGTGCTCAAGAAGGCTGGGAGGGGCTCCATTTATAGGCGAGCCGAGAGGGGGGATCGCGGCTCCGCCGGCGACGAACGGCGTCAGTGAGAGGGAGAGAAGGCGACGCGGTTCACGCGAGGACTGTGGACGAACGGAGACGAGCACATGATCATTGGGAAGGCGACGAGCACAGTGCACAACGCACTGTTGCCTTTGCCGGACCGCGTCCGTGCTCGCTGCGGTGAGCTCCGGTGTCGGCGAGTGCCAGGAGGAGTTGTAGGATTCGAGATGAAGATGGTGGCGAGGTTTGGCAAGCTCTAGCAGGCGGGGAAGTGAGCACGCGCGAAACAGAGTGCTCGGCGGCACTCAGAGCGCGTCGATTAGCAGCCTGGCATGGTGCACATGCGTGGTCACCGCGTGAACTCTGCCTCCAGGCCGACTTGGGGCCAAAGATGATGTCTGGCGTGCTGTTCCTGGTAGATTTGAATGTTACCCTGGTTTGGTTTGGATCCACACACAGTAGAAAAGATTTCACCAGCTTGGTAAGTTTCTGGACAGTAACTTTGAGAGCTTACTGAGGTAAAATGGTTGGGAGTTGGAAGCTATGCTTTGGAGGCTAGCCATAAGTTACTAAGGTAAATATGCACAAGAAGTTTCAGATACAATGGAGCAAGTAAAATGGTAGTTGCTGTAGAAACTACCATTTCTGTCCAGAACAGAAAAGTGGTGCAATATTTTTTCTCAGGAAGGTGTCCTAGGATTCAAAGAATATTTGTGAATTTTCTCAGATTTTTGTGGGCAAGAAAAATTGGGGTTGCTTTGGAGCATAATGAGCTAACTAGGGTTTTGGAGGGAAAAATGAATATTATTCAATAAAGAAAAATATTCCAATAATTATTTTAGGGTGAACCAAAGGGGAAAATGATTTGAGATGGAGATGAGGCACTTGGGTGAAAGCCAAGGGTACCCAAGTGTTTAAGTCCATATGAAAAGATTAAAAAATCCCAAGGTTCAAATTAAATCCAAATGAAACTCAGGCAAATAAAAGAGGGCAAAAATCAGGTTGTCACAAAGTCGTCGTACATGCTATATAGGTCCGTCGGATCTTACATCAAGATCCGTGCAAAATTTTCTTTTTAGATTTTTCTTTTTCTCTCTTAAGTCTCAGTCCAGTGAGACATTGCCACGCCGTTAAACAGAGGCTCGAGCGCCATTAATGGAGACCTTGGGAGAGAGGTGAACGACAGATGGAGGTCAAAGGGCTCTCCTCCTGATAAGCATGCGCAGGGGTCTGATCGCACGCCTCCCGTACTCAAATAGCTACCCTACACGGCGCCTCCTAGCTAATAAAAAGGGTACGCGTGGTGGCACATTAATGGTAAATAGAACACCCACGGTTTCAATAATACTTGTGTTTCCGATTGTAACGTGACAACACTTGTTCCATAATGACATTGTTGATTGTTAATGTGTGCGCCTTCACAAATCGGACAGCAAAATTACCACAGCATGTTGGTGCCATGTCATGGCACCAAGCCAAGTTTCATGATTTTCATGTGTGTTTTAGATTTACAGGAATTAAAAAACCAACTTTCTCAATGTTTCCAGCCGAGCCATGACGCCCAGATGTTTGAATTTCATTCCCATTTTTGGCATGAGACCTAGAAATTTACCCGAGGACACACATGTGATTTTTCAACCAGCTTTGGTGCACTGGAGCATGTGCTTGTATTTAAAATTTTAATTATGCACACAAAGGTGGCACGTTCCCTCTCAGAACTACGAGCCTTCTTGAGAGAAGCTCCGGTTTGCAAGAAACTTATACCAAAACTTGTTCCTACTCTGCAATGTTTTTACCACAGCATGGTAGTACCATGACATGACACCATGCCAAGTTTCATGATTTTTAGGCGTGTTTTGGATTTACAAGAATTTTAGAACCAAGCTTCTCAATGTTCTCGGCCGAACCACGATGCCCAGATGTTTGAATTTCATTCCCATTTCTTGCATGGGACCTACAAATTCAGCTGAGGACACACATGTGATTTTTCAGTCAACTTTGGTGCACGGGGGCATGTCCTTGTAGTTCAAATTTGAATTATGCACATTAAATGACTAGAAAGTCAATTAATGTATAAAAAAAGGTCAAACGAGCCCGGAATAATTCCAAAATTTAACAGGTCACTCATATAGTTCTATGTTGCCTCTGTAAAGAAAATCTGGCGGGAGGCAGCGTATATTATTTCGTACACAAAGGTATAAAGAAATAAAGAAATGAGCCCTACTTAATTCTTGGGTTCTTATTATTTATGCCACTAGTTGTGTATCCGTACTAAGTTTTGCCATTAGAAGTTACAACTACTCAAAAAATGCCATTGATCCGTGAGATGCCTGCTCAAAAATGCAATTAGATATCTAAAAAATGCCATCGTTAAGTTGGATGTTTGCTCAGAAATGCCATTAGACATTGTTATTTTCACGTCAAACCCGTTGACCATGTTACATGACAAAAATAAGCAGATTCTCACAATGATAAGTTAATGGTGTCCAACACAACACACCCCTCAAATAAAACTAAGCACCCTGGAATTCTTTGACAAAACTAAGCACCCTGAAATTCTTTGACAACTAAACTGCTGGCTATATGATGTTGGCCATATATATTGTACGTATATAATGTCAAGAAACGAGTGGTAGTACTATACCAACTAAAAGATGAAATGTACGAAATATAATGAGAAGAAACATAACATAGTTCTGGTGGGGGCTCAGCACAACACACCCCTCAAATAAAACTAAGCACAGCAGAAATTAAACTAAGCAACTAATCCGGTAGACACTGCATTAGAACCACCATGAACAACGACACTGCCACCTTACTCGGAGTCCTCGTCCACGTCCTTGACTTCGTCCTTGTCCCTCATCCTCTTGGGCGATACTTCTTTGCTTGAACCGCACACTTGGCTCTTGCTCTTCATCCAACCCTTGTAGATATTGAAACAAAGGTAGCCATCCATTGCAGCGTAGTGGATGCGGTCTATATCTAGTACAGTCCACTGCCATGCACGATAAAATGTGTGAGAGGTTTCTTCAGTTCACCGTACATAGGATGAACCATGGCTCCTGCCAGGGTCAGCATTGAAGGCTGAGAGGAGGACACCAGGCGCTCCTTCTGGAGATCGAAGGGCTGGCCTACAACGAGGCCTATCCGACCCACGATTTCCTTGTCGTTCCTAAAGTCTACAGTAACGAATTTGACTCGGCCGTCCTTGAAGGAGTTCTTAAATTCCTTGCACTCAACGTCGGCATGGCATATGTGGTAGACCAATCATAAGTCATGCACGCAAACCTGGATCATGGTGGGCTTCTTCTTCTCTGCCTCCTTTAGTTTATTCTCGCTTCCCAGGACTCTGGTGTACTCAACATGTAGCCCAGTGACCCACTCATCATTTGAGTTTTTGAACATGCGTTTGAAGCGAGCAAGGCATTCTTTCACCGTTACGGAAGAACGGGTGTAGATGACGTGAACTCATCGCCGGTGATGGTTCTAACCTTGTACTCACCGCTGATCATGGAGATTTGGGACACCATGGATTTGGGAGGAGGGTTAGGATTAGTGGAACTGCCGTAATGTGAAAGGACGGGACGACTAGGAGCGGTTTATGTCGAGTGGGGGCGCGTGCGGATGGCAGGGTAGTGGCTTGCCTGGTGGATAAATGGATTCTTGCACAGTACTATGGGGGCCCAATTAGATGTCATGTCTACTCGACGCCCAATTAAATGGCTTTCGATGTCATGTCAAGCGTCGGGAAAATTACAGGTGATACAAAGCTTTCCATTCTCCCATGATACGGGCTTCCGAGAGCCCTTGGATCTGAGATCGAACGGTTGCATGGCGTGATTCTAGACATATGGGTGAATATCCTATCCTGGAGGGTTATTTTGCAAATTTTCAGCAACTTAGCATGCGACCGTTCGATCTAAGATCCAAGGGCTGCCAGCAGCCCGTATCATGGTCGCGCCTACCACGACCGTCGCCTCGCTCGCGCGGTCGCGCCCTTGGAGATTAACGGGCTATTTGGTTTGTGACTAACTTTGCCAAAGATTGCCACACCTAAGCTTAGGCAAGTTTGACCAACTTGGGTGTGTGTTTGGTTCAAGCCACACCTTAGGCACGCCACACTTAAGCCCCACATGGCATACACACAAAAAATGTGGCAAGATTCCCTTAGGCTTGCCAACTTATGGCTCTCATTTTGATGTATTAACCTTAGGCAAGTTTGGCAAAAATGTGTGGCAAAGTGTGGCAATGCTAGGCCTAAAACCAAACAGCCTCATTGAAAAAATACTTCCTCCTAATGCTATACTGAAGTTGAGGCCCACGGGTTTGTCAACATAGTTACATTTATTTAGGTGTTTCAACGTAGTTACTATAGGAGATAAATTCACTGGGGCAGCAAGTATCAGATGTGTTTTGGGCTGCCCCGTCTAGGCTTTCTTTTTTAACATGCACAGCCCACGACCTCGGATGGGAGGTCCATAGGCCTGTTTGTATTTTCTTGAGGGCCTTCATGTATCGATCGGCCTATGGACCTCCCACCCGAGGTTTTATTTTTCCTAAAACGTCGGCATCCCAATTTTTTTTATTTTTTATAACGCAGAGGTCTGTTCTATTTTTCCATATAAGAATAAGAACGCCTGGTCCAACTTATGTTTCCCTTCTAACTATATTATATATATTTAAATTATTTTGTATGTTATTATATATTATTGTTATTGTCATCATATATTTAACAGATACTTACATATGTAAGAAAACAATATCCCACATCTTGTTAACTTATAAAAATAATTTCTTAACAACAAAATCCTGGATTTGTTTTGGCAACGAAAATCCTCGTGATTGTGTACAAAAGCTTGGTAAGATTTAAGGACCAATGTAATAATAACTCACTTAGGTGCCCAGGCTCCTTACCTAGATGCCGTTGGATCATACTTGATCTCGTTATTAATATGGTTATAGATATTGCATGCATACGTGCATTATTACTTTCCTATTTGTTTGCATGGCGGCAATGCTATGGAAAGTAATAAATGTTGCCTAATTAAGACGTGTCATTATTTGTCCCTCCATAATTGAAAAGTGTAATTAATTATTTATCATACTCGTTGGCATGTATCACAAGTACATAATAATTAATTCAAAAAATACCACGTACATTTTATAGCACGTACGCTAACACTTACATATTTTCATTGGGTATAACACCCATATGTATGTATTTTCATTGGGTATAACACAACACGCATATATTTTCATTAGGTCTAATACAATTAACTTGTATCACGGTGTAAAAATGTACACGTTGGTATCCGGGTACATATACCGCTTAAAAAATGTGCGACATTGATGGGTATATAAAAAAATCACATCAAGGTATGTATATTTATGTTTATATTTTTATTGAGTATAACACAACACATACATATTTATTTGTATATTCGCGTTGAGGTATATTTATGTGTATATTTTCATTGGGTATAATATCAACATGTAGTTATTAAAATGTATGACACCCACTAAGTGGTATCGCAGCCCAATAACATATACGCGTGGGTATCTTAGGTACATGTGCATATATACGTATCCAGGCACTAGTACATGCGTTGATAGCATTTTTATTATGAAAAGCAATCATTGACTATTTAGGATACTAATACATGCAAACAAAACATGGAAAGTCATTAGTTTGTCAATTATACACCATGCACTAGTGAATAGTACTTGCCATAACGGGCCTAGGTGCCTGAGCACCTAGGTGCCCTAAACAGTTTACCCCTGTTTATTTTTTGATAACATTGATGCGCCCACCCCAACATTATAATTAGAATTAGCCCAGCAAAATCGTGTATTTCGAGAAAGTGCAAATGGCATATAATTTTTTAGGAAAAACATAAATGGGCCACATGGACGCTACATTATTTGTTCACACAGCCCAGCTAATGGACTGTAATTCAAAAAAAGATCAAATGGACTGTAAATTCTACCCCGCAAAAAAAAGACTGGAATTTTGAAAAAATGGGTTGAATACGTGCCACATTTTTGGAGATTGAAATATGGGCCAATAGGCCGAAGCCAATGCAAGTCGTTGTCAACTTAGTCAACAAATGATTCTCACATAGTTAGCTGTTGGATTTACATCCAACGACCGGCATCCATCTTCAATCTCTCGTCTTCTTCCTCCAGCACCTCCGGGACCACCTGCTCACGCTTCCGTTTGCTAGCAGCTCTGCTTAGCACGCTTCGCTATGAAGTGCTACTCCACCATTGGCCAGGCCATCCCTCCACCCCTCCACACCTCCTGTTCTTCTCCACCGACTGCCGAACCACACTCCACCAGAACCAGTTAACCCTCGTACACCTCTCCATCTGCGACTCCTTGCTGGTTAGGACCCACCACAGTTGGAGGCTGACTTGTGGGCCTACTAAGTTGACGGGGACGGAGTGCTTTGTCAACTTAGTCAATATGAATGATTCTAGCTCCAGTGACCGTATGATATCCATCCAACGACCGTAGTGCTTCTTCAACCTCTGGTCTTCTTACTCCAGCTGCCCAAAGCAGCGCCGGTCGTGCCGCCTGCTCCTGCCTCCCGTGGCCGGCTTTGCTGCCGCGGAGGCCTCACCGCCCCCATACTACTCCCACCGTTGGCTAGGCCATTCCACCACTCACCGACACCCCCTGTTATTCTGCGGCGACGGCAGCCTCACACCGCAGCCAAACTAGTCAACCCTCGTACTCCTCTTCGCGTGGGCATCCACTGCCGCATCTTCCCCGGCTCCGCGTCGTCCCCTTCCTAGGCCTCGCCATCGTCCACCGCCTTGGTGCTCTCGGCGCGGCGTGGTTAATGTGGTCAACGACCGACTTCCATTGGAAGAGTACTGTACGTGGAGAGGCTGATAGCTGGGTCCACGACCACAGCCAATTTTTTTGTGATTTGCCAAGTAAGTAGCTTTGTGAGGCCTGTTGGGCTGCAAATCTTTCAAGACGAGGAGAGCTTCATTCGGCTAGCCAAGAAAATGGCCTATCAGTAATGAGAAATGGCCTGTACATTTTTAAAACACATCAAACCGGCAATTAGTTTTGAATGATTTTTTTCATTTCGAGATTTTAAATTGCATTGATTTTTATGCATGGACAATTTGTTGGATTTTATATTGATATACATTTATTTCTAAAATCAGTTTGAATGTGACTCGAAATTTTGGGAATAAAAACAGTTCGGACCGCACCGAAATATGCAAAATTTCGTATAATTTTTTAACCGTGTTCACAATATGGGCTGTAATGCTAACAAAAAGAATATGGGCTCCAAAAAAAACCTTAAGAATTAGCAAATGGGCTAAAAATTATTAGAAATAATGGCAGATGGGTTGTATGACGTTTTCCACAAATTTGACGCTTTCCTAAAGAAAAGGTTGACGCACAAGCAAAGACTGATGGATGTCCATCCAACGACCGTCGTGCTTCTTCAATCTCTGCTCTTCCTTCTCCAGCCGCTCAAACAAGCGCCGGCGGGACTGCCTGCTCCCTCCTCCCAGTGGCCGGCTGTGCTGCTGCGCTGCCTCACCGCCCCACCGTACTCCCATCGCTGGCCTAACCATCCCTCTACTCACCCACACCTGCTGTTATTCTCCGGCGACGGCAGACGAACCAGTTAACCCTCGTACAGTCGTACTCCCCTCCGCGTGGGAAAAAACTGCCGAGTCTTCCCTGCCTCCGTGTCGTTCCCTTCCTAGGCCTCGCCGTCGTCCACCGCCCTCGTGCTCTCGGCTGGGCCTGGTCAACGTGGTCAACGACCGACATGCATCTGAAGTGGACTGTACGTGGAGAGGCTGACAGTTGGGTCCACGGTCGCAGCAAGGAAATGCCTCCTTATTACGCGCAAAATAATGATTCCTCCACCTGACATCTGGGACCCACCGAAAGGGCCTCCGTATTTCACGAAAAAAATGTTACCGCCGCTGACAGCTTGGACCCACCAGCTATATCTCCGCACGCAAGGAAATGCCTCCTTATTACGCACAAAAAACTGAATACTCCCCCTGCTAGCTGGGACCCAGTATAGTGGCAGGCTTACTTGTGGGCCTACTAAGTTGACGGGGACGAGGGCTTTGTCAACTTAGTCAATATGCACGATTCTAGCTCCAGTGACGGTACGATGTCCATCCAACGACCGCAGTGCTTCTTCAACCTCTGGTCTTCTTGCTCCAGCCGCCCAGACCAGCGCCAGTCGTGCCTCGTGCTCCTGCCTCCCGTCGCCGGCTGCGATGCGGCGGAGGTGTCACCACCCCCTACTACTCCTACTATTGGCCAGGCCATCCCTGTACTCACCCACACCCCATGTTATTCTGCGGCGACGGCATCCTCACACCACAGCGAACCAGTGAACCCTCATACTCCTCTATGCGTGGGCATCCACTGCTGCATCTTCCCTAGCTTCGCGTCATCCCCTTCCTAGGCCTCGCCGTCGTCCACTGCCTTGGTCCTCTCGGCGCGGCGTGGTCAACATGGTCAAGGAACGACTTCCATCGGACGTGGACTGTACGTGGAGAGGCTGACAACTGGGTCCACGACGGCAGCAACGAAGTGCCTCCTTATTTCGCGGAAAATAATGATTCCTCCACCTGACAGCAGGGACCCACCGGACGGGCAACCGTGTTTCGCGAAAAAACGTTTCCCTCCTGACTGTTGGGACCCAGTGGACGGGCCACCGTATTGCGCGAAAAAATGTTCCCCCCGCTGTCAGCTCAGACCCACCGGAAGCGCCTCCTTATTACGCACAAAAAATCAATACTCCCCCTGCTGGTTGGGACCCACCTTGGTGGGAGGCTGACTTGTGGGCCTACTAAGTTGACGGGGACGGAGTGCTTTGTCAACTTAGTCAATATGAACGATTCTAGCTCTAGTGACCGTACGATGTCCATCCAACGACAGTAGTGCTTCTTCAACCTCTAGTCTTGTTGCTCCAGCCGCCCAAAGCAGCGCCGGTCGTGTCGCATGCTCCTGCCTCCCGTGGCCGGCTGTGCTGCCGCGGAGGCCTCACCGCCCCTACTATTCCCACCGCTGGCCAGACCATCCCTCTACTCACCCACACCCCCTGTTATTCTGCGGCGACGGCAGCCTCACACCGTAGTGAACCAGTGAACCCTCGTACTCCTCTACGCGTGGGCATCCACTGCCGCATCTTCCCCAGCTCCGCGTCGTCCCCTTCCTAGGCCTCGCCGTCGTCCACCGCCTTGGTGCTCTCAGCGCAGCATGGTCAACGTGGTCAGGGAACGGCTTCAATCGGACGTGGACTGTACGTGGAGAGGCTGACAGCTGGGTCCACTGCCGCAGCAAGGAAGTGTCTCCTTATTATGCGCAAAATAATTATTCCTCCATCTGACATCGGGGACCCACTGGACGGGCCACCGTCTTTCGCGAAAAACCGTTTCCCCCTGACTGCTGGGACCCACCAGCTACATCTTCGCACGCAAGGAAGTGCGTCTGGGCAAAAAAAAAACGATCCGCCACCTTGACTATTGGGACCCAGCAGCTACATCTTCGCACGCAAGGAAGTGCGTGACAGTCAGGACCCACCTGTCGAAGCGTACGTAGCTTTGTTATTCTGGTCGCGAATGTGTACGTACATACTGGTCGATGTGGAGCCACGCACGTGTCGTAGTAGAGGCGCGCACATAGCATGTACACGTACGTACAGCAGCACGTGTGCAAGAAAGAAAATACGGCCACGTACGTACATACGAGCAGGGTTTCGAACGGCTACTCGCTCATAGGTACGGCCATGACTCGTGTATATGGCTGGGTCGGAACGGAGAAATAGCGTCGTCGTCGTGTTCATGGGGAGCCAACCGGCTGGGTCGGAATGGAATGCGTCGTCATGTTCATCGGGAGGGCTTGGACGGAATAGCCGATGAAAATGAGGCGTGGCGTACCACAGAACGAAGGAAACGGCCTTGTGTTCGACCGGCCACGTTCGAAACGGGATCCTGTTCATCTGGAGGGGTGTGGCGTACTGCAAAACGGACGAAACAGACTTGTGTTGGAGCGCTACGGTCGAAACGGGGGTCCTGTTGATCGGGAGAGGTGTGGTGTACCACAAAATGGAGGAAACAGACTTGTGTTGGAGCGCTACGGTCGAAACGGGGGTCCTGTTCATAGGCAGGGGTGTGGTGTACCGCAAAACGGAGGAAACAGACTTGTGTTGGAGCGCTACAGTCGAAACGGGGGTTCTGTTCATC